>VWPW01024912.1:113686-216276 GCA_013389825.1 Crypturellus undulatus
CCGGCTCCCCGCCCGACCGCCGCCTTTCTTCATTTCTTTCGTGTTTCTTTCATTTCTCTCTCTCTCTCTTTTTTTTTTTCTTTCTTTCATTTTTCTTTTCTTCCTTTCTTTATTTTTTTTTTCCCCTTGTCTTTCGGCTACGCAGAGCCTGTTGCCTCGTGTGCTACCGAGGTAGGCGAGCGCCCGCGGAACAGAAATGCCCCGCTGCCTTCTTGTTTTCGTGATTTTCTGGTTTCTTGTAACTTTACCCTTGGTTTTCTTTTTGTTTTATTTTAAAAATAGCAGGCTGCAGACCGCAAAAATACTTACGACTGTTTTTGAAGGATTGATGAGAATATTTAAGGGAGCTGCTTGTAAGGGTTTCCCTGTTAATGTGTAACTGCGCTGTTGGCCAGGTCGGCAGAGGATGTGCATAAGGGAGCAGGTAGGAACGTGCACGTTTTAAATGAGCAGAGCTGGCAGCTGGTGCTCGCGCCCGAGGTGGTTCTTAAACAAAATCCCTTATCCTTAATCAGGGAAAAAAAGGTTAAAGAGTAGCAAGCTGGACTTTGAGGGGTGATGCATTTTCTGTGAGACGCTTTGCACAGCCTGATATTTCAGCCAAGGAAAGAAGTGTCAGATCACGGCAGGGATGGTTTCTGGTAGGTGAAGTGAGGCATTTCTAGGTGTTTGTAAGGAGCTAAAGAGGTTTCAAAGAGCAATCCTCAGGCGTAACAGCCAAGTGCTGTTGGCTCTCAAATGTATTGTAATTTGTTCTCAGTTACCTGTTGTGAAAATTTATTTGCCAATTTGCAGCTAACTTTCCGGCATAACCGAATAATTTATAACTTTTTCAAAGTATTATTATTCTACAGGAACAGATTTGAGAGGGAGTAGTAATTACAAGAATTGTAATTTCTGGATAATTTGCACTTGAAATGTTTACTGTTGATTGCTCGTGTATCAGAAACAGTTAATTATGCTATTGAACATTATTTTTTTATTAGACAGTGAGTGGCCTTATTGTGAATGTAAAACTTACAGTTTTGTTTTGTCTTTTTAACTGAGAGAAGGCACATGTGGATATTAGCAGGTCAGATGCAAGGTCTGCCCGCTCGGATGAGACGGGAAACAGCCACGAGGAGCTCTGCTCACTTCTGATGTTCACCTGACGTGTTACGAGGCGTGGATGGCTCCTGTGAGGCAGTGCCCAGGGTGGGCTGTGCTCGTGTGCTGCTCTCCACGTCCTCCTGCAGGAAGAACCGCAGATGAAGCCTGGAGACATTAGGTCTGCTTCTGTCCCAGCAATTAAATGTACCGGAGCCTGTTCCCTGGTGCTCAGCCCAGCTGGCGTGGACTAGTCCTGCTCAATGCTGTTAAGCTCTCCTGCCCTCCAGCACAGGGTAGCTGAACTCGGGCTACAGCTCAGGCTGGTTCCCAGCCTCGTGGTCCAGCAGCGTTGGGCAAGCGGTAAGTGGCCTGGCCTAGGAGGCTGCTGTCGCTTTGCAGCTGGAGCTGCGTGGCCCAGGAGCCGTGTTGGCAGTGACAGGTTTACGTGAGCAGTCCCTCACGACGCTGCGCTCAGTCACAGTGATCTTATCTGCCCGTGCTGCGGATCACGGACGCTCTGAAACGCTGCTTTTCAGAGAGCTGCTGTTTTTCTCCACGCACGCAGATGAGTAAAGAGGGAGTAGGTGAAGGTTTGGTGCCTTTCCCACTGGCCCATAAGGGAGGAGGAGTAGGCGGTGTCAGGGAAAGTCTTACACAACTTGTGCTCATCTGGGAACGCACTTCTAGAGCAGCAGATGTCCATAAGAAGTCCTAGTGGCTAGTGAGTTCCTACTCGGTGAAAGCAAAGATCCGAGATGCAAACACACCCTGGCCTCTGCTCTAGTGCCGCCTGCTGTAAGAAGCAAGTTGGGCAAATACTTCTGAGAATTAAAAAATATATATATTATTTACCTTCCGACGTCTGGAGAGATCACAGTTACAGTTATTAGATGTTTAAAATAAATCGACTTGTTCTGGCCATGTTAGCTGAGTGAGTTTGTTGTTATTTTTTGTTGTTGTTTTGTTGTTTTTTTTCTCACTGTGATTGTAAGCAAAGCCCATATACTTTATATCATTCTGTAAATATGTATTTTGGTTCACATTTTTAGAATATTTCACATTTAGGTTCAATAACAAAACAGTGCATCTGTAGATGTTTTATGCTTTGCTTGCTTTATGTATATCCATGCATCTGGGTTATCTCATATAATGTTCTTAGAAGTACATTTTGAAGCAATTCTAAAGGATGAGAGTTGTTTTAATTGCTATGAATGAGGAAACTGAAGCAGGAGGATGTATAACTATTTATCCAAGGAATCCTGCTGGTAGGATTCAGAAGCAGAATCTTAGGCAGAAAATTGGTCTGCCAGGTCACACTGCCTCTCACTAAAAGAGTGTCGGAGTTTTTCTTTGTATTTGCTGGTAGCCGTTATTGTAGCCATTATTGTATTGCTAGTAGCTGGAACTAAAGTAGAAAATTTGTTAGTTAGCTCATTTTCAGTTGAGGATTATGCTTAAGTACTTAACTAGACTGTATCTGCATGATGGGAAGTGGTGAATACTCTGAAGTGCTTTCTTGAGCAGGCAGTAGGAGCTGAGGTCTTGGTGAAATTCTGTTCAGTTTTATTTGAATGAAACCTTGAATGAAACCTTGTAATGTACAAATCTTAATGTTGGAGTGTGGCAACTTGCACTTTAGGAGCAAGTTGAGCTCTCCTTTATGTAAAAGCAATGATTCAGGAAAGAATTTACATTTGCACGTGGAAGAGTATGAGGGGGCTTGAATGGCACTTAGGTTACAGTTAAGCAAGAGATTTCTCTAATTTGCCTCAGTCTAGATGTATGTTATACACAGCCCATGCTGAAAAGAAAACCGATAAAACCACATTAAGTGCAAAAGTGTTTGGAAATGTAAACCTTTGAAGTAGTGGTGATTGGGGGTTATGCTTTATATTATCTAGGATCTGCTTTTTTTTTCTCCCCCCTCAGGGTACTGAGCATCTTGAACAGGGCATCTAAGATTAGTTGATTGTTGTAATTGTTGGATCTGTTTCTTGATTTCCCCCTTGGTTATTGAATTGTGTTGAAACAAGATCTTGAGCTGTTGTTCGCCTTAGTGAGCACTGGCCCTTCTAACAGAAGCCAGATTCTGTGTCAATAAATACTATTATTCAGTTAATTAAAGACTTCTTAAGAACATTTAGTTAAGCTTCCGTAACTGGTACTTCTCAGATCTTGAGCTTGACTTTCAAACACATTTTTTTTTTTTTTTTTAACATAATTTTGGAGGTCTGTAATTTTCCCAGTATTTTGTTCTCAGTCCTCAAAGCTCATGGCAAGGGAGGCTTTTCCCTTCCCTTCCCCTTGCCTTCCCTTCCCTCAGCAGAGTTAGAAGCTTTAGAGGTCACTTAAGGCTGTAGTCACCTGAGCTAGTAGCAGTAAGTGATGATCCTAAGTGGACTGATGGTGAAGGAGAATAAGATACTTTATACTTGAATTACAGAGGTGGCCTCTGTTATCTCAAGTATCTCCAAGGGTGGAGATTCTGCAACCTCTTTGCGCAACCTGTTGTTGTGTTCGGCCACTCTTACTATCATGCTTTTTCCTAACACCTCACTGGAATTTCCCATGTTGCAATCTGTGCCTTTAGCTCCCCATCCTTTGCTACATCTCCAAGAAGTATCTGGTTGTGCTCCTCAAAAAAGAGAATAAAATGTTTCCAGATACTTAAAAATACTGACTCTCTGTCAGGAATACAGGAAACTTGTGCCAAACATGTGAAGGAAAAAATCCTCTTCCAGCCAGTCATGCAGTTTTTACTCCCAAACATGCTGTGGTCGGCTGAATTTTATATATGGGTAAAATAAGAATATTTTGCTAGCCCTGTTCTTTCAGTCCGATGAGCTGTTTGAGGTTTCTCCTCGCTGTCTCTCGTGGTGATGACCTGCCTTGCGGTGCGCAGTGAAGGGGGCACAAGTGCATCAGGAGGTGAATGCAGCTCTCCAGCCTCAGCCTCTGTTTTGTCCAGTGTTCTTTTGGCTTCATTAGATGTATGGGCCCCGACACAGCACATTGACGCCCCCCACAACAATAGACTTGTTTGCTGGCTACTTTTCCAAGATTTATTAATCTGTGATGACACTGAGGTAGTCCTGGCTCCTCATTCAGCCTCTTGTACATTCAATGGAGAAAATAAATTTGTCCGGAAAGTGGTTTATCCCACCTGTGGCCAAATTACCTGCTCAGGGTCTGTCTGCTGGCTATGGAGAGAGACTCAATGGCTCGTTTAGCTTCCGCAGCCCACTTTTTAGGGACAACTGGACTTAGACAACGTTAATCCTAGGGAACAGCTTTGCAGTCTTTCAGTTTCTTGTCATTAGTCAATGAATTCAGTGGTCACAGGCCTCATTTGCCACCCATTCTGAATGATTAAATGTTAACTTTAATCTGTTTTTTTTTTTTCTTTCTATGACAGTGCTTATCCTTGTAATGTCTCATTTCTTCAGGGGTATTAAATTATCTTCATTACCTCTCAATTTTGTGGAAGCTATCTCCCAATTTTGAAAATAATAGTGCAATAGACACAGATTTACAGGAAAACATTTACAAACAGTAGGTGCTCAATTTGGTTGCTTTGGTTGCTTTGAACACAAAGGAAAAACTTGCAACAAATGGGGAGAAAAAGAGCATATTTTTAATGCAATTTGCAAAATAATAATCCTGTCTTTCTGAAGCCATCTTAGTTAAAACTTCAAAACCTGATATTACTTAGAAATGATTATTTCTGCAGGTTTTCTGCATCACTAGTGTAATTCACAAAATTATCCCTTTCAAAGGATTGTGCAAGGTTCATTGTGTAAAGTGATAGTAAAGAAAGTATGATATCTAACATAAAATAGAGCCATTTTTTTTGTCAAAGACTGGAAAAGTAATTTGAAAATGCATGATATTATATGTTGATTACATTCTTATCTGTAGTAGATAATACTTATACCAACAAGCCTTTTGTTATTTATCATTTGGGTTTAGAATCTTCCGTCATTTGTCACTTTTGAAGTTTTCTTTAGCTACTTTTTCTGGAGTCTCACATGCTTTTTGTGGGTGTGTTTAGAGATACGTATATATAATGTATTCATAATATTTTGTTTCCTATATCACTCAGTGTATGTGCATGCCCTTGCATATACATAAATGGAGATAATTATTTGAAATTGTAGCTGAATTTATAATGCTTCTTCTTACAACCAAGATGAAAGAAGTAGAGTACAAATCTCCAAACCAAAATCTGAACTGCACAAGATCTAGCCAAAATGTACTGTGAAACAGTAAAGGACTGTACACAGACTTCACTCTCAGAAATGCTGGTACCCTAGACCCTTGTGTGCTTGTATCATGTATTCTAGAAAAGTTTGTGTATGCTGGAGAGGAACTTCCTCTTTATTTTTGGAGTAAAATCAGCTGAGTAGCAACGGATCTTCCCACTCATGCCTTATGCCTGACTTGAAGAGTTCGTGTGTTGTTAGAGCTAAGAAATTCATGAAATCCTTCTCACTGCTGAATTTTCATCAGATCTTCTCAGTCTCCAAGTGTGTCATTTGTGACAAGGAGGTGACATTTGGAAGAAATTTGGGGGTATTCAGTACAGCTTCATAAAGGCAGTTCAATGTATTTATAACCGGCATTGGGCAATCTGTGTCTGCCCTGAGAAATTTCCTTTGCACCAATTCCAAGGCTCAGGATGGGACTGTGCACTGTCTGAGGGCTGAAGCCAAGAGCCTTTTCCCTCACCCTTCCCTGCCTTCGGATAAGACAAGAAGGCAAGTTCCCGCTGCATCCGTCTTTTCTCGAAATACCAAATCAGAGTCTGAAATCTCAGGTAACTGCACTTATGCTGCTAGACTGCCTGATCTGAATGAAACAAGATTGCATGAGTGTTTTCAAGGCCACCATAAATGGTAGACTTGATAAAGCAGCTCATCAGTAGACTGTTAGTATGATGATATGCTCTGATAATGTCAGCTTATATCAGAGAATATATTAATATACTTATCTGCAAGGTGGGAAATAGCCCAATATATTTGCTTTGATCTCTCTACAGTTTCCACCATCCAGCCCTGTTCCTTGACATGCATCTGTTGGAATAAGAACCAGAATCTTCCTTTCTTAATATCAATGAGTGAGTCACAAATTGGGCATCAGTCAGGGAGAATAATTTGCTTAGGTGGTGGTCCACGGTTTCTCGCTTCCAATATGATGAGAAAGATGAGTGATCTCGGTGCTGCCCTGGTGTTTCCTGCGCTCTGACAAGTTGCAAAGCGCAGCGAGGATGACAGCGTCCTGACCCCAGGGCAGGGGCTGCTGATTCACTGCTGCTGCGTGCCCGTGTCGGCTGGCGACAGCCCAATTGCCAAAGTTGTCTGAAGCCGCAGGATGGTGAAAGGCTTCCGCTCAGTCTTAGCATCTGTTACATAAAAGCAGAGTGAGCTACTGCAGCGTCTGAGCTAGATACAGGCAGCTACAACTATATGGAGTTTGTGTATGTGGTATTCTTGAAAAGCAAAGGTAGTTAAAACAGGTACAGAAATGGTTTAGAGGAATCTGCTTTCCAGAAATGCCTGTTCCTGTCTGACTGCTGACCTGCTTACCTCAGGGTTGTGCAAGATCAATCTCGGACTGAGTGTTGTCACAGGAAGGAAATGTGGGGAAAGACAAAAGGAAAGGCTAATATGGAAGCAGAGTTCCTTCAGATCTTAAGCTGGAACTCCATGTTGATCAGTGACGTTGTCAGACATTGCCTAAAGGGCTGCCTAATTTACTGTTCAGACAGTCTGTGGACTACAATAGGACTGGGTCCTAAGCACTGCAATGAGCCTGTCTTCTGAGGACATGTGGTCACTTAGGAATTTTTGAACATATTTTTGAGCCTTTCCTTCTGTCAGCTAGTAGAAAAGATATGAAGAGCTGCTATTGCTTCTGTCCAGTGTAGCCAGTCTAGTTCCTTCCTTCTTGGAACTGTCCAACACCTAAACATCTAGGAATATTTTCTGTAATCGACAATCATGTAGGACCACATTTTTATTGATGAGAAAACACTTCCAGCCTGGGAGTTTGCTCATAAGAAGAGCCCATCTAAGGTGTCTCGTCTGTAATACTGCTGTCTTGTTTGAGGGAAGAATGAGGATCTACTAATGCTCCTATGGACTTGCAAGCTACTTTGCAGTATGTGCAGGTAAAGCTGCACAGCCTTGTACCTGAAATGGTTCACTCTGGCAAAATCTCTTTGTGGCTAAAGGACCAGTTCCCTGTTGATGGGTCTTTATGAGATAGAGGCAGGAAAGTTTCTCTCCGTAGACGTAAGTGATTAGCTTGCGCGTTAGCTTAGAATTGGATTTCCTTTGGATTGCTTGGAGCTGCCAAACTCTTGCAAAAAAGGCACGTGTGGGAGGTGGATTCTGCTGTTTTAAATTTCTTGGTAGAAGATGGCAGGGTGTTATTCACATAATTTCTTAGCATAGCCTTGCAGAATTGCTCGTGACAAAGCTCATGGTGCTTCAAGGTATACACTGCGGTTGTCTCCTTAGTGTGCCAACCTTTTCATACTTGTTTGCTAGTCTCTGAATTAAGAATTTTGGACCTTGGCTTTGGTCTCATATTGAAACCTTCTGGGGTGCCTGCCCGTAACAACTTGCTTCATAAAGAGTTCTGTGATAGAAGGTTGCTCTGAGGCACTCACTGGGGATGAGCTGCATCTGCACGAGATGAATAGTCTGTGGGCTTGTATGAGACTGTGGAATGAGCTGCCTAAGGCACGTCACAAAGCTGAACAGCGTTTTCAGTTTCTAATATAACATATAGGGACTTTCACATGGACCTCTCTGACACGGTGGGTGTCACCAGTTGCACAGCGGAGTGCGCTACACAAGTGTGAGAAATGTTCGCTTGGGGCACCCCGTAGGCCCTTAACCGTGTTTAAATGCTGCTGGGCGGGACTGGATTTTTTTGCATGGATAATGTTTATAGTTCTAGGTGCAAAAGTCTGAGGGTGTTTTAAGACCAAAAGCTGCTCTTAGAGTGAATAATTTGTATGCTGGTTTGTTGCTCGCCTTTAGTGATGTCCTGTCCCAAATATTTCAAATTGCTTCTCTAGGAAAACTCTTAAGAGAACAAGTGGATCTTGGTTAGTTCTGAGGGCTGCTTCAGCTGGGCATGGACAAACAAAGATGAGAGAAATGTTTTTATTTCTGAAAGTTGTGTTGGAAGATAGGCAAGATTCTCAGAACTTGCGGCTTCTGCCTGCAAAGACAGGATTAGGACTGTAATGGCAAGAAAGGGATGCTATTAAAATACCTAGGAGGAGTTAAAGACTCTGTGTGCTCTTTGCAGTCGTGAACCGCTTAGTCAAAGTAGAGCACGAAGGATTTTTGTGTGTGTCTGCTTTAAGAACGTCATTGCCTTTTAAGATTCATTAGTATGCTTGCTAATCGTGGTGACTGTACACTGTTTAAAATATAAATGTTTTTGAGCCTATTTCCGGTATGCAGGAGGATATGGTTTAGGAATTTAGCTTTCTGCAGCCAGATGGATTATGCTGTTGCTAGGGAAACGGACTATAAATGAAGTGGCAGCTGAGTGTCCCCAGAACATCAGACTGCTTGAAGCTGGTATTTTAAACTCATTTAGGTGGGTAGATAAATTGATGATGTGATGAGAAATTAATTTCCTGTATTTTACCCTCCGTTAACTTTCATTGCTGTATTAGTATTTACCCGACGTGTGGGTCACTGAGTAAAAAATTGTTATTGAAATTATAAAATGGAAATAAAAAAGAAAAACTGTACAGTAAAACAGATCCTAAAATAATCTTTAAAACTACTGATCAGTGGATAGATAACGGTGTCGTAAAGGCCTGGCAGTAATGTGGTCCTAGGGAAACCCATCTGGCGCTAGGAAGTGAACAGATTTTTTTGAATCTGTGGGAAAGCGTAGAGCTCCCGTTGACCCGATGAAGTGCTAGGTTTTCAACTTGGGGTTAAATGCCAATGGGAGTAAGCGTCAGTACCTGAGCAAGTGGTTATAGTTTTATCCAGACATACAGTTCTGGGCTGTATCTGCTCCCAACAAGTCTGCCGTGCACCAAATATGTGTGCGCTAACAAGTTCTGTTGGCTCGGAAGGAAAGAGGTGGCAAATGGATGAGAGGAAAAGAGGAGGTGGTGGTCTGTCTCTGTAGAGCTCCAGGAGCTGTACCAAAGAGGAGACCGGAAAAGGGCTTTGTAAGGCTAAAAACATGCGTGAACTTGTCTAGCAGAGCTAGCGTGAGCCGAGGGGAAACGGAGGACCGAGGGAGGGCTTCAGGTATGTGCAGGGGCCTGGAGGAGTTTCCATGCTGTGTTTTATGAAGGGAAATGAAGTTGTTTCCATAAAACACATTCAGGAAAGTGAGTCTGTGTACCAGCAGTTCTAAACCTCTTGAAAGTGCAGTGTTTGAGCCGTGTCATTGAGCCGCGTCATTCAGAGCACGGCGCAGCGCCCCAGCCTTTCCAGCCAGCTAGGACATGGTGGAGGTGCCTGGAGCGCTCCGTAACCTTTCCCTCCGCGCTCGTCGTGCGACTGGGCCCATTGCACCCGCAGGAGAACATCTGCACCAGGACCCGCCACCGTCTCGCCACCCAAGGGTAGGCAGGAGCAGAGCACAGCTGTCCGAGCGTGTAAATCGTGACTTTTCCTCCTAACTGCCCCTTTCCTGGGGGACTTCTGGAGTGAACCAGGTGGCTGGTATCACTGATGGAAGCCTCTGTCTCCGGCAAACTGCTCGNCCGTCTCGCTACCCAAGGGTAGGCAGGAGCAGACTTCTGGAGTGAACCAGGTGGCTGGTATCACTGATGGAAGCCTCTGTCTCCAGCAAACTGCTCGCCTGCTGCTAGGAGGAGCTGCAGGGTCCATGAGAAAGCTGCCAGCAAAGAGCTATCTTAACTCTCAGAATGCCCTTAGGAAATGGTGAGGACAGCAGGAAGAGGGCGAGCAAGATGAAGCTGTTCCAAAGAGATAATTGCGGCTCTTGGACGGTTTGGACCTGGATGAGAAATATTCTGAGAGAACTTGTAACAAATGTATTGTGTATTGTACATAGCAGGGTATGCTGGAACAAGCCTCGCTGAAGTGAAACTTTTCTGTGTAAATGAAATGTATAAACAAGATTTTTGGTTTTCACTGAAGAGATTTTGTAGAAATATGGCGAATCACTCCAATTTAAATTAAAAAAAATTTGATGGGCAACAGCTTCTGCGGAAGTTATTTTCAACCAACTCTGAGTACTGAGGAGCTGTTCACAGAAGCCTGTTAAATTTACAGTAGGAAAGTGTTTTTGAAAGAAATAGAGAAAATAATTAGAAGATAAATCAGTTGACAAGGATCAGACAGAAATACTTACTTTAAATTAGTCCCACAGAGAGGCAGACAATAGACATTTTTGTTGATCTTCATGATACCTCCAGTAGCATCCCGGTGCAGAATACTTCCAAACAGCCTGTAGACCTTCCTCAGCAGTTCAAAATCTCTATTTTTTTTTCTGAAGCATAAGAGGAATGTCATGCTGATTTTTGTATCAGGTATCCTTTTTGATGTCTTGTACTGACTAATTTTGATCATTACCCTTGCCTTTTTTTTTTTTTTTCAAGATTTCATCCATAACTTAAAGTTCTATCTGACTTTTATAAGGCTTTGTTTCCATCTTTTTAAAAAAATAAAGGAGTGCAAATCTCTTAGCCTGATTTTTTTTTTTAAGCTTTTGTTGAGTAGTCAGTTGTTGTTATATTTACTATTCTACTTAAAATTGTCCTAGCTTCAAGATGATAAATTCCATGCAGTATTTTCTCAGGAATATTAAATTTTAATATCAGTAAATTTCTGTGTAATTGAAGAAACATTTGAGTGTTATTTGCAAAATGAATTAATTGAGCATACTTGAAAAAANCTTAAAGTTCTATCTG
The DNA here is from genome assembly GCA_013389825.1 of Crypturellus undulatus. Taxonomy (NCBI): domain Eukaryota; kingdom Metazoa; phylum Chordata; class Aves; order Tinamiformes; family Tinamidae; genus Crypturellus; species Crypturellus undulatus. The sequence continues at coordinate 124,704 of VWPW01024912.1, forward strand.
ACTTTTATAAGGCTTTGTTTCCATCTTTTTAAAAAAATAAAGGAGTGCAAATCTCTTAGCCTGATTTTTTTTTTTAAGCTTTTGTTGAGTAGTCAGTTGTTGTTATATTTACTATTCTACTTAAAATTGTCCTAGCTTCAAGATGATAAATTCCATGCAGTATTTTCTCAGGAATATTAAATTTTAATATCAGTAAATTTCTGTGTAATTGAAGAAACATTTGAGTGTTATTTGCAAAATGAATTAATTGAGCATACTTGAAAAAAAATTCAGTTAGAATCATAGAATGCCTAAGGTTGGAAGGGACCTCTAGAGGTCATCTAGTCCAAGCCCCCCTGCACATGCAGGGCCACCTAGAGCACGTGGCACAGGGCTGCATCCAAGTGGGTCTTGAAGATCTCCTGAGAAGGAGACTCCACAACCTCTCTGGGCAGCCTGTTCCAGTGCTCTGTCACCCTCACCGTCAAGAAGTTCTTCCTTAAGTTCCCGTGGAACTTTTTATGCTTCAATTTGTGGCCATTTCCTCTGGTTCTGTCAGTGACCACCAGTGAAAAGAGGCCAGCCCCATCTTCCTCATTGCCTCCCTTGAGGCACTTATAGACACAGATCAGGTCCCCTCTCAGCCTTCTCTTCTCCAGGCTGAACAAGCCCAGCTCCCTCAGCCTCTCCTCATAGGGCAGATGTTCCAGGCCCCTGATCATCCTCGTGGCCCTGCGCTGGACTCTCTCCAGCAGCTCCACATCCCTCTTGTACTGTGGGGCCCAGAACTGGACACAGTACTCCAGATGTGGCCTTACCAGGGCTGAGTAGAGGGGTAAGATCACCTCCCTCGACCTGCTGGAGATGCTCCTCTTAATGCACCCCAGGATGCCATTGGCCTTCTTGGCCACGAGGGCACACTGCTGCCTCATGGTCAACCTGTCGTCCACCATGACGCCCAGGTCCTTCTCAGCAGAGCTGCTCTCCAGCAGGTCGGTCCCCAGCCTGTACTGGTGTCTGGGGTTATTTCTCCCCAGGTGCAGGACCGTGCACTTGGCCTTGTTGAATTTCATGAGGTTTTTGACCGCCCAGTTGTCCAGTCTGTCCAGGTCCCTCTGGATGGCAGCACAGCCCTCTGGAGTATCCGCTACTCCTCCCAGCTTCGTATCATCTGCAAACTTGCTGAGGGAGCACTCTGTGCCTTCATCCAGATCGTTGATAAATAAATTGAACAGGACTGGACCGAGGACTGACCCCTGGGGCACTCCGCTCAACACAGGCCTCCAACTAGACTCTGCACCGCTGATCACCACCCTCTGAGTTCTGCCATCTAGCCAGTTGCCAATCCACCTCACCGACCACTCATCCAGCCCACACCTCCGGAGCTTGTCCAGGAGGATGTTGTGAGGGACGGTGTCAAAAGCCTTGGTGAAGTCAAGGTAGATGACATCCACCGCTCTTCCCTCGTCTATCCAGCCAGTCATCCCATCATAGAAGGCTATCAGATTAGTCAAGCATGATTTCCCTTTCGCGAATCCATGCTGACTAGTCCTGAGCACCTTCTTGTCCTCCACGTGCCTGGAGACAACGGCCAGTATGAGCCGTTCCATCACTTTTCCAGGTACGGAGGTGAGGCTGACCGGCCTGTAGTTGCCCGGGTCCTCCTTCTTGCCTTTTTTGAAGACTGGCGTGACATTGGCCTTCTTCCAGTCCTCCGGCACCTCCCCCGTTCTCCAGGATCTTTCAAAGATGATGGAGAGCGGCTCGGCTACGACATCGGCCAGCTCACGCAGAACTCTGGGGTGCATCCCATCGGGGCCCATGGATTTGTTGGCATCGAGGTGTCTTAGGTGCTCTCTGACCCAATCTTCCTCTACCCTGGGCAAGTCTTCCTTTCTTCCGGCTTCTTCTCCTGTCGCGAGGGCCTGGGACTCTACAGGGCTGCCCTTGGTAAACACCGAAGCAAAGCAGGCATTCAGCAGCTCTGCTTTTTCTGTGTTCTTCGTAACCAGGGTGCCCATCCCATTCACTAGAGGACCCACATTTCCCCTGATCTTCCTTTTACTGTTAATATATTTATAGAAGTTTTTCTTGTTATTTTTAACATCCCTTGCCAGGCTGCGTTCCAGCTGCGCCTTACCTTTCCTAGTTGCATTTCTGCATTCCCTGACTACGCTCCTGTATTTTTCCCAGGGGGCCTGCCCTTTCTTCCACAATCTGTATACCCCCTTCTTCTGCTTGAGCATTGCCACCAGCTCCTTGCTCATCCACGCAGGTCTCTTGCCCCATCTGCCTGACTTCCTACACACAGGGATGCACTACTGCTGGGTGCAGAGGAAGTGACGTTTGAACACTTAGTTAGGGAAATATGGTCTTAAGCTACCAAAGTGGAAGACGTTGTGAATTAATGTGCAACTCCTTCCTGCTGTTGTCACACATCTTTTTCTAGTTCTTTTGATTAGGTATTTTTAAAAGTAGTGTGAAAAATCATGCAGTTGTTTTTATTGGAAGAGCTTTCCAGTGGAAACAAGACTCTCAAATATGAGATTTGTGAACTAAGCGCTACTGACTCCAACCATGTGAAAAGTCAGTTTAGGATTACTGTTTGCTTAGCAATTCCTAGGTAGCACAAAATCACTGCAGTCAACTATAAGGATAATGTGAGGGGGAATTGTAAGATGCTGACAAGTAATGATGCCACAAATATTATCATATAATCATGTATTCTGTAAACACAAGTAAGACATATTGATATGAAGCATATTGTGCTATGAGATTTTTTGACTGAAAAAGAGAATAGAGCATTCTTTTAATCCATAAACACATTTGATTACTTAAAATGATGTAAGTAAATTTCTAGGGGGAAAAATAGAAAGCAATGAGGTCTCTTGTGTCACAGTACAACAAAACAGTGTGTTTTGAAACCACAAGATCAATTGAATTGAATATTTTTGGCTTGCACGTTTCACCCAATATTTTATATCTTCATGATGCGCAAAACATTTCTGGACTCCACCAGTCGTAAGTCATATCTGTATAGACGCTGTTTGTGCCTATTTGCATAGGATCTGTATGTCTGCAATATGAGTGTTGACACCTGGTGCAGTGTCCAAATGGACTAACATTTTATATCCATATTATGAACATAGCTTTTTAAACTAGGATTGTTGCTCAGAGGTAAATTTGCTGTTTTGAAAGTGTTGTTCCAGTTGACTGGCATGAGAGCAAAATTCTTCTGAAGCTGTTACAGCAGCTGGATAGCATGGCTTAAGAGCTATGAATTATTTAGACTATATTTCTACATTATGATAAGTAAGTTAATATTTTAATATGTAGCTGATTTAATACACTAATTTAGATTATCACAGTAAATTATAGGGCAAATCTGGATAAAATTCAAAGGAACACAAACAACTATTAAAGTATTTTGTTGCATTAAGCATAATTGGTTTAGTTTTCAGCTAAATAGAGGTACCAACAAGTATTGAAAATGTAAACACACATTTCTAGGTGCATACACACACACACACGGAGCTTTAGCTATACTTTAGTTCTCAACTCAGTCTTATCCTAACAGACTTTGAGCAGAAAGTTGCAAGGGAACATTGTTCTGTTGCTGAAATAGTCACTCCATTTGGTGCTAGCAGCACCTCTTCCCCATGAGCCCATGCCAATGTCTCCCATGTTTCCAAAAAGCAAGATCCAGAACATCTGCTTTGCCACAGCAGGAGTCTTGGGCAGCAGCAGAACTCAGCTGCAACATGAGCTGAATCCTTATGGGAAGAACAAGGCTGGGATGGGGAGGATGCCTTTACGCTGGGAACTAAAATTCAGTACATGGGAAGAAGAGTGGATTGATTCAGTAACCTATTTCTGTCATTTTAACCACCTTTCCCTTAGCTTCTCTTCATACTTTTATTAAAGGGTGATTTTTTTGTTACACCTGATTTTTATATCACAAGCAAGCTTTTTTTTTTTGTTTTTTTTTTTGTTTTTTTTTTTTTGGGAAACAGCTTCCAAAATCAGTGTAAAGATGCTAATGGTGACGGGCTTACCGTTTTTTGATATGAAAGTTGTAATTTCTTTGCTTTTGATTAGAAAGCTATGTCTGCTAACCACTCTTGTCAAAACTACTGACTAAAAGAAAACCCACCTTGTCCTATTTTTTTAGTAGAATTGATGTAATGCTGTGTGTATAAAGAGGTATGTACTGGGGCAATACAAAGGAGGCACAAACAGGGAGTCTTTAGATATGTCTGCTGATATCTGAAGCCAAAATGTCATCACAGAACTCAATGATCCCTTCAGTTACAGAATACCTTCTCTGGCTTGTTGCTGAGTCTCTAATATAATCTAAATGTTTGTGGGAAGTCTTTTTTGGTAAAATAATAGGTCTTTGATTTTTGGTTCAGTTATTTCAGGTACTTGGAAATTATTGTTTTGGGGGGAGTTAGGTGCAAATTATTCTAAGATGCTCCGTAGTTACAAGGTCTGTAGTTCTCACTGCTGGTACCAGCACTGTATTGGGTTATAGGGAAGTTAAAACTAGGTCATGATGTTGTGCCTTCCTTACTCCTTGATCTATATTGCCCTACATCTAGGTCATGATTTTATGCCTTGCTCCTTGATCTGTATGCCCCAACATCTCACAGCTTCAGGTCCGAGATGCGAAGCCAGGGTCCCTTCTAGCTCTGCTCAACCCTCCTGCTTCACATTTGGCTGTGCCTGGGCTGGAGGGTGTGAATGAGGAGCTGAGGGCAGGCATGAAGGAATGAGGCAGACTGAGCCTTTCAGTAGCCTGCTGGATATGATGTAGGTGATAGATATCTCTTTTATATAACTATATATTTACTTTAAAGATACTTCTAAAGAGAATTAAAAATGTCTTCTGTAAATGTGCAAGAAGAAATAGTTCTTGTGTCGGAGAACATTGTCAAAGAACAGGAAGAAAGATCCGACAGGTTGTTGCTCTCTAATCCGAGTTTCTGGCAGACTCTTTCTCTTGCTGGCAAATGCATTTGCCTCTTTGACCTTTCAGAAAGGCTAGCCGGGGAGATTAACAGTTAATGATGCTTATCTTGTTAAATAGGGAAGAGATTAAGGGTGAAACCTTATAATAATCTGATGACTGCATTTTATCTCTTTTATACAGTACTAAATCTTAGACCCATACTTTTGCTTCCTGCCCTGTTTTGTGGAATAAATGCAAAGTCCAGTTTAGGCTAATGGAAAATAATTTGCATTCTGACCTTGTCATAAAATCTTTCAGATCTGGTTTTCCATCACGACTGGATCATGCATTTGTTCTGCAGAAGGTAGATTTCTCAACAAACTTAAACTACAATTTGTTAGTCCTGCCACTTTTGTGGGGCGTCTCTGTCAACACGTTGGCTGGTTTGTCCTCCAGCTGAGTGCACGGCATTTATTTAGACACCGTATTTCTGAAGTAGCCCCACACCCTTTGCTCCAGAGCGGAGTTGACTTCTAGATACTGGTTCTGAAAGTTTCTTATGAAAGAGATTAACAGTTGTGCAGCCTTTAAAAAACAAGAGCATGTAAAGAGACTGTCCCGCATCATTGCCCTTTGTTTTTTAGATATAAATCAAATTTGTAAACAAGTTGAGTCATTGGGATCTTTCAGTGTTACATTAATTTAGTTTTCAAGACTCACTGAAGTTTTCTGACATCCCTATGAGGACACATGGAAAAGCTGCTTTGAAAATTGAAGGCCTCTGTTAACCAGAGGTAAATCGTGATGACATAAACAGCCTTTTAGCTGTTCCAGGCCCACTGTACAGAAATCATTTTAACTACTGGAGGCACAGTAATATCCCACTGCTGACTGAGTAACACTAGAGCATATAAGAGAAATTTTGACATCCTAGACTGAAACCTATATGGTTTGTTCTTCTTAAGGGAGCTATTCAAACCTGTTTCTTTGCCTTTGTTTTTTGTTTGGTTGTTTGTTTGTTTGTTTTATGCCATTATGCCAATATCTTCAGCACCTTTATGGCATTCAGTAGCACTGTGAGGTTTTAAATAACACTTCCTCTGAGAGGTTTGGGAGGTCTTGGGATCAGGATCCTGATGTTTNTTGTTTCTTTGCCTTTGTTTTTTGTTTGTTTGGTTGATTGGTTGTTTTTTTTTTTTTTGATGCCGTTATGCCGATATCTTCAGCACCTTTATGGCATTCAGTAGCACTGTGAGGTTTTAAATAACACTTCCTCTGAGAGGTTTGGGAGGTCTTGGGATCAGGATCCTGATGTTTCAAAACTAAGCACATCTTTTAACAGATCCAGTAAAAGACTTGCAGCAAATACCCTCTGTTTGCTTGTCCCAGACTAGTGAAGGGCCTTTGAATGACATTCCAAACAGGATGCTACTGTAGACCTGAAAAAAAAAAAAATGTTAAGTGGTGAGAAGCTCATGCTCCATGGGTGAGATAGCTGAGGGCTATCTCAGCTCATGTGTGGGCTTAATGAAATTGCCTTTAGTCCTGTTTAAGGTTCATACCTTTCTGCCAGATATGAATATATGACCTCCGTCTTCTCAGGCGACATGACCTTTTCTATGTCTTCTAATAAAAACTAAAGTTTTAGTAAAGGAGAAGATGTTGTAATTCCAATCTTGTCCTGCCTATGTTACATATGTCACTGAATTTATATATATTTTTTTATTTTTTCAAACAGGGTGTTTGGGAAGGGAATACTTTGCTGAACAAAGCAGCACGAGATGATTTGCGGGTCCTTATTCTTTTCACGGGAACCTGCCTGGATAGGTATGTGTGGTGCTTTTTACCGTAGGTTTTGCTTTGTTGGTGGGTGGTTGTTTGTTTTGTCAAACTGACCTGTAGTGATTGCATGTAGTGATAGTGTAATCAAAAGTTTCACATAAATTTAGGAAGCAAAGACCAGAACTTCCTTCTTGTTGTATAGCGAGGCAGAGACATTTTAAATGTGTGATATTGTTCTTGATACCACACTCTTTAGCTAGCTTTTGCAAAATGTGTACGGTTGATTAAGACCATTGAACCAGTGAGAGTTAGGAGATGGGAAAATAGCGTGACAATGCTCGAAATGAAGAGAGAGCTTCATGTGTCTTTTTACATGGTCGAGAAATGTGAGCGTAATTTTTCGTAAGAACTAAGAAAATAGAATTATTCATTCCATTTTGTGTATCAGTGATTTCAAGTAGTAATAATGACTCCCATAGTTGCCATTTCTTAGCAGTTAATGGCCCTGTGAAGTAAGGGCAGAAAAAAATGTCCTCAAGGGGGCATTTAGTTGTACATAATGACCCAATGCAAGGGTGGCTGTTTCCTCTTCCGTGCTTCCCTGTGATCATTGCCACGGCAATGTTTATATAGCGGAAATGAGGAAAGCTTCTCAATTCAAACTAATGCCTCTCACAAATAGTTTTGTGTGCTCATGCAGTGTAGCTGATTAGTTTCAATTTAAGATATGTTACAGGTATTCAAACTGAAGCTGCCTTGACCTTAGCGGAAAGGAGTCCATGCGACACTGACAGCTTCAGGTTTCTGAAGAAACATTTGCCCCAGGGTGGCTGAGGCCTGGTACTGGCCAGTGTGGAAAATAAGTTCACTTTTAGCAGATAAATTCCATAACGGATGGAGCATTTTGGCAGCTGTCCATTGCTTGTTCTGCTCTGCATCAAGCATAAGTGTTATCATTGTACTATTTGCACAAGTAAAAAGCTCCCTGTTTGACTGTGTCAGAGTTATTGGTTTTAACTAGCATTGGCTTTGCATATAAGATGTAGTCTTTTATTTATGGTTGAGCATGCTCTCTGAATGGAAATAGCTTAGAAAGCTGTTAAAACCAGGCACTGTAGTTCTAGCAATAATTGTATTTGATGAATGAAATTTGTGTGATATTTAGCTTTAAATGTGTACTTCATTGAAGTAATTATCTATTATGTTCCATAAAAAGAAAGTTACATATGAGTGAGAACCTTGCTTGAGAGAAAATGTGCAAACCCAGTAATTTTGTGCATTGAAATGGAGAAGAAGGTGACTCTGAGGGGCTTTTTTGCATCTGAAAAGGAAGAAGTATATGTTCCAAAAGTGAAAATACTGTGACAAAAAGGTATCTGCCTTTTGCTTGAGTGCTTTGATCATCAATAAACTTACCTATTTAAACTATTATACCATGATAAGCTATGCCATTCAGCAATGAAGCTGGATTTGAGACTGTGTATTTTCTTTCTGAACAAGTGATAGATAGAATACTTGATGGGGGAAGAAGTAATTGCAATGTGCATGTTCAATGACCATGTGGATGCTGGTTGTAGAAGTCCTCTAAGTAAATAAACATGTATATGATTTACAGGAGGGTTCCTCTTGTGTTTGTTGGCTGAAATGCTAATCATTTCTTTTATGAAGCCAGGAAAAAACATAACTAGCTTGTCTGGAAGCAGGGTAGGTGCAACTCAAACACAGTTAAGCACGTAGGCTCACTGTGCATGGCAAGGTTACACAACTCAGTGATGAACAGAGTACCGAGAAAAATGCTTGCCAGGAGGAAAATTACAATTTACTCTTTCATTCCTCTTGGGTGGAAAATAAGAGCTCTCTGGTGACTTATGTAAGAGACAAATGGCTGAAGGCCACACTGAGCACTCAGCTAGGTCCAGTTTAAAGCCCACTTTCAACACCAAAGCGCTTGGCTTGGTGCAGCTGGTTGGTGTGAGAGCATTTTCTGCCACTTCTCTTAAAGCTGAACAGCTCATGAGCTTCCTGCTAAGGAAAGAAATCACAAAAAAGAAGTTGGATATATTTGCTTAGGGAGCTGGGTTGTTGAGAGAGCACATGTGAGATTATTTTTCCTAGTCGAATTTTGTGAATTCGTTAGAAATGGTCTTTGGACACCTGTGAGTCTGTGGCCACTGAGTGGGTACTGCTGACTTGATAAATTCAAGATAAAACAAAAACTAAGGCTGCCCAAATTAAGGGTGCAGAAAATTTCTATTGCTGCTCCCCTTTTCCTGTTTTACTTTAGGGGACAATTGATGATGAAACAATATATTCTAAAGCTATCTGGAAGGAGGCTGTAGTGAGGGAGAGTGTTGATTCTTCTCCAGAATGCAGGTAGGACAAGAGGAAATGGCCTCAGTTTGCACCAGCAGAGGTTCAGGATAGATATTAGGAAGAATTTATACATGGAAAGAGCAGCCAAGCATTGGAACAGGCTGCCCAGGGAAGTGGTGGAGTCACCGTGCCTGGCAGTGTTGAGGAACCGTGCAGATGAGACGCGTAGGGACATGGTTTAGCAGGCAGGGTGCTGTGAAGGGTTTACTTCGGTGATCTTGAAGGTCTTTTCCAACTGTAATGAATCTGTGATTCTGTAAAACCTTCATTCTTTAGCTTTGAATGTGAATGTCTCTTATTTATTCGTAGGGCTTTTATGATACCTGTTATCAACTAAGGTTAATATTGTGTTCCAGAGTGTAAAGTTACATGGTATAAACATGTTTAAAGAGCTGAAAACTTGGGCGAAACAAATTTTATTGCATACGTTTAAGTAACTGGATGTGTGTGCTCTGAATACCTGCATCAAATCAGATGGCCATGCAGCCTTTGCAGCCAGAGGGAGATATATGCTTCCTGTGAGTGATTCGTCTTTCTCTGAGAGGAGTCATGTGAAATGTGTCCTAAATTGCCTTCTAAACTCCACTGAGTTTCTTGGTGTCCCTAACATCCCGCAGCAAATATTTTTCACAATTAATTGCTAAATAATCACTTCCTTTGGCACTCCTCTTTCTTGTACTATGAGAGTCAGCAGTTGTTCACTTTTCCTGTGCCGCTAATAATTCTGTAGACCTCTCTGATTCTTTTTTTTCAGTTCCATTTGAATGGAGATGGGCTGGAGCAGAACTACACATGTCACTGAAGATGCCAGCTGCCATGGATGTATATTGTAGCAGGTAGTGTGTGTAGATGTTCAGTGCATATGCACATAGCTCCTGCTTTTCTATTGCTTTGCTAATAATTCCAGACATTTAGCTGATGTTTTCATACAGTAGACTGTTGTAATTACAAGATCTGTGGTGTTTGTTTTCGCTGAATGGTAATAGTTGGTTTAGTATCTGCCACAGTGCTTATAATCTTATTTTTCTATACATGAATAGCTATATCTCTACCATCCCTGACATAATACAGCAATGTATTACATTGCCACTGTCATGAGATCCCTTTATAATTGAGATGTCTTTATAATTGACTTTTTTTATAATTTCTCTGAAAAAAATGTTCAGAATCAGAAAATATCATGGGTTTACCTTCCTCCCTTTCTTGCCCATTTGTTAAACAGCCTGAACCCCAGTATAGATTTTCTTTGTAGAAATTCAAAACTTACCTTTACTGGCTTGTTTATAAAATTCTAAAAGTTACCGCCCTGGGGACTTCATTTTGTGTACTCCATGTTTCTAAATCCAAAATTATTTGTTGAATTTATGCTCTTGTAGTGCCTACAGAACGCTTCAGCTACTCTTATTCTTCAGTGTTCCTGCCTTGTGGAGTCAAAAGCCTCTATGAAGCCTTGGGTGAGATTTTAAATATTCTAGTTAAAAAAAATTATGAAGACAACAAAATAGGGGGAAAAAACACTTTTGCTGTGTGGCTGATATTTGTGCTTTAGCCTGTGATTAACACTGAGGTATTCTCTGTAAGAGTTATGACAAAATAAAAATGAGAGTAAAGAGAGAAATGGAAAATCTGGGTTTGAAGATGACCAGCATTTTTACAAGATGTCTATACATAGCTTAGTGTGCACTTCAGCAATCTTCAAAATGTAAACTAAAGTAGAGAAACAGTGACATCGGTCCTTCTGATCTGAGATGAAGAGGTACAAAAAGTGGAATTCATATGACTCGGTGAGATAAGCTTGTTTCTAATCATATCTTTCCATTGTGTTTTTGAAGATGAGAGAGGCAAAGATCTAGTGATATTAAGTTTGAAGATAGGAAGAGAGTAGCTTTGAATGGATTAAGAGGAGCGGCCATAACACCAATATTCCTTGATGACTTTGCTGTGATTGAAGCATAGAAATGGTAGAAGCAGCTTCAGTTTCATCAAGCTTAAGTTTTGTGCATCTAGAAGCCCAACCTGGGGACATAGCTTAGGCTGTGCTGCTCTACAGTTCATGTCTTTGTCAGCAAAATACTGTCTTGGGAAGAAGAAGCTTTTGTTCCTCTGCTAAACACATGGTGCTTATTTAGTTTCTTGCACACATTTCTTTCTCATTTCACTTACCTCTAATGTTGGGGTCAAACAGAACCTGTGTAGGCACCATGGGTTGGATTTATCTTACCAAACATAGGCATCCCAGGTTAGTAGCACGAGCTTGTTGCTGTGTGTGGAGACGGGTGAGAAATGTCCTCTGAAGGTATCTGTATCTCTCCTCTGATGAAAAATGGAGCCTCAAATGACTACTGCAGACATCCAGATTGAGTGAAATAAATCTCACTTTGTTTCTGGCTGATATTTCTTAAGAAACGCATAGAATACTTTCGGTTTCAAGCTTGATTGGATGCCAGAGCTTTCTGGGAGTGTTTAAATTAGTAGTCCAGGATAAAGAGTAAGAGTTTTTTTGAAAAACACCTACTGGAAGTTAGATTCTTACCTTATTACATGTCATTTATATATTAGAACAGCATATATGTGATGAAATACAGTGTACATAAACCAATAAAAGGAAATGATGTATTCCATCACTATAATATTGAGGGAAAGAGTTCAGCAAAATGTCTTAAGGATTAGATTTACTGGGAAAAAGAAGACATGCCCAGTTAAATTATATGGGATATCAAGATGGACTAATGCAGCTACATCTAGACTAGTGGCAACAGAAATTCTTGCTGTGGGGGATAAGGGTTGTGGAGACTAAAAAAGAAGTTAATTTTCTGCAACTTGTTATGAGTCAGTCACTAAATGAAACAGAATGAGAATACTTTAATCCAGTGGACAAGCTATTTAATAATTAATAAAAGGTCACATGTTCTGCATGTTTTTCCTGAGGCATTTGATGCTGCCTGCTGAGATGGAACAAGAGAACTACATAAAATGTGGTGTAGTTCAGATACTGTGCGTCAGTGCCTACCAGACGGACAGACAGGTCATGGTCCTGCTAGTTGTTTGGAAATGCTACCGGTGTTTCTAGCAAAATCATGAGGTTATTTTAAGAATTATGAGATTTAAAGAAAGATACTGGTTTGAGCTAATCACTTTAGTGTTTGAAAACATGAACTTTACTGATGCAAAGTTTTCCATTCTTGATAAGAGTACTGTACAGCATCAGCAAGATTACAGGAGTAGCAGCTTTAAGAAAAAGACCAAATATTGTGAGACTTGTGACCAGTGCTTAGGAAAAGTACATGGACCTAAAATATTAATAAAGGTTTCGTAGAATACTTTTGACATTGAGGAAAACAGAAAAATCATCTAGTTCCCATAAATTTATGAGACTCTTACATTTTTTTTCTTCTTTTTTTCAGATGGAAATACTGAAATGAATTTAGGAACTTTGATACTTTCAGACATTGAATTTTGATTTGGTAAATGACTACAAATAAGATACTGCCCAAACAAGCTGATATGACTTGAAGACCTTTGGTTCTGCATTCACTCCTTCTGGAGCAATGGTTTTCTCAGCAATGTTGACACTGGCCCATTCTGGGACCTCAAATGCTACATTTATTGTTTATGAAAATGCCTATACGAATTTTACCACTCCCCAGTTTTTGCTTCGTAGTGGCACCACACAACCGTTCAGATACAGTTCAGGTTCTGTGCTCACTACTGAGAGAAGTACTTTTCTGATAAACACGACAGCAATCCTGCCATCGCAAGAAGTTTTCAGGAGTCTGAGTTTGCCACTCCAGATCATTCTTTCTGCTGCTATGATATTTATCCTACTGGTTTCTTTCCTGGGCAACTTTGTTGTCTGCCTCATGGTCTACCAGAAGGCTGCTATGCGATCTGCAATTAACATTCTCTTAGCGAGCCTGGCTTTTGCAGACATGCTACTGGCAGTGCTGAACATGCCTTTTGCTCTGGTAACCATCATTACCACCCAGTGGATATTCGGGGATATATTCTGCAGAGTTTCGGCCATGTTTTTCTGGCTTTTTGTCATAGAAGGGGTAGCAATTCTTCTTATTATTAGCATTGACCGCTTTCTTATCATAGTTCAGAGGCAAGATAAACTGAACCCTTACCGAGCAAAGTTTCTTATTGTGATTTCCTGGGTGGCGTCCTTTGTTGTTGCTTTCCCGCTATCAGTAGGGAACCCTAATCTGCAGATACCCTCTAGAGCACCTCAGTGTGTTTTTGGCTACTCTACAAGCCCAGGCTACCGAGCCTATGTGATACTAATATTGCTGATTTCCTTTTTTATTCCATTCCTAGTAATGCTGTATTCTTTTATGGGCATTCTCAACACCGTCCGGCACAACGCAGTGCGTATCCATAGCCACCCTGATAGCATCTGCCTCAGCCAGGCCAGCAAACTCGGGCTCATGAGCTTGCAGAGACCTTTTCAGATGAATATTGATATGAGCTTTAAAACTCGTGCCTTCACAACCATCTTGATTTTGTTCCTGGTCTTCATAATCTGTTGGGCGCCCTTCACCACTTACAGCCTTATTGCCACATTCAACAGCCACTTCTACTACAAGCACAACTTTTTTGAGATAAGCACTTGGCTCCTTTGGCTCTGCTACCTCAAGTCTGCACTGAACCCACTGATTTACTACTGGAGGATTAAGAAGTTTCATGACGCATGCTTAGACTTAATGCCCAAATACTTCAAGTTTTTGCCACAGCTACCTGGCCACACGAGGCGACGCATCCGTCCCAGTGCCATCTATGTGTGTGGGGAGCATCGGTCAGTAGTGTAAAGCTGCAGCTGTTTGACATGATGATTATTTTCTTGGATTATTTGTTTTAAGCTTTGGTTGTTTTTTGTGGTCGTTTTCTTTAATATGGCTCCTTGAGAATGGCCATACAACTTGATTAAATGTTCCAACACTCTGTGCAATTTTGGGAAGGGAGAGAGAGAGGAGAAATGATTGATTAGAGTTGGCTTTATTACCAGAATACAATGTAAACAAAATAACAAATGTTACCTCTAGGATTCCATGGAAATCCATTCTTTTAAACAAAATTACAATTGTAACACTACATCAGGTTTATGCTTACTAGGCCTGCAATTGCATCTAATTGTAGGGTTTTTATGCTGCTAAGATACAGTATATTTAGTTGATGTAATTTTTCTGAAAAATGTTGCTGCTGATTGCCGATATATTAGAGCCAAAAGGTCTCATTAGATGACTTCTGTTTAATTTTAACAATACTTCTGAAGTGGTGATAGTGACACTAGAAAACGTTTTTTAATATTTCATTAATTTTTGTGCACTTTACAAAGTTTACTACAGAATTCGTTGGAATGTTTTCTTCTGTATCAAAGGGGTATTATCATTATTCATTATATTGGCGAGTTTTGATGAAAAACACATTTAAGCTCTAGGAGGGCATTTTTTCTTGGTATATTTACATTTACAGCCACAGACTTGCTTTTTCTGATCATTTGTAACTTTAACTGCTCAATTATTTGGGGAGTTGGAAGGAGAAAATGGAGAGATGAAAAAGAATGAGTGTAGCTTGTCCTGAGGTTTAGGCTAATACGAATTCCAGACAAAGAAACTTCACGTAAAATTGGCATAGGAAGAAAGGGTTGATGTGTATGATATTTCTGGTTATAGATTCTCCAAATCTAATGATATTCCTGAAAGGTTATTGAAAATTAGGATTTTGGGCCTAAAATTTACATTGCATTAGTGCAATGTTTTCTCCTTGGAGCTCACATTAGGTGAGGTATGCTCTGTATTGCTCAAACTCTGCTCTCAGTTATTTGTCAGAACACAATTAGGGATATGAGGGCAAACCAGCAAAGAAACAGAACATGAACCATAGTTGGACTTAGTCTGCATGCAATGGCTGGAAAAGCAAAAATCAATCAAACAAACAAACAAAAAACAAACAAAAAAAAAACAACTTGTTTTCCAGTTTGTGCCAAACTACAACTATACATTGGCAATGAGGAAGAACAGCTGGCCAGCAAGTTGCTACGGATAGAGTTAAGTTAAATTTCCCCTTTTCCCCTTCTGATAATTACTTTACGTAGATTTTTTTTTCTGCTTTCCCATTGCAGTGCCTGCTGCCTCAAGGGTTTGCTCTAGTGTTCTCATGTATTAAAGATCAGCTTGTCTCCCTGAACCACCTCTCTGACTAATGTCAAGTTGTCTTGGCACCTGCCTTGAAAGTGGCTGACTTTCTACTGGAAGTGAAAGGTTTTCCTGGATGATAGCAATCTAGATTCCTAAATAAGTATATAATGAAAGGTGAATCAAATTGAACCCAAAGTTTTAGTCTTTGATGTTTGGTAGCTCTGGGACTAGGGGAGGATGCCTGCAGAACTTGTGCATTTTTGCAGTGGGCTTTTTGGGAAGTGGGTAACTGAGAGGAGGAGGAAAAACATGTATCCAGTTTGGCCAGGGCGAGAGTTTAGGCTCCTCTTGGCTCCAGCTCTCTAGCTCTTTCCAGCACTCCAAAGCACAAGGGTCTCTACTCTGTTCTTGTCGCTGAGGAGCAAATGTTTACAACAAGCCACGTTGGGGATCAACTAATTGTATGAAGGAGATGCTCTGTAATGTATGGATGTCCAGGGGTTGCATGCCTTCTGGGGTCATGTAAGCATTTACAGCCCAGATTTTATTTAGATCTTCAGCAAAGAACTAATTTAACAGTAGTGTCTGTTTCTTTCATTGAGAGCTTTTGGTAAAAATATTGGTTATAGTTAAATTCAGGAGTATAAAAGGAAAATCATTTAAAGAAAAAAAAATGCTTGCTCATACACTGTTAGTCAATGTTGTGGATTCACTGTAAAGGTACCCAGCAGACTATGGGGTTATTGATGTCTGTGCTTTCCATCCTTGTCAGCTCCACTGGTGACAATATGGTTTTTTTTTGATCAGAATGGCAAGCGAAAAAGGAGTTATGCTGTAAAACAGAGTGTTTAAGTGTGTCTTTGCAATAGAACTTTTATTTCTCAATTATATTTACATGGATAGCAGAAGTTTATGACCTGGGTGATATGGATTTTCTGTTTCAGAACTGTAATTCCCTTTTATTTATCTTTATTATTGAAAGCAGCAAAACTGTGCTTTAAACTAATGTAATACAATGAGAGTCAATACTGTTTGTGCTGGCAGGAGCAGGAGTTCTTGCTGTCTTCCAGAGCTATATGCTATTAGACCTCACCGCATTACTATAGACCTACTATGACATTGAATCAATGTCATCAAATCTAGTGATTCAAGAAGGAAGGATGATGAGTAATACTGTAAGGTCAGTGAAATTACTTTCTTGAATAGGGAGAGGAAATGTTTGGGGAGCGGATTTTATAATCTCCGATTTGTGTAGCTGCAAAGTAGAAATTGCAAATGTCAATGTTGATTTGTCTAAGATAACTCAGTGTTTACTCCCACTGTAGCAGGGTTTCTGTTCAGAGCTGGATCAGTCAAGACTCAGAAGAGAGACCCTTTATTGCCTAAATCCAAAAGCAACTTAAATGATGGTGCAGTATTTACAGTTGCCGGGTTTTACAGATGATCAGAATAGAAGAAAGTTCAGAAAAAAGGAAAAACAAAAAGTGTCCTAGAAGTAACCCAGATTAGTTATGTGTTTACAGAACTATTTGGCCTATCATGTCTAATATCCTGTCTTTAGAGCGGTGCCTTGACAATTACCACTGAAGTCCTAGGATCAAGTTAAAGACCATGACACTGCGTAGTCTTGCTCTTTGCCCTCCTGCCAAGATGAGCATAACCTTGCCCACATCTCTAGTGTGACCAGACACGTGCGTGCAGGATTGAGGCTATAGGGGCATTTTAATGGTCTTGACAAGGCAGGATTTTAAAAATGGAGATCAACTTGATTCTTGATTCTGCTGAGGAATTATAATCTTCCTCTCCAGAAAAGATGCGTGTTACTAAACTGTATTCCCTCGCATTAGATTATCGGAGGTCTTTGGTATGGAGTATTGAAATGAATGTATTTTTCAATTATGTTGCAGTTTAACTTGTTCTATCAAAGCATGCTGCTTTCACAAGTTTAATTTGTACAAAACTGTTGCTAAAATGGTTCTTTTGTACTCAAGGTTGTGTATTTTTGACATTTCTTGTTACTCATGTAAAAATATGTATATAGAGAAGAAAATTGTTTTGCCTCTTATTGCTTTTTGTTGATTATTTTTTATTTGTATGCCTGATGGCTGTTATATTTTCTCTTATTTGGGCATATGCATAAATAGCTGCTAGACTTCAATAGTCTTTCTGGAATCATTTGAGATTTTTAATTCTCAAATCATTCATTAGTGCCCTCCTTGAAAGATATTCTGATTTATTTTTATGTGAAAAATAAAAATTTGGAGCACAAGTTCATTGTGGTTGGAATGGTGAAAAATTTCTTAAGTCCAATTTTCCAGGAGCCACTACTTTGCCATTATGACTTTTTTGGGGGGAAGTAGTCATGTCAGATTTGCAGAAATCTTGAATTACTGTTTTAAAACAAAGTGTTAAGTAGAATGGTGTTGGGTTTTTTTTTTCTGTACATATTACCTCGTGAAAATACTAGGACACATAAAAGAAAAAAATTAACAATAAACATTCTCCAAGAAAGTGGCAATAGTCTATTGCATTGTTGTACATATGTATATTCACAATCTAAGCAAAAGACTTCATGAATTTAATGCCAACTTTTAAATATTTTTGTTTGTAAGTCAAATAACATATGAACTGACTTTACTGAATTCTAGACAGTTCTTGTTTAAGTCAAAATGTTTTTGTGCAGTGAATTTAAAAAATGCTCTTTTGCCAGAAATTGTGTAGGAATATGTCAACATGTCTAAAATAAGTAATATAGAGAAAAGAAGAGAGCAAGGCCTAAGGAGAAAAAAAAAAAACTTCCTAAAAATACCATCTGAAGTAGGTGTGCTACCTTTTAGCTAGGGCTGAGTAATTAGAATAATCTTATTGAGCAATAAATAAAACCGGCAGCGATACCGCATGATTCATTTCAGCACAAGACATTGACCTTTATGATTCAAGCACTGCATGTTTGTATGTGATGAGTTATTGCCCATGTCAGTAAAACCAAAAATGATCAGCATCCAGGCTGTTTGGGAGGCATTTTGCTAAGGCTATAGCAGAAATTCTGCTAGAATATTTTTGTTGAGCTATAAGGAGTCAAGGCATGTTCCTGAAAGGGAATGGGTATTTACAGTTGCTAGGGAATAGCCTTGCGCAAACAGGATAATGCGATTTAAGCAGCTGCCTGCATGCCTAATTTTGGAACTTCTTCCTTTTATTTCTGGAAAAAAACCCACCTTCCTCTCCTTTTCCCCTCTACATCTCCTGAGCACATTTGATGTGCCGTGGCAAGGGTAGGTATGGTGACAGCAGGACATACTGGTACTGCTTCTGTGGAAGGAGGAGGAATTGGGGCAGCAAGTCCCATGCTCTCCCAGCCTAGGTACAGGTTGGAGCAGTGTGAAAGGCTGAGAGGAAGTTTTACTACCTTTGATTACAAGACTGGGGTTGCCAGGATCAAGCTGTTAGAAGCACTTGCATGTTCTTTGCCTCTAGTGTTTGTGCAGCTCCCAGTTTCTTTTATCCCCCGAATGTCACAGATTCTGTGCAGCTTCTTCCGTCTGTCATTTGCAGCTGAGCTACAACGATCTATAGCTCCTTCGCTGCTGAGTACGAATCCTGCAGTTGATTTGTTTCTCTTCATGAGTACCCTGTTCACAGAAGCCCCTGGTCAGCATCCAGTGAACCTAAAGCTCCTCTTGCCCGCTCTCAAAAGAAAACACCACTAAGAAAGTAGCTCACAATCCTGATGTGAGGGGCAAAAGACCCATAAGTCAGTGACTGCACCGTGATGGAGAAACATGTGAGTAAAACTGAACTTACGGATACTTTACACACACAATACTAGGGCTGTGTTGTTTAATTTTACTTTGTTGGGCAACAGTGAATGCAGCTTTATATCAAATCAATATCTTCAGAAATGGAAAATACCATACCACATAGATACCAGAGTAGAACTTGTTCCTGTTTTAGTTGCCTATGTCTAGATAACCAGCTTTCCTGGTGTGCAGGTACAGAACAGCTATAATGAGACACACTCCTTAATTGGTGTTCTGCCTTAAATAGATCACTGCAGTGCAAACCTCTGTAGTTGACCTGGAATAAAATTAAGCCTGTTCACCAACACGAGTAGGAATTCCACAAACACTTCCACTCCAATGTGAGTTTAGTCAAATAAATGGCAGTAATTCTTCCAAGAGTGAATTAATCTGCTCTCCAAAGGGTTGGTAACAACTGCTGTGTGTAAGCACAGTAAGTATTGCAGTGTTTTCTTCTTTCCTAAGATACCTAAGATCTGTGTCAAAGTCATGGGAGATTTTGGTGGCTGAGATTAGTGTCAAAAAGCCAGTGTGACAAGAAGGAGCCACTACAGCTTGCTGACAGGAAAAGCAAGTATAAGGATGGATTATAAGGATTACATAAGGATGTAATTTAAGTCCTGCTTTTTTTCTAGAGTGTAAATGTGGTCTTACTCTGGAAGAAGTCCTCTCGAAGATTGGAGTGCTCTCTTCAACCATTTCATGCTTCTTTATTGATACTTTTAACTATGAGACCAGTCATCTAGAATTTGGTTCCCTGGACTTGGTTTTCATTCCTATACTTCCTGAAGGAGACTTCAACCTGTGTCTCAGGTTGTATTCTGTAGTATTTGATTCTGGAGGAGATGTGAGGTGCTGTCAGTCCCTCCTGAGGACTCCTTCCCACTGAATAGCTTAGCATTGCTTGGGCCAGAGAGAATAAAGTGGTTTCTTTGCAAGAAAGTGAGAGGCTGTGCTCCAGTCATGGTCTGATACCAGGGAGTGTGGAATTTTGCTTCTCTGTCTTCAGGAACAGAGCGATGGAGGCCAGATTTATCCCTATCGCTGACACATCCACTAGCTGCCCAGTCTAGGTCTCGGTCTATTCCAGTCAATGTTTAATTATTTTGTTCAAAATGGAATAACTTTTACAAGTGGGAATGAGAATGCCACCTCTTCTAGCCTCAGGCTGGGTAACAATCTGCTGGCTAAAGCATTCAGGAGAGATGGAAACTGTAGTTTAAGATCCTGATAGAAACTGAAATCTTGTCTTGCTCCTTAGCGTTCTAACCACAGAATTACTAGGTAAGGGAGTAGGATGCTAAGAATCCTAATTTAGCTTATGTTTCTGGCAGCTTCGTCTCTCAGATGAGCTTTGAAAAAGGACTTTCTCTTGCAATGTAGATAATGTAAAGCTTATTTGCAAATCCTATTGCATGGACACTATTGAGATGGACACTACTCACCACTATTGGTCCTCAACCACTTATAGGCATGTGCAGAAGCAGACTTAAAAGATGGGATTCATCTGCCTTAATTTAGCTATCCGTAGTGTATACAGCTCCTGCTGATCTCATTGCCTGAGGCGTCTTTGCAGACAGTGGAAACAACTGAGTGTTTTTTAGGTATGATTTATACAAGCTATTTTGGAAATTTACCTTAGGGTAAAAGAAATTGAACTGTGCATCTCTCCACTGTTATAAAATAGAGGTTATAAAAGGAACCTGGAGTGATGAGAGCTGAGATATGCATGCACAGTTGGTCAGATTAATCTCACCCTGAAGTGCTGAAGGAGTTTTAATGTGGGAAACTGAAGGCACCTATGAACTCTAGGGTTAAA
Source organism: Crypturellus undulatus (assembly GCA_013389825.1). Taxonomy (NCBI): domain Eukaryota; kingdom Metazoa; phylum Chordata; class Aves; order Tinamiformes; family Tinamidae; genus Crypturellus; species Crypturellus undulatus. The sequence goes on from VWPW01024912.1 coordinate 145,545, forward strand.
TGCAGATTAATGGGGCTTTAAGGTTCTACCTTTTGACTTTGGATTACTGAAGTGTCTGGATCACCCTGTAGATCCACTTTTAGTCTTTTCTCGATTTCTGTTCATCCATGTGTTGAAAAAGAGACTGTAGAGAATATAAAGCTAAACTGAAATATAGAATTTAACTTTCTTTAGTATTTGTAGACAAGAGATACAGGATACTTGTGTTTTCTGCTATGGTAAACTGCAGAAGTCAATTGGCCTTCATTTGCTTGAATGTAATCTGAAAAAATTTGGTTCTGAGTGAAAGCATCTGCACAGAGATTACCCGTTCTTTAACTAGAATGAGTTACGTTCACATCTTTAATTGCCTGATCTTAACTTCTCTTGTTCCAGTGTGGACAAAGCCTGATGAAGTTACCTCTAAAATTACCTGGCCTCCTAATGTAATTTTTTTAGTTTTGGTAATTATTTTATTTCTTGTATTTCAAACCCAGGTGTCATCATGCCATAGACTGAGCTCCTCTCCTTTCCATTTTGTTAGGCTAGATGGAGGAAGCAATGCAAGATTTAAAAGGCTAAATGGAAAGAAGCAAAGGAGCTGAGGGACTCACCTGAAGGAGTCTGACCTTTCAGCCTGGTCATCTGGGCATATTAGAAGCTTGGGCAGTCTTAACTGCCTGGCTGATTTCTGTCTTCATTCAGTGATGCCCCAATGTGAAACACAAAGGAGACCAGGGCACAGAAGTGAGACGTCAAGCTTCAGTGGAGCCACTGAATTTCTAAGCTCCGGAATCTCACTCATTCCTGTTTTCTCTTCTGACCCCCAGAAGAGGATCGCTGTTTCTTGCATTGTTTCTTGCGTTGTGCTGCATCTGAAGTTGGCTGGCAGTTCCAGTTAAGTGGTGGCAAAGGCAACTGGACTTTACTTTGGCTCTTCACGGCAGCATTGCATTAACCATTAAACTCTTCTATATGATCATGGTTTAAGAGATGAGTTATTCTCAGGTAGATACCTATTGTTGCCCAAGAAGAATCTGAAATTTAAAATTTCGGATGGGTAAAGGCATCCAGTGTGCAATAGGGGGTTAGAGCTCTGAACTTCAGCAAGGAGGGTTGCAATTTAGACACCCTTCTGCAAAACATATCTGACAGTTCTGCATGGGTTTTTTAGCTATCACATGGATGAACTGAAACATCCTTCAGATGTAGCTGACTTTCTCCGCTCAGTGCAGAGAATATAGGTGCAAATCTCTGACCTTTTGAATGAGGGTCTGCAGATGACTCATAAACTGAACTGTTTTTGGTGGCGCTCTGGATCTTAAACCCCACTTTTATAACTCATGACAAGAATTCTTTTAACTAAAGCAGGTCAGCACAGAAAAAGAAAATACAAAAAGCATTTTAAATTTGAGATCGATTTTTTTAAGAGATGCTTTTGTTAAGATAATAATTAATCCCTGTGACCAGTGTTATATTGGAGATCAGACTAAATGACTGCAATAATTTATTCTGGCCTTACTCTAAATGAGAGGTCAATTCCACTTGCATAAAACTTGCCTTTAATGGTACCATTGTCAAGGTGAGACTGAAGGTTGGTAGAAAGAATCTCAAATATAATTTAGGGGTAGAAAGAAATATCCCTTTCAAGAGTATTACTAACCTTTTAAAACTCAACTTAGACCAACGATGGTGGTACTTGATTCTGGAAGTCTGGCTCTTCTAATCAACTTTCTCGGAGGAATTCATTATCTTAAAACCTGTGACTAATGAAAGATGTTTTGTTCTTTTGAAGTTCAAGCTGATTTCCATGAAGGTTACTATTACTAAGCAACAGATTCTACAGAGTGCCTCTTGAGGGGCTGAAGCTGTAGTGTCTATACAAGTAAAACAAAACATAGTGAAAAAAGTGATGAAATACTATCCCAGATAGAGTGGCCATGATGAGTACCACTTACAGGGCATGTTTTCAGGAGTCTTTTTCCTTGAAAGCTGTTGTTTGACTAATGAAAAAAAACACAAAGGAGTTAAAGATCTGCATAAACCCTCCCCTCAATACAAGGCAAGACTGAACCTCTCCTTAAATGTACATATACAACATTATGATCATTCAGAAGAAAGAAAAAGTAAAAAAATTAATTCAATATAATCAATTCTTCTGAGGAAAGCAATCAGAAATAATGTATGTTAGTCATTAAATGAAAAATGCTTATTATAATTGTGAGGATAGAGTGTACAGGACTACTTTCTATGTCGCAAAAAAATTACAATATCAGTGCTCTTTTACACAGCTCTTTGTCAGAGGAGATTTTATGCACAGCTTGTTTGGGCAAAAATGGATATTCATCTTTTTTAGGATAGAGATTTCGTTCTATCTATATTTTTACTTTGATCTTATCCTCTAGTTTTACTAAATAGAACGTGCAAATGATAAAGGAGGGAGAGGAAAAAAAAAACGATTACTTTTAACCATCTTTGATATACTCGAGTAGATTGTTTTGGTTTTGCTTAATTGTTCAACAGATCCACTTTTCTGTCATAAACCTTACATGGAGTGAATTTCAATTTCTCTTCTTTCCGTAAACTCCATTGATATAGTAAAAATCCCAGTATCATATGATTTAACTCACTAATATTAGTGTGTGTAGAGTAAGTACAGTCTGGAAATAAGGAAAATGTTCAAAATATATGAGTTACTAAAGGTAAGATGACATATATTTATATTAGTTCTTTTGTTTAGTACATTAGAAACAAACTCTTGCTAGCAGAGTCCAGCAGTCCAAAATAATTTTTAACACAGAATTGCTTCCTACCCTCTCCCAAAATGTTTTGTGCTGCTCTGATCGTTCCAGTCACTGTTTTTTTTCCTTTTTAACAGATTTTTTTTTTCAAATATATATGTTTTCTGTCACTGCACAGGAAAGATGTACTATTATACAAGTTTTTGTAAAGAAAGAAGCAAGGCACAACATAAATTAATACAAAAATAGGATTCAATGGCTGATTCCTGCCTAAGTTGAGGAAAGTGAGCAAGCAGAATCTCTCATTAGAGAAGTTTATCTGTCTGTGGCGATACTGAGAGTCGCGAGGTGTCCGCGTTCCCCAGGCTACGCAGTGTCTATCTCTGACCATGCCGAGAAGCAGACATGTCCTCACATTGCCGAGCTGGTGGGTGTTAGTCAGGTGTCAGTGTCCAGGTGTGCAGGTCTTTCGCCTGCAGAGCTGGCTCAATGACCTTAATTCAACATGTTTGCATTAAATCAGGACTGAAACCCATCTGGAACCGGAACAAATGCCCTTACTGGTAGGCCATCACATCTCTTGGTAAAATACTTGTTTTAGGACTAATGAGTATTGTAACACTATACAGTGTACTAGAATCTTGTGCTGCTCCAGGAATGCTCTGCAGCTTGTGGCTGGCAGATGCCTATGAGAGATGCGCATGTTTGCATGAGCCTGATGATATCCCCGCGGAGAGGTAGCCTGTCTCTTGCTGCCAAAATATAAAGTTGAAATCATAAGACTGATGCCTGGGTAAAACAGCTTTAAGCAGTTCCTTGGTGTTCACAGAGGTATTAATACTCCTTTCATGTGGCATAGAAACATTATTTTCTTCTGAAGTCTTCTCTCAAAAAATGACGTAGTTTGAATGTAGATTTGAACTGACCTGGAGTCTCAGGTAGAAATGGTATTCAAACTTCAGGTCCAAACTGAGTTTAGACATTTTATAATCCACACTGAATCTTGAACATGAATTTGCAGTATTTTGGATTTTTTTTCCAGATAACTAATTTGAAATGTTCAATTTAGCCAATTTAAATAGATCTAACTCTTAGAAAGGCCAAAGACAGAGTGATTTTAAATTCAGCTCCCCCGTGAGCTGCCAGATGGTATAAATGGAATCAAAATAGTAAAAAACGTCTTGGAATCTGATCCCCTCATAAATCTTCCATCCAGAGCTGTATGTGAGCTTTGCAGCTCTGTTTAAAGATCACCCACTGTTTCTGTTGGATCTGCTTGCATTAGGTTTATCAGCTAACAGCTTCTGAAAATTAATATGCTGTATAAAAATGGAGTTATGAATTTGGAAAAAAAATAAATTGCAGGAAGTCTTATTGCTAGATTAGAGAAAATGCAACATTCTGTTTTGTGACACTTGAAATTTTAAGATATTTCCTAAGGTCTGTTATATAATCGTCTTAATGTTTTTATTTCAGAGATTTGAGCCAAAAAGTTCTAGGAAGTCACTGCTTTTAAGAATGATACTATTTATGCTTAATTTACTGGTTGTCTTCAAAGTAACATCTAGTATCAAATGTTCCTTTAACATTTCACAGATTATAACATAGCAGTTATAATTTGCACTAGCTTTAATATACATTGTTATATTCCAGGCTATGAGGAGCCAAGATGTATTAAGGAGACGATTGTGGTTATTGTGGGTGGAAGGTGTGTAAATAGGTATTGTCCATAAACTACAGGAAAGCAGAATTTTTACTTCTGCTACTGATGGAGTAATTAATATTATTCTCAAGTACAATTGGCATATTATGATTATATTTCTATAATAAATCTGAGCAGGCAGAAGTCCACAGTAGAGCGTGGCAGACTGAAGATGGAAACATGCAAAGAAAAATCTGGGTTGCAAAGTTAGCATCATGGATAGGTAACTCGGGTTGGGTTGAGCTGAACAGAACTGCTGAGAGGTAGAGCTTGTCAAAACCCGGATTTCCTTTCTGTGGGAAATGCCAACATTTTGAGGATACATTAATTCTGATTCAGAAGGAAAACTGGAGTTTCAGAATTCCCTCAGAAGGCAGAGGCAGTTCCTTTAGAAAAGCAGAAGGCTGCTGCTTTGGTATTTCTTCAGCAAAATGGTCCCGCGTATCTCAATTTCAGCCACTCCTAGAACCCAGACAACATCCAGAGGATCAAACCATCTTGGGGACACCTCACCTTATGAAAAGAGGCATCAGGAAGCTTAAAGTCTTGACCCTCAAAATCCCTAAAGGGTTTTAGAGGCTTTTCTGCCAAAGCAGTCAAGTCCAAGTTAAGAGGAGGGTCCTAAGGCATGAAAGCTTTTAGCTTTATATCAGGGGCACTGAAAGATGTGGCCTCCTTGGCCTCAGAGCAGCCCTCGTGAGGCCCAGCTGAGAGCTGCAGACCCGTAGGTTGTTGAGCCCTGGGCGCAGCGAGGCGGTCGTGGAGCTGCAGACTCGGAGGCTGGGTCAGCACCAGCAAAGGGGCCAGGACATGGGCATGGCGGGGACATCTGGACTGAACGTAGTCATGCCATCCGTGCTGCTAAATTCTTAGCATGGCTAATTTTGGCCACATCAATTAGCATTCTCATGGACAAAAATGAGAGGTTTCATGCTGTTTAACAGTTTATATTTAGACATTATATCTTAAAGGGAGACATTAATTGGATTAATAGATGCTGAGCCATTCGGTCTCAGAGATAAATTCCTAGCTTGTTTCATTTGCTAGTACTGATGCAATTAAAAATGTTGGAGTTTCCAGCTGTTCCCACTACACCTACTGACTAGGGTGAGTTCTTGCCTATCAGTCCTTGAAACAGAGGAAAACATTACAATTTTGGTGCTCTTCGATGAAGTATTTTCACTGAGAAATTTTTCATTACCTCTCTTCATTGTTCTTTTTGAAGCTTACCCACTGAAAAGTGATGAAATAAAAGTGGGTTTTTAATTTTTTTAATACATTTGCATAGTATATTTTCTATTTCTTCTAAGGAATCCTAGTGAATTTGAAAGCTAGCTTTTCTCTAAGATATTTTATTTAAATACAGAACTATATATATATTAAAGAAGGATGACTTACAAATGCAATTAGAAAAGATGCTCAACTTATTTATATCTTTAAATTATCCATGCCAGGTCATTCCATAGCACCTCAGTCAATCTGTGTATGCTAGAGATATTACATGGAAAAAAAAAGAAATATTTTAGATTAATTTTATTTTAATTTTGGACTCCTTTTTGCACATCTTTTAAAGGCTGGACCATCTTCATTATATTGGGCCAATTTTCGATCTCATTATAGAAATACATTATAGCAATTGTAAACATGAAATGTATCCATTCATTTCAATATATTTACTCTCAAGAGCCTTTGCAATATAGTTCTACATTATTTGGCTATATCATACCACTGCAGGACAGATCTCTGAAGGAGAAAAGATTAAAATGCCATTTAAAAGCTATGTTAAAAGTATGTGGTTTCCCACTCTTGTTCCAGGTGATCTAGTTTCGTAATCTACAGTAGCAACAAACTGCATATTTTTTTGAAGAGTAGGTCTGCTTAGATTTTGTTTAGGTTTTTGCAGGATCTGATATTTAAGATTCAAAACTCTCCCTCGGTCTAGAATTAAATAATCCATTTGGATGAGTAAACCTTTTGGAGGGATTTATGTAAGTATATATGTGCACATCTAGATCATTGTCATTGATGTCCATGAATACTTACATAGCTGCCTCTACATATTTCCATTTAATAAACAGAGTTATTTGGTGATGGTCTGCAAAAATTGATGCAGAGTGGAGAAGGGAAGGCTGTGCTGCTACACATTTTTTACTGCATTTACCATGTGTAAAAATAATTATAATGGGATGGAATTAGCCACTTGCATTGGCTCCTCCTGCCTTTCAGAATGGTTCTTCTTGGCAAACAAGAAAGCTGTTGTTTGAGTTGCTGTCCCAAACAAGGTGGTACTATTTACACATGGTTTGCAACACTCCACAGTTATTTTGAGGTGGAGGTGAAGCACTCCTAATTGTTATAGCAAGCTAATTATTATCATGCCATATTGTATCATATCTTGCTGTTCACTGAGCATCTACAGCCAAAGTCTTCTGATTTTTGGCTGACTTACTAAATTACTTCATAAGACTGAGGAAAAATGCATGCTTACAACATGAACAAGACCCATGGCCTTGTATTTGTAATGCATTGATGACTTTTTCATCATTTTTCTTACCTACATGTGTACCTTAAATTTGTACATTTTCTTCCAATGAATCAAGCCAAGCAAATGGTATTTTAATTTCGTTTGGTCCAGTCAAGAGTATTTAATCATGATCTTCCATATGATACGTGCCCTAAACAGCAAGGTACACTACAGAGCTCAGTGTAATGGAAGACTTTGATTTATTTGATTTAAAACAAGTGTTGTGTGCATAATAAAATGTTTTCTGTATTGGCTTTCTGGTCCTTCAGCTAAATACTGGTAATGCAATCACTGCAAGTGCAGAAGTGGTAGTAGGGTTCAGACATTAACATACTTAGACCTTCGGTGGAAAAAAAACAACAATTTTCACAGGATCACAGAATGGTTGAGGCTGGACGGGAACTCTGGAGTCATCTAGTACAGCCCCCCTGCTCCAGCAGGGACACCCAGAGCACGTGGCACAGGGTGGCATCCAGGCGGGTTTGGAAGATCTCCAGAGAAGGAGACTCCACAGCCTCTCTGGGCAGCCTGTGCCAGGGCTCTGTCACCCTCACAGGAAAGAAGTTCTTCTTCACATGGAGATGGAACTTCCTGTGTTCCAACTTGCACCCATTACCCCTTGTCCTGTCACTGAGCACCACGGAAAAGAGTTTGTCCCCATCCTCCCTACCTTCTCCCCTCAGGTACTTGCACATATTGATCAGATCTCGTCTCAATCTTCTCTTCTCAAAGCTAAGCAGACCCAGCTCACTTTTAGTTTTTCCTCATAAGATAGATGCTCCAGTCCCTTAACCATCTTTGTTGCTCTACACTGGACCCTATTTAGAAGTTCCACATCCCTCTTGTCCTGTTTTTCTAAACACGCCTGTCAGAACGTGCGGCTATTGAGAATGTCATGCTGTTCCCTAACTGTGTTTGAGAAGATAGTTTAAATAGGTTCGTCATAATTTGGGATTATTCTTATTCAATTCATGCAGAGGAATATTGGAAATAACAAGTGTGTTTTTTTTTTTTTGTCTTGGCTCTTTTTCCTCTAGTGCAGGACTGGCATAGCTCAAGGACTCTGGTAGTCGCTCTGTGGCTATTCTTTCATTCCTATCCCATTAAAAGCATTCTATAGCTATATAGACTGAAGCTCTTCCAGCTGAAGGAATGACTGAAGACATATATTGCTGTGAAATACCCTTGCAGGATAAATAATACAATAATACATAGGGTGCTTCATTTTGAAAACAACGATACATCATTTCCAGTTTCCTTTTTTCTGCAATATTTTATAGAGAAGGCATTCCTGCTCTAGTGTATATTAGGAGCAGAGGAACATCACCCACACTTGCAGCAATCTGCAGGAGATTTTTCCATGTCTGCCATGCTGAAACATTAATTTAACCAGGCAGTGAGCTGAGCTTGTTTCCTTTGTTTCCAGTCAATACAAGCTGGCAGGTTTTAAAGGAAACAGCCTGGGTGTTTATTAATGTTCTTAATGTCACTGTCATGGATCAGTGTGATTGTGTGGGGATTTTCTTATGTCTTGCACTGAAATGCACATTGCTTTAACAGGTTTGTATTTGAAATGCAATAATAGGACCCATTATGGTGTCTTGAACATAACTACACTTCAAAATCAGTTTGTGTTTCCCTGATGTAATAGTAATGTAAGAAACAAAAGGAACAGTAAAATTGTACTTTGTTTCTGCACTTACCTGCTTGGTACATGTCTTTTAATGGCATTTGCTTTGAATTCTATCAAGAATAAACCATAACTACTGTCAGCTTTTAAAAAGCAATATAACTCTGGCAGCGTGAGCCAAATTCATTTCTGCTTTTTCTAGCCTACATCTTTTCTTGTAATGTCTTCTAGATTCTGAAAAAATAGCTGGTTACAAGGTTCATTTTACCTAACTTCCAGCTCCAATAAGTTAAGCATCTAATCTAAGATACTCCCATATGCTCTCCAGGTACCTTCAGGTGGTGAATCATCCCTTCTATCCAAGAAACTTATTTTATGAGAATGAATCATCCTCCAGAAATTCTCACCTCCTCCAACTGAATCTAGGCTGGAGATCTAACTTTTTCTTCCTTAAAGTTTGGTAAAATGAAGCTCAGTTTTTTTCTTCCCTTTCTCCTGTGACTTGTTTTATTACCATGGTCACGTTTGTTTTAAAAAGACAGAAGCACAGATTTGCCCCATGATTACTCCATAACACTTACTATGTAGCTGGACTGTCTCAAATCCTATGTGAGCAGGGGAATTAGGCATCTCACATAGCATTCCCCATGTGGGCTGAACATGTGCAATGCACCTGTTTAACAAGTGGTAGTAAATTGCTTTAGTTCAAATTCTGGATGGCCAGTGTTGCCTCGTTTCGCTTCTTTCTTGCGTCTGGTTAAGTGGGTGAGGAATAGAATCAAAGGGCATCTTGTTCCCTTCCTGTACGACATTACTTCAGGCTCTCTTTTAGGTAACACTTCTCAGACTTACCATCACGATTCCTCTGAAAATGCTTGTAGGTGCTGACTTTTCCTGTTTTTCCTGGTTTTTTTTTTTTTTTTCTTTCAAGAATTGTTACATTTTACCTTTTTTTCCCCCAGTAATTTCCTCCATTACTTTTGCCAGGGGCCAGCTTATTGAATGCATCTTTATCATGAGATTTTGACTTTCGATTTTTAAAAACAGATATTATTAATGCTACTACCATCAAATTGTGAATTGAATGTTTGTGCTGTTAGTGCAGTTCAGTTACTGTTGGACTGTTTTATACAACTCTCCATTATTAGAAAATGACAATATTTGGGCAAACGTTCTTTTAATGATGATATAAAATACAGCACAGAATAAAACTAACATATAGATTTTTCTCTTTGCTCCATCAGGATTTCTTTCATCTATCCTTTCTGAGGATATTTCTAATATCTTCAGCAGATCAGCCTTTCAGTTCCTCCTTCAGAGCAGTGTCCTCACATCTAGCCAAAAAGGACTGTGACCTCTGCAGTTAGACACTGTCTAGGACATAAATACAGGAGCAACACAACTCATAATGTACTGTGCTATGTGGTTACTGCAATGGTTGCTAAAATGTGCCATAAGACTCTGGTTCATGGCCCAGGTTACCTAGTGCTCTGCTAAATAGCCAGAAGAAATTGTCAAAAGCCTTAGCATATGGAGTTATTCCCTACTGTGAGCTAGGAAAGAGGAATTTCTAAGAGCTCTTTCCAAGCCTCAACAAGCTGGCATCACACCTGGCACTAACTGGCACTCATGTCTGTGCTCTCATCTGAATGAGTCTCTGCAAGTTCTGGCGGGGACACCAACCCATTTCTTTGCTTCCTGAAAATAGGGCAAAACGGGTCTTTCTAAGCAGGCAGGACTAAGGATGTGTGAACTTCCTTGCCCTAGAGACTGAAGGACTGAACCTCTAATAGTGTTTTGCAGAAACTGGTAAATTTGTTTGATAACTGTTGAAGTTTCAGAAAGCTGATTTCTTTTGAAAAGCACCGTGTGGAGAGCGAGGCATCTTCTGGTTTGTGGAACTAGCTTCACTGGTTCAGGAAAGCTAAAAGTGAAAGTGGAGAGAAGTACAAAAAAAAAAGTTATCCTTCACTTCTGAAGATTACTAGGTTTCTGAGGACATTGACCTGTTAATGAATGACAACTATGGGAATATGTAAATAAACTCGGTCATCTTTTGATATTGCTGAACAATTCCCAGTAAAGCCAACCAAATCACACATCCTTGCCCCCATTTCAGCAAAGCAAGGAGGAAGGTTTTGCTGCCTTCCTAAGAAAGGTGATACATCTAATAAAATCTACCTCATCTGGGTGGCTACATACATACATCCAAAGAGAGGAAGAAAAAGGGAAAATCTGCTGTAGGGTATCAGATTGTTTGAGAGACCTAAAGAGTCCCTGCCTGTTGCGGGTCCTGGAAACCAGGCTGCTGCTCCAGTATGATTCTGGTTTCACTCCAGAAACTGCAAAGCAGGAAGAAAAATAAATCTTTCCCCGGCCATTTCAGCTCCCTTTCCATGTATTCCACTTCTTACATACATCTTTCTATTTTTCCTAAGGTAGTGCCTATGGCTTGTTTGCAATCTTCTCTTGTTATCCTATCTGACTGAAATAACTGGAACCAAGAAATATTTTACCTGGTCATTCATTTTGCTTCCGGATGCGAGGAGCCACTGTTAGCCAATTCCAGCTCCACTCCCCTTTAACCTCATTTATTACCTGGGTCGCAGCATACCTTCCTCCGTGATTACAGTTTTATCAGTAAAATGGTGACTATGATTCTCTGTGCTTCTAATACTGACACTTAAGAGGATCTAACTATTCCTAAGTGAATTAAGTGGAATTTGTCATGGTTTCAAAGTAGATTTTTTAAGTATCAAATAACAGGTGGTTCTTCAATCATTAAGATTAATCCATCTAGAAATTCATTTGGTTCTAAGTAGAAAATACAATAGTTACTCATTTACTACTAGAGTATTTTTTGTCTTAAATATTTTGAGTAGAGAAAAATTCTGAAAGTTATAGAATTAAATCTAAATTCTAATTTGAATTACAGGTTTGAATCCAAATATGTAATTTGGATAAGAGATCTGAAAGTCCAAAGCTTGGAGGACCTTCAGTAACCCCTCATATTCTCAGAAATGGGACATAAGCTCTAGCTACTCTTTCATCAGAAAAATCCATAAGTGGAGTTCCTCTAGGGTTCTTCTTAGACCATGATGTGGGTAACAGAATCATCTCATGCTGTGATCGCACTTCAGTATTTTGCTACTAAAACATACTTATCAAAGGTCTTGGCTGGTGAATACAGATATTTATCCCAATGTCAAGACTTTATGGCAACTTTATAAATCAAAGTCAGTATGGAGGGATATAATAGAAGGATCCAGAAATTATTGGAAGATGAGTGAAAGTAAGTTATTTAAGCATTTCTTCTTGATAAAATCTGAAAAAAATGAAGAAGGGCTTTTGGAACATCTACTGCATTTGCACTTCAGAGAAAATACACAATTAGTTAGGGCCTTGGTAGTAAGTAAGTCCACAGACGTGAATTTTTAACTCTATCTCCATATTGCTTCACTTTATGCAGGATGAAGCTATGTGTTTGGAGAAAAAAAAATCAAAGCTGCCCATAATATCTCACAGATATTGTAATTTTTAATTAGAGACCCTGATATTCAGGAAACTCCTTATATTTATTCAGTACAGAGTGATGTTTTATGCTGTTCTTAATCACAATACTTTAAAACACTTTGCCCAGCGGTTAAACAGTTTGGCACTTATAGTGGGTACTATTTTTTTTCAAAAGAAATATTAGGCAGGGCTCTAGGGAGATTTTTTGGTCTTTCTGAGAACAGCCCATTAGGAAACAAATTTTGTTCTGTATTAAATTGGGAATGAATACATTACTGTCAAAGTAGTTATTACTGGTTTACCTTGGTGCAATTCTGAGCATAAATTGGCACTGTAGCTGGGTAGCTGCTAGAAATGAACAGATGGACCCTTTTTTCCATATTTTATCTTAAGCATGAGATAAAATGGTAATGATGTATCTGACTATGCCAATTTCTGTAACTGGAGGTCTGCAAAACCAAAAAGGTTAAATCCATGCATGTTTCTTCGGGACATATTAGCATTCCTGATTTGCCCCTTAGTTATTGAACTTTCCTGCTTTACATGCAACTCTAAATTTATGTATTGCTAGTTCAATCACCTTGGCTAGATTTGGGAAGGGTTTATGATTCCTCTGCTTGAAACACAACCAATGTTTGGCATTATGCTGGCATTATTTGTCACAAATTTTGTTTTTTTTTTTTCCTAATAGAAGGTGGAAGTGCAGAACTTCCCACATCAGGAATGAAAAAAGCATTTCTAGCAGCTCTGCTAGGGATAAGCAAAATTTGCAGGAAGGCTGAACAACTTTTAAAGCAATGATGCTGTTCTCTTTTAAGACTGTGATGCATGAAAGATGTTTCAGTGCCTCATTTACTTATTTTATTATAGAGGTGGCCTTTAATAGAGGAAATGAATGATAAAACTGTGCAAATTCTCAGTCTGCTATAGTTTTCATAAAAATTGAATTAATCATTATGGCTGCCATCAATTGTTAATATAATACTAATAATGTAATCTTTTATAATTACACTAATGAACTACCCCTTAATGGTCCATTTTCTGGATTGTCAGTATAGTCCAGGTATATGCTGCATTTCAAAATATCCGATAGATGATTCAAATAATGCAAATTACTGTGAAGCTCCACAATTAGCAAAGCTCCCCTCCTGGTATTTTTATCTTCCCTGTGCCACGTTTTTTAAAGAGGCTACTAGTCTTGTTATAATTGGCACTGGCAGAGGGTGACACCATCACTGAAACAGAGGCAGTGAAACATATCTGCTTATTTTAGGTATCTCACTGCATTTTTTTTTCTCTTGAGCTCCATCTGCTACCAGAGGCTCAGAAGTCTGATTGAGATGCACCGCAATGTCCTTCCATCTCAGAAACTGCATAACTGAATCACAATCTTAAATCTAAGTGGGTGGAAAGTGCATTTCATTACACTAGAGCCTGAATTCTTCAATTTCCTTTTCCTTGCTTCTGGGAAGCTTGAGTGCCCTGCTATTTGAGCAGTGGAATTAGATAGAAACCTTAAAAGGCCCTCTCTCTTTGAAGGGTGCACGTCGGGTTGCCAGGTTTCACTCTGGAAACTGAACTCTTTTTAAGACACCACCATTCATCTCTAGCTTGCTCTGGTTTTGTGCACAACTTGGCAGAAGTAAATTTCCTCTTGCAAACTATTTTATTTGCTTTTCGTGTCTCACCAACACAGGTCTTTCTACCCACACTTCTCCTTCAGCTGGTCCACATCATCTCTCTGATGCCTCTTATAATCAGCTCTGCCCACTCTTGTCTGCAAGGACTGCAACATCCTCCTGCCCTTGAAACAGCTGGTCAGGTGGCTGATAACCACTCTAAAGGGCAAGGCCAGTTATTGATAACTTTGAGGCTGCCCATCCAGCTTTTGCCATTGTCCGGAGCAGATCACTTATCCCCTCATGGTAAGCAAAATAGTTTTGCTCAGAAAGAGCAATAACTTCGTTGATCAAAGCTTCTGTTGCTGAGCAGGGGCCACACACACCATTTATAGCCCAATCTGCTGCCTTCCCAGATGGCGGGCAGGAAGAGCAGCTCTGACAGTGCTATCGCGGGAGCTCGTGGGCTACCAGGGTCGGTTACCTCTGGAGCATTAGTATTCCCTGGGCAGGTCCCATCTTCACAGATTCAGTGCCAGACTAACAACCTCTTCCTACCACCACGAAGGATACTGATATCACCAGGCTAGCAGCTTGTGAAGTGGCAAGTGCTACATCCCCCAGCCAAGTGTGTGCGAAACCATGGAGGCTGCTGGAGTCATCTTAAGGCATTTGGGAGCCAAAGAGCTCCCCGTTTTATAGTGTTCAATCTAAATGCCAGCCAGAGTGTAGCCCCGCTCATCTAGAGCCATGAATATGCAGACTGGGTGTTTGGCAGCTACTAAGACACAAAATATATCACATCTGAGTCCCCCCTGCCCTCTCTCCACTGGGGTCTCATTCTGGTTTCTCTCCTCTCTCCATCTGCAGATTTCAAAAGTTCATTTCATCATTTTTGAGATTCTACCTCTCTTTTAAATCTGAGAAAGGTTGGTTACCTAGGCTTTTCTCTCATCTCACAGGGAAAGAATAGACTCAATTTTGATTCTTTTAGGAACCCTTGAGACACACTCAGGCCTCTGCTGCTTTTCAGAGAATCTTTTCCACTGCTTACATAGCCTTGCTATCAGGCAAATTTTGTTTTCTTTCTAAACAAGCTTGAGCTTAGGTTTCATTTATCTCATAGCTGCTTATTAGAGGAGTTATTGTGTCATGGTGGTTCTTCATAGTGACCAAGTCAAGCCATGGAAGAGCAGGCCTCTGAGATATAGGCCTGCTGTCTGGCCACCATTTCTTTCCATCTTTGATCACAGGGAGGGTCCCCGGGAGGGAATATGCTGGAATGTTCATTTCAGCTGCCACTACTGGCTCCTAATTCTGTAATCCTGTAAAAACCCCGTCTGTAACAACTAACATGGCAATAGTGTAGAATGTCCCTCACATTCATTGCATGTGCAATAAGATACCATTCTTTCTGGAACCCCGTTGGTTGTAATCATATTCTGCATTTATAGTACTAGTTATAAATCTAGTATATCCCAGTGTTTTGTAATGTTTATATGTCTTATTTGCATGCAGAGTTCTAGAAAATCTTCAAACAATCCATGTAACTTAACAGGCCATGTAACAGATTTTCAGAAAGAAACCAGTTAAAGCTAACTAAGGCCAGCCTACTATTAATGATGTTTTCCTCTAGCAAATGGTGCTTTCCTGACTGATTTTCTGGTCAGACAGCTGAACTGGTTTAAGCAGAAACCAAAAGACAGCTGTAACAAAAGAAGACTGGCAACTTGAAGTCTGTAACCTGCCACAAATATTAAAAAGACACACATACACACACAAAAAGAAACATTTTGGCGATTGGAAATGAAAACAAACACTGTTTCTTCTTTTAGGAAGTCCAGTAAAGGGATAAGCTTTCTAGAAGCTTAGTCAATTAGATTTGAAAACAATTGGGGAAATGCTTTAAATATTTGTCTCGATTTGTCCAGCCTCTCTGAAAAATAGGAGTTGATGATGGTGGAAAAAGGTATATGTAAGCCAAGAATTAGTTATTTACACTTTCCCTGTGCTCCACTGAAAGCAAGAGACATATGCTCATGGCCACCTTCAATTTAGCTCTAAAACTTTCTTTCAAAAATTTTTTGCTACCCCTGACCTTCCTGCATAATGAGTGTAGATGAAATTATAGATTCTCTACAGCAGCTCCAAGGTAAAATGTGAATCACTTTCTGTCACAAGTCTAATTCTGGCTGCTTCATCCGCATTCACTCAACAAATGATTGCTTTTTTTTTCTTCCTTTTAAAGTCTTTTCCATCTGAAATTGGCAGGTACAGCAGAGCTGTAGCCAGAGGTACATTTTTCTGGAAAAGTTTCAACTTAATTGGACGATGTCTATTTTGCAGACAAGACATTCTAAAAAAAAAAGATTACGTCTTTCTTTCCCTTCCCTTCCCTTCTCTCCCCTTCTCTTCCCTTCCCTTCCCTGCCCTTCCCTTCCCTTCCCTTCCCTTCCCTTCCCTTCCCTTCCCTTCCCTTCCCTTCCCTTCCCTTCCCTTCCCTTCCCAAATGCCTTATCATATTTTCAAATAAAAAAATTATCTCAGAATCAGCTTGACCTAGAAATGTCAGTATATTTGACAAACTTGCTAGTGTGGATCTTGGAGCCCAGATGCCTCAGTGTCTCAGCAGGCTTTAATAACTTTGCCAAAAGTCATGTAGAGAAAACGAATCCCTAGCCCAGCCAAGTTGCTTCAAAAAATAAACCAAGGACTTAGATGGTTTGCTGTGGTGAAGCGTCTTCAGCAAACATAAATAACCTTCCTTGCTCCCTCTCTTGTGTCGGCATTTGGCTCAAACCAGTTTCCTGCTTAGGAAACCTGTGTCATCATCATGTCATCATCCAGTATGGGTGGGTGGTAGGAGGCAAGACCAAGGAAGTCATGCTTCCTTCACCCACTTTAGTGTCTTGCTGTTGCTTTAATGAGTAAGACAGGATAGTTTGGAGAAAATGGTACTACTTTTTTCCTAATATCTGAACTTGGTGCTTTAAGTTATAATTAAGTTTAACCTCTCATCTGTCTGCTTGGGGCAAAGGTGCTGTTGGGCATTCTCTGTTGAGTCAAAGAGGTGAAGAGAGAAGGATGTACAGAAGGAAAGAAAATAGTGCCAGTATGTGGAGAATAGAGAGGAAAATAAAAGAAGACAAGTAAATAAAGGAAAAATGTTAGAAATAGTATGGATGTGAGAAGAGCCAATACAAGGTCAGCAGCAGAGGGAAGGAGTTTGTAAAAGAGAGGAATGGATTGAGACAAAAATGTGATTGACTCCTTGACTGCTGTGAGCTGCTATGAACACTCTGGGAGTGAAGGGCTGCAGTGCTGACCTCATGTGTAGGATCTGGTTGCCCTAAAAGTCACAGCCTTGTTGCTGCCACATACAACTCGGGAAGGCCTGACAAATCCATGAAAAAACAGGGTAAACACACTTGTACTCTGCTGTGATCTGCCACAGTTAGGAAGCTACAGGAACACAGCGTGGTGTGTCCACTAAGCAGCAGACTGGCAAGGAAAGCTGGTTCATGAGCCCCGATTCCCTGTTTTCTTCTGCAGCCTCAGGCTGTGCCCCTCCACACGCATGGTTTCCTCAGGGTTGCTTAAGTGGGGGATTCCTTTTGTGAATGAGTATTTTGACAGGAGTTAGGGTAAAGTCCCAGACATTTCTGCAAAAGCTGCTCAGGAGTTTCTTACTGTTTTTTGACTCTTGGGGATTGTTACCTAAGGTGATGGCCCTGAAGCAGTATAGCTGGCCAGAACTGTGTCCCCTGCATCACCCCTTGCCTAGCAGCCCTGGATGAAAATACCCTGGGGGCCTGACACCAATGTATTAGGTGGACTGAATTACCCTCCGTGGTCAGGGGCAGAAACATTCATCCTAAGGGAGTTTGTCTTTAGGTATCTCCTGGAAACATTTAAAATAGGACAGATTTAACTTTTGAAAGGCTACAAGATTGAGCAGGCAGCTTTTACATCCTGCTCATGTGTTATAGTAAGGCTGTGAAGAAGAATCTAGGTCCCATTTGACTTCACTGGACTGGTTGAGAAAGGCTGAACAGGTCACTAGTAAATAAAAGGTAGATGTAGCGAGGCAACGGGTGGCTGTATCGGCAAGAATATACATGGCCTCTGTTGCTCTGAGCTTCTGTTTCACAAAAAACTCTAAATATTTAGGGTTAATAGAGCTATAAGCTAGAGACAAGCAAAAAGGAATTATTCATCGGGCAGAGAAACCAAGCTCCCCTCTTTAGCCTTTTTCCAACTATTGACCTCTTTTGAGAAACTGAAAAGGGAGTCACTGGGGAACCCTGACCTGCTGGCAGCAGAGATTGATTATTTGACTTGCACTGCTGAAACTCTGTATGGCAGTAGGAATTATGTTTATTATTTGAAGTTTTTTAGCCTTCATAGCCATTGGTTTTCTCCTATGGTTTTAGTTTTCAGAATATAGCATAATATAACACAGTGTAAACCTAAAGATAATCCAAATGTGGGTAACTGAAAGCTCTAGGGGAAAATACAACATTTTTTTAATATCTATTGCACTTTTTTGTAGTTTTGAGTTGCAGAAATAATAATACTGTCTAAAGGAGTCAGCAAAGGGCAGTATTAAGGAAAATACCCTTCATGCCTGTGAACATGCTGCCATGGAACCATAGAGTGCTTGAGATTGGCAGGGACCTCTGGAGATAATCTAATCCCACATTCTCTGCTCAAGCAGGATTACCTACTTGGGCATGTTGCCCAGGGTTGTGTCCAGGTCAGTCTGGAATATTTTCAGAGAAGGAGACTGCACAACCTCTCTGGGCAGCCTGTTCCAGTGCTCTATCACACTCACAGACATGTTTTTTTCTCACCTTCAGATGGAACTTTCTGTGTTTCAGTTTGTGGCCATTGCCTTTCATCCTATCTCTGGGCACCACTGAGAAAAATCTGTCCCCATCCTCTCTACACCCTCCTTAGTATGTTTGCACACACTGATAAAATCCTCTCTCATGCTGTAGTCCCAGCCCTCTCAGCTTTTCCTCATATGAGAGATGCTCCAATCTGCACAGAGACACACACAGAAGTGTGTGTGTCAGAAATGAAAGAGCCTCTTAGAAGGGGAATATTGCCCCCTCAGACTCTCATTCTTAAGGGTCATACTCTTAAATGTCAGCCAGAGCAGAAGGGAACGTTTTGAGGGTGACACATCAAGTTGAGAACTTGAGGAGAAGGTGAAAAGGGAAGGAAGCTAAGAAATGTTTTGTTTGTTAGTTTGTTTGTTTTCAAATATACAGAGCAGAATGATATTCTTTGAATGTGCAGACTCTGCCAAACAAGCTATATAAAAGAAAAGCAGGAAAATAATCGACCCTGACAGATGTTTAGATGTTACAATGGCACGTATAGGATTTGAATAGCACAAAATACAAGATATATCACTTATGGAGCAAAGATTCTGATATTCCTTATTTCCACCATGGCTGGGATACCGAAAGCAGTGCTTCAGCTAACTCTTTTAACATGAAGAGATATTGATATATATTGAAAAATACATACAAATACTTCAGGTTTTTCCTCTGAAAGTTCATTTTTTTCAACTGTATGCTATTGTGAAAACAATCTGTCAATAAGATTCAGGGGAGGTTTTCTTTCATGGTTGAAACAGAAAAAAACAAAGTGTTAACCATCCATAGCCAAGTTCTAAGACTTTGAAGTCTTAGACTAACAGTCAATTAATTAAGACAGAATGAAAATCCATCAATAATTTCAGAATTATAAGGATTAAAACAAGAAAAATGATGTCTGGATCTTCTATTATGATCTAGGATAGAAAGAAATGAAGAAAAACAGAATACCTCCTGGCAGTACTAACAATAACACACTTTTGACTCACAATGTCTACAAGCGAGTTGTGTGTCACATGGTAAGCTCTGTACGAGCGGACTCATCACACGTACAAGTCTTACTGGCTGAATTCAAGCTGTGGGTGGAAATGCAGCATTGGAGATTATATAATGGAGGCAGATATGCAGGTAGCTATGCATAGCTAATACACTGAAATATAATAATAAAGAATAAGGCATTCACATAAAATAAATATATAAATAAAAACATTTACATACCCAAGAAAGGGAATAATAGTTTATTTTATTTTGAATTTAGTAAGTAATAAAGTGGTCGATCACCAGAGAATAACAAGTATATATAATATATAAAAATTGTCTATGTGACAAATGTGTGTAGGGGGGTGTAGGTATGTGTGTAGGTGCAGCTGTGTGAATTTACGAAGTTTTATCTACTCCCACACAGGATAACAAAGGTATGAGATAACTTCAAAAGGCAAAATATGCCAAGAAGAAGGCAGAATATAATCAAACACGTGGACTGAAGAATGTCTTAATGTTATGCATGTATTTCAGATATCATTTCTATGAGAATAGTTCTTTGCAGTCACAGACATTTCAGATTCAGGATGAGGTATGAATGTGTCTTTTAATGTAAAGTGCTCAGACTTTATCAGATTTTTATTCTATTAATTCTATATTAATATATTTTATGTGCCGATGATGGTTGCAAACAAGCCTGGGACTGCGAAATGGAGACTGCAAGAAACCACAAGAAAGCGACAGGAAGCTGGACTTTCATATATGATTTTTTTGTAATTGTACAGCATTTCCATCTGATTTCCACCGTCTCCAGCCTTGATTTTCCTTTTTGTTGTGCCTATTAAGCTGTTGACAATGCAGTTCCACAGAGCTACATTGAAAAGTAATATTTTAAATTTGGGTAGGGAAGTAGTGAAGGCATAAATGACAACTGGTAGTGCAACTTTGGCACTGTGAGAGTCCTGCTACCATACAGAATCCCTTTGCAATTAAAAAATCATAACATTTCAATGTTTTTATTTTAAGTGAGACTGTCAAGTCTGTGAATGATAATAATACAGGAATTTTCTTAAAGCTTATGTGGACTTCATAGCATACAGGGAGTTAAGAGAGAGCAAGCAAAATTTACTGTGTAGTTAATGGCACAGCTGACATTAGTTTACGCATGTTTCTGTCCAGTTTGCATGTAGCTAAGCTCAATATTCATTTGTCTTGTCTTCATTATTTACTTAAAGAGGCAATTTTGAAATGATATATGTAATATACATCTCATTTTACATATAGAAAGCCTATGCATTTCTCTAAAATCTTTATTGAATAAAATGAATAAACATAGATAGAACCATCCTATTTATGCTATGTGTCTTGCTCCTGATCTGCAGCAGGATTGCAAAAGACTCTTAAATCCCAGGATAATTGAACAAACCTTATAGGTTTAGAAAGAGGAATGTTTAGACTTTCCCCCCAAATTCAAATTTTATAGCTTTTCATTGTGTGCTGATCTTGAAAATGTACATTGATACTAACAAGCAACTAAGGATATACAGCTGGATTTTATTTCTACCATGGGACCACAGGAAGAAAGCAGACAGAATACTATTCCCCTAGAAAAAGCTCTTTCAGAGATTTTTAAATGAAGATACCCAAAGCCATAAGTGAGGTTGGTGAGAGCGTAGTGGAAGAAAGAGATCTGGCTACATTTGGGGCAGGTGGCAAGGTTGCCCAGCCACCACCCTGCCCTGCATTAAGATGCACAGGCGCTTTGCTCTTGCTAAATGTCCCTCCTGCGACGGGCATAGATGTTTGTCACAGGCATTGCTATTGTCATACAATCTTTACAAGGAAAACCACTCGATGGGTTCTCCTCCTGGGCACACGTGACTCCCGAGGCAGATGAAGTTGTTTCAGCTGCAGCACAGCACAAGGAAAGGAAGGAGCCAAGTCTTGGCCAAGCTTTGATGATCCTGAAGGAGTTCTCGTATTCTGTATGTGCTGTTTTGGTAAGGCAAAACTGGAAAATGTCTTCTAAGTCAGTGATTCCAGCCCTCTAGTAGGCCAGATAGCCATGTTATACTGTTTCCTTCAGAGATGCAAGATGATATAGCTAACTTATCTTAATTTTTCAGTCAGAACATACAGCAGAAGTTGTTAAGGCCAGTGTTCTTTTTAAGAAAAGGCACCATGAGGCCTGCATCTGTAATCTGAAAATGGAAAGCGATAGGACTGCAAAGCTTGGAGAAAAGTGCTCAAGTAAGCTATGTCATATGGAGAATGAGAAAGAAAACAGAATGTTTTGATGAATATTATGCAACTTCAGCACTTTTATTCATTGTATTTTTTTAGCAGGAGTATACACTGGGTATATAAGTGCCACAGAGGGAAATGTTTTAAGGAATACTGGAGGAAAGGACCATGAGCATTGATCACAGAGCCACTTCACTTCTCAACTTACAGCTCTAAAACCTCCTTCAGAGAAGCACATATTACTCTACAAACTTCCAGTATGTACCTTAGTACATACTGATTTTTAAAGTAAGGAGGAATTTTCTTCACTTGAAAGTTGAGGTGATGACTAATTCCCTGCTAAGCCTCTCTGAACCTGTAAGCGTAAGTAGCCTTCCTGAAGTTTAGTAGGTGTGAGAGAGTGGATGAGATGTTTCTAACCCGAAAGTGACAGGATATTCATCAACTCTGGATTGGTTCCTCTGACTGAAAGATGGGGAAATGCTGTTAATGTTGAATTATACGATGACTTGATCTTCCAGGTCAGCTTCCCATTTGTGGTGAAGAACATCTGATGTGCTGGAGGCCAGCGTGTTGTCTGCGGAAATCATTCAGCAGCCAGAAGCACAGTGGTTGCACAGAGACCAGTCGCTTTGCACATGTGGCAATGCTGAATTCTGATTTCCTGCACAATTTCCTGCTGAAAATGAGAGGTTGAGCAGCACTTTTTTTCAGGAAAAAATGTAAAACAGAGCAAACAAAGAGTAATCTTTCCT
Source organism: Crypturellus undulatus (assembly GCA_013389825.1). NCBI lineage: Eukaryota > Metazoa > Chordata > Aves > Tinamiformes > Tinamidae > Crypturellus > Crypturellus undulatus. The sequence goes on from VWPW01024912.1 coordinate 168,119, forward strand.
GTTTGTAGTCTCCCAGCTGTTGGTCCTGGCAATTTAAAGACCACCCACACTGGAGGCTACATCTGAATCACCGTCCTCAATAGGACTAGATGAACTTAATTTATATACACTTTGAGAACAAGCACTTCTTTCAGAAGGTTTGCTTAATGGCTTCACTGAGCGCCACACACAATCCTGGATTATGGGATATGGTGAATAATTGTTTCTGATTCACTCACTCTGTTACAAAGCATATGGTTTTTTTGTTGTTGTTCTTTCTCTGTTGTGTCTTTTTAAAAAGAGCTTTCCCAGTATAGTTAGAATTGTTTTTTGTAAGAGTCTCTCCCAAAGCTGCTAGGCAACCATTGTCCATCTTCCATCATCTTTGACAATGCTTTCTACACCCTTTCCTGTTTTCTTTTTTTCAAGATAAAGTGACCAAAACCACATGCAGTGTTCAGGAGGAGCTTACTAAGTAAGTTTGTTTTTCTCTCCTCAATTCTTTCTAAAATAATTTCCTATATCCTATCTGTTGAGTATTGTACTGTTTTTAGACACATATCTGCAGTGATTCCCAGATTTCTCTTATTAACTATAGCAGTTTATTAGAGCTAATTCCTGATTATATATAATTACATTTACAGAGAAAATACTGTAGTCTGAGCCTATATGTTTTTTTGTCACCTAGCATTCATGTATATTGCTCCCAACTATCATCTTGCTTAGTATTTAAACCAAACTTCTTTACATGGCTTAATGTACAGATTGCACTATCAGTCATACTGAGTGCAGACGCACTGAATCCTCTTATTTAGTAATAATAATTTTACCTGGAAATTGTATTATGTGAAAAATGTTTTTTCAGTAAACGAAAATATTTTCCAGGGATATAGAGCATACTATTTAGGTTTCTGTATTTTGCTATACACCCACAGAAGACATGATTTAGAAGAAACAAAATTATCCATTTTTTTTCCCCTATTGAAAATGCAGCTAATGTCATTAAAGCAGAACCTTTGCGTGTGCGCAAATTTTGGCTTGGAAAAGTAGGAGTGGATTTATTTCAACGTAACTACTTAAATCCTCTTTGCAAGTCTCTTTTGAAAATGAGGACTGTGCTGCCATTCAGAGAGACCTCCATAGGCTGGAGAATTGGATGGAGGGGAAACTCATGAAGTTCACAAAGGCAAGTGCCGGGTCCTGCCCCGGGGAGGTAGCCGGTGGTAGAATGAGAGGCAATGAGCACAGACGGAAGCAGAGGTAATTTTTCCTGAATTTTAGGAAAATCTTGACTGTGAAGGTGACAAACCACTGGAATGGGTTACCCAGGGAGGTTGTAGAGCCCCCTTCTCTGCAGGTACTCCAAACTTTCTTGGACACAGTCCTGTACAACATGTTCTAGGTGACCCTACTTGAGCAGGGGGAGACTAGATGATCTCCAGAGGTCCCTTCCAACCTCAACCATTCTGTGATATTTTTTTTTTGCTTTTAAAACACATTACTTTTTTGAAAACATTTTCTCTCTTAATATTTGTATTGGGTATTGTATATGGCAATACCTATGTCTCCTAAAAAAAATATATCAAATCTTTGTTTGTTGGTATTCCACGAGTGACAAACAGTAGGCAAGCTGTTGCAAAGGTATTTTTCTACTTTCAAAAACATGTATCCTCAGGACAGCATTTCATAGCCTGGATCTGGAAACTGGAACTGAAACTGAAACAACAACAACAACAAAATAAGCATGATATTTTAAAGTTAGGACTTCAGAGAAAAGTGGTTTTTCAGCTCAAGGTGGCTCGCTCCCTGCCTAGAATAAGGTCATAAAATTTTACAGTGACCTCATGAAATGTGCTGAGTGTTGTCTTGATACAAGCCCTGGAGAGAATAATCAGCTGTAATCATTGCGAGTCTATCAATGCGGCAAACACCAACCCTACAGATCTCAGAACTCTCCATCTCAGATCTCCTCTCTCCTGATAAGAGGGATGATAGGCTGTCTGGCCAAGTTTTGTGTGCATTTAGACGACAATAGCAACAGACACGCATCTGTCGTGATTGTTAGGAGGACTGCGGTGCTTCAGACCTCTTGACTTTAAAAAAGATTGACCACAGGTGCCTATCCCCACACCACGGAAAATCTTTCAGCCTTTAATATCCAGCACTTGATCTGTGTATTACTGTTTCCTACTTGTGAGACAGAGATAATAACAGGTCCCTACCTCAGAAGAGTTAGAAGAAGACCCATATAATGGTCTTTCTCAGACTTCAAACTAAGTGAACGGTGGGCAGTACAATATCATCTGTGATGTGCCTATATACTGCAAGATTTAATCAAGGTCTGTTTCCTTTGCTGAGATTTGTGAACAATCACTGGCATTTAACTGGAACTGAGATTATGAAGGTCTTCACAACATAAAATATATAAATATATAAAATTTTATTTATTTTACATAAATATATCCACATCTGTGGCAGCTAAGCACAGTTACCCCTATGAAAGTGTTTTTTTAACACAGAAGTAAGTACTGTGGAGGTTTATGCTCCAGAAGCATGCACTACTCTTCTCACTAGATGGAGGTCCAGTGCCATGAAAACAGTAACATTCTGGATTCTTCAGGTTAATGATGAAGTTGAAATCATTGTCATGGCAATCTAGATAAAGTTTTTATATAGTATTTGTGTTCTCAGTAGAGGACAAGGATAAATGTGTATTTATAGATCTGATAAATCCTGTGATACCCATTAGTAATAAAAAATAGTAAAGGGAATGTAAAAAATGCCATAAAGATGTAGATATTTAGGTGCAGATGGTTAGGTGCCATGAAGATTTTCTGAAATACAGTTTTACTGGAAGAATTTTTTTTTGGCAAAACTAAGCCTATTTAGATAGACTACACCTGCCTGGCTGATGCTGCATTAATCCTGACAGTAGATTGCTGTAACTAATCTGTTTTAACTGGGGAGAATAAAGATAGCCCTTATTTTATTTATTTTTTTTTCACTAATCATCGTGCAGTACAAGTACATTTAACACTCGTCACCCTGGCACCAGAACTAAAGGAGATAAGACCTTTATTTAGAGGTGTGGGCTGTGGTTAACCCATACCTTCTTGTCTTCTCCGGTTTTGTTGTGGCCCTTCACTCCCCTGGAAGCCTGTATTCCCTTTTTCATCTTTAAAACATATATCTTTCTTGTCATGTTGGATTTCTTGTGGATTCATATCACAGACATAAAATATGAGGGACAGACTAATGCCTAGCAGGTAACACACAAATTAATATATAATAAAAATGAAGATTCAAGGAAATAGGGACTAAGTTGGAATTGTTATGTTACTAATTTGCAGTGCAGTGCATTTACAACTAAGGCTGGATGGACCAACACTTTAGGTAATGAGAGAAGAGTTCAATTTCTCCCTATCCTTCGTTTCAGCTCTGTCAAACCATTTCAGCCCAAATATGCAAAGGGAACCTGTAATATCTTTTAGATCTGGGGTTTAATGAATCAGCTCCAAACTTTAGATCCAGAAGGTCATATGCCTGGCAGTGACTCCAAAGTGTTAAATTTTTTTTTTTCACATGTCTGCAGCTCTCATCACTGGCAGTATCTTGCTTATGAATACTGAGTAGAACAATAAGTTCAAAAATAAACCCTCAAATATTTTACAGATTTGGGGACTGGTATTTGGTTGGTTGGTATTTGTCTAGTCTTCCGTCTATTCTGGGCTTGCAAGTTTTTTTTTCTCCTTCTGACAGTGCTTCAATATATGTGTTTAAAATATATAAGCAAGTAAAATCTACTATATACTCTAAATCTTAGTTTAAGAAAGCTTAAGACTAGACAACTGAGTGGGATCACCTTCGTTTTTAGTCGCAGAATTTCTGCCCCAACTGATCCTTATGTTCAGAGAGCCTCATCGATGTCAGAAACTTACTGCCTGGGGTTGGAATCTTCCCTCTGATTTTCAGTCTATGTTTATCTCAAATTATGTTTTTTTATATGTGATCTTATATGAACATTTAGCTCTTGTCCTTGTGTGTTTACACTGTTCTGTTCTTGGATCAAGCTCATCTCTCTTTCTTAGTAGTGATTTTGCTAGAATTTTAAGACAAGGCTGATTTTTGGTATGATAGGCCTCAACCTATCATACCGATCATCTTCACCATTGTGCTTCTTTCAGTTTCTAGAATTGTGCTGTCTCACTCACTTCAAAATCCTTCATTTTTACACAGAAAACTCCCAAAGGATTTGTTGACAAGCATTTCTTTTCCCCTCTCCTTCTTCTCCCCCTATTACATAGTCAGAGCATTCAGTAGGTATTAGGAGAGGTGGGCTCGAACTCCCTTTGTGGTGGGGAAGTGCGTTAACCTCTTAGTTGATTAAAAAAAAAATAAAAAAAAAGATAAAAAAGTATGGACATGTCTTTAGAAAAGAGTCATTCTTTTCCCTCCATAGGGGGCTCTGGTTTTCTGAATCCAAAGCAGACAGAAACACCTCCAGCATCATATCTTGTAGGTCCTGCTGAGAAGTGAAATCTCAGTCATAGGAGGATAGTCAAATCCGAGTTTGTCTAATCTAACTTTAGTTGTCTAGACTGCAGTTTTTTTATCAGAGCGATTGTTCAGGACTCCCCTTAGAGTTATCAGAGAAAAAGGCATTTTTAGGGCAAAATTCCTCTATGACTTATTTTTGAGGTGGAAAAGATAAATAATATCTTCAAAGAACCAATCTCTTTTCATTACCTGAGATGCAGATATGTCAAGGACCTAAAGAAATATTCTACTTAGGAGTCTGCATCTGAAGACTTACGGCCACAGTGCTCAATGTTTGCTTTTTTTTAATTGCCTCCCTTGGTGGAGGCAGCCTTATGAGTTACCTTATGTTTAAACTAGGGGCCTCCAGACTTTGCAAAGAGATGAGAATAAATAACTTGCCGCTGAGCTACCAGGGTGATGTCAGCAAAGGAAATGTTGGCATTAAAACAGCCTAGATAGGCAGCTCCACATCCCTGAACAGGAAATTTCAGCCCCACTGAACCCTACAGGACTTGCAGCACACTCAGAGCTCCTTGCATGAACAGGGCTCTAGTTATGAGCTGTGAAATGTTGGTTCATTTTGGAAATTACTGAACATTTCATGTTGCTAATTTTGGGAAGGCATAAAAAGCATTTAATAATGAAAAGGAATATGGATGCTTCAATGTATATAATTCATTTAGGCCTGGATTGCTAAAAAAGTGATGGTTACATAATTTTCCCCTTTATCCCTCTGCCAAGTTCCTTCCCCCAGTTATTTTCAATGCTGGCTAATTTTAACCAGATTTGAAAAAGGGACACTCAAAGATATTTATGTTCTTACTGGTTTCATAGAACTAAGTAGCAGGATAAAGGAGAAATTTATGACCGCTCTGAGGAAGGCATAGCTCAGTCATTATATGTTCTCTTTCAAAGCAACCTCCTGGTTAATAAGCCATCCACATGATAAGTTGGCCTATCCACATGGACCCAGCTTCGGATGAGTCATAATCACTAATTTCTTTTTCCCAGTGGGTGTATTATAGATGCATATGGACAAGCCGGGGGTACTGCTAGTGGGAAGCTGGACTAGAATAAGAGACATAATATAAATTCATGTTTCCAGACCTTTTCTCTTTCTCTGCTCATGGAGCATTTTATTTTGTTAGTGCTTCAGTCAATTACTCTTGTTTCCCCCATAAATTTTCTGTCTGATTATTCTGAACTTACTTATAGAGAGTGGATATTCCTCATGATTTAAAATGTAAGCCTGCTCTCAAAAATGCAGATCACATAGCAGCTATTTGGCTACAAAGGCAGGCTTAACTTTATCCTAGGTAATAGTACTGTTATTCTTAGTAAGGTATGAGTTATTTTTGATAAAACATCTATCACACATATGTATGTAAAAGAGAAAAACTATAAAGTTTTCCAGAGAGAGTCAGGGTATCTTAGTTTTTATTATTCGTTTTAATTGCTAGGCTTGCATTTTTAAAAATAATCTGAAACTTATTATATCTTTTTTTCAGATTTATACTTTCTCCAATGAATGTTATTAATTATAAAAGATTTTCACCAATTATTAATTACAAAGATTCACAACCTATGACAAAAAAACTATTAATTGTTTTGGGCTCTGCCCAAATATTAAAAGTATGAAGTAGGTTTAGACTTTATTAGGATCAATATTAGAAGGATGGTGTTCACAAAAGAGAAAAAACTTTATTCTGCATAGTGGAGCAGATTCTGGTGACTCCAAAAAAATTCCTCCAAAATATATGTGTAGTCTGAGCTGCTGAAAGTTGTTAGAGATGTTCCAAAAATGGAATAAAATGCATAATAAAAAATGGGATTTATGTGCTAAAGGGTCACCTGAGATAAATAGACTGATCTCCACAATATGTTCTCTATAAAAAGCACTAATAGCCTTAAAGGTTTTTTTTTTCTTTTTTTTTTTTTTTTGTACAAAAGGGAATCATTGTGAATTATCCACATGGAACTTCTGAGAGCCAGAGTTCAGTACAAAAACACAAAAGCCCTCCTAGCTCCTATTACTAATAATTATCAAGGATTTCATTCTGGGTTATAGTCCAGTTAGCACAACCGATGAGAGTATTATGAAGCTAGCGAGATTTTCCAGAAAACTGTGTGGGATCCAGTGCTGAAACCTGTATGGCAATAGTGGAAGCAAATTGTGATATTTTTCTTCATTCAGTGCAGTTCCTTGGCATACTCTTTTTCATATAAAGGGGCAAATTTGGCATTAGATCCCTAGTCACAATCAGTGCTGGAGTCCCAGGTACTGGCGTGTCCCTCAGCACCCTCTTTGCTAGTCTAAAACACCCTGACTTCTTTAACATCCTCTCGTTGATCATATGCTCCAAGCACATGTTCATCTCACTAATCTCTCTGCTGTCTTCAGTTTCTCAACACCCTCTGTGAACAGAGCAAGGCACAAAACCGGAGTTTGCTCCAGGTGCATCAGTTCTGAGCAGGAAGAGAATCCTGGATAATTGCCTCAACCTGAGGCCGTGGCACACTCAAGATGGGAAACACGACCTGCCTGCTGTGCTCTGGGCGGTCATGGTGGGTTAGGTGCGCAGAGCAGGACAACTTAGTAGGACAACATGTGGGCAGCTCTGCCAACACGGCCACATATACCTGAAACACTTGGGGGCCCCAGGAAAATATTGTCGTAAGAACTCAAGCCCCTAGGGCCCAAGAGTATCAATGTAGTGTCTCAGAAATCATGAGACAACACTTCTTCCTGACTTTCACTCCTGCTCTCATCATTAAATATCACGGTTCTAGGTGTAGGAAAGAAAGAAAGGAGGAGAAATTATTAGGAAGTTAACATATATAAAAATTGTCATGTACTTGAAGGAGTACTCTATATCCTGTGCTCCTTCCCTTACCTACCAGGGAAATGTTAGAGCCTAAAATGCTGAAAAATTAGAAATCTCCATCACGCTTTTACAATTCTGAGAGATACAATAAATAACAAAGGAACATTTATAAAAAAAAAAAACCTATGATTTAAACTCAAAGAGTGTTTTTGTATTGCTTCCCATTCTTTCTCAGTTCACTTTAGGCCAGAAAGGTTTAATTTTCTGTGTTGATAAGGAAAGGGAGTTAGCCTATCAAGGAACGTGCAATGGGAATCTCCAGGGAGAGAAATGACTTTGAGTAATATTGTTTTACCTTATTTTTAATAAATCTAAAGGTCTTTGATGGCACAGGACTGCAGTTTAGCTGCATAAAGATTGAGTATGAAAGGTAAAAGAAACATGAAATACAGCTTTGGATATATGTATGGAGCCTCTATTTTTTCCCCTGTTGCTATAGTAATGTTTGACACCGTTGTTAGTTATTCCAGCAAGATCTCTCGTTCTGTGTCCCTGAGAGATATGTCAGTTTAGGAAACTATGAGAACTATGAGCATACCTCAGATCTAGAGATAGATCTCATTAATTTGGAGAATTAGACACGATGCCTGGTGCACACAGGGGTAACCTTCCTACTACTTCTGTGCAGAGGAATCCCAGGATGCTTTTAAGCAGACTACTCGGCCCGGGTATGGGATTGTTCCATGGCATGGTCATAACAAAATGATCTTTCTCCTGCTGTTGTTTTTCACTTTTTTTTTCAGTCTCATGATTGAAGCCTCTCTCACAATTTTGGCACTGGTCATACTCCCTAAATAAATGTTTTTAAAAAGTCTCCTGATAAGGTGATAGGATATCTGAATGCTCTCCTGTGAATGCTCACAGTCAACTTCAGTTCACTCCTCCTCCCCAGATCTTGGTGTGATAGAGAACAACGCTTAGGTTTGCTTAGTGTTTTGTGTGTGTGTGCACACTGCCTGGAGCCCTAATATATCTCTTTAGAGTGCTGTATTTATAATAATTGCACCATAACTCTGAATTAATTCACACTGCATGTGAAAAGATGATGATTTGTGAATTCACACACAATTCTCAAGAACAAAAAGGTTTTGGTTCTTGAGAATCATGTGCTCAATCACTGAGCACAAGTTACAAGTCTGAGTTACAAGTCTGGTAAAACTTTGATTACTTTGAGTTTCTCCATGAAGGGTCTAATCAAGGATTCGGAGAGAAGTGTCCTTGAGATCAGATATTTCAGGTAGGCTTACATCCCTCTCCAAGTGCAGTTAATGAGAGCTCTGCACTTAGGGAACTGTTTTTAAGAATGTAAGTTAGAAAAATGCTGGAGTTATTTTATTTATTTTTTCTTTTTCCAGGAACTTGACAGCCCTGAGATTACAGGAGTACAGAAGTGGCTTTAATTTGGATCTGTCCATTTGGATCTCTAGCTCAGATCTGTTTTATATTGTGTTGGCCTTTTTGTCATGCATTTTTGCTGAGGAGGGTTAGCCAAAGGAATCAATGCAAGTATGAGCTTATGAAGAAATTGTATATTTTTTTCTCTTGCCTTGCTTTTCAGGCGGATAAGCTCTGTGATTCAGCAATGTGAAGATCTAGGGATTCTGGTACTTCTTGGGGAGGGAAAAGCAGGAATGTGGAGTCATGTTGCTCATGAAGCAGCACAGAATTTAAAATTGCTATGGCGGACTGTGCAATTGCAGACTCACATGCATTTGAATAGATCTAGCCACATAGGAGACCAGAAAGAAAATGACCACGCAAGAGGACTTTCAGGAAAGAATCATGCGAAAGGGACCTTCTTCGTTTGAGGAGGGTGATGAAGATACCACTTGAAAAATCGGTTATAAAATCAGTTATAAAATAAGGCTCTCTTACTAGCTATGCTTGGAAGGAGAGTATATTATATGTGAAGGTTAGAGAAATGTTTATTAAGTAAAGTATTAGGGAGTGGAATGGAACTGCTGCTGCTCCAAAATTTGAATGCTCTAAAATAGATGCTCTAATAGGTCCATTTTGGTGACTCTGGCGAACAGAGCAATCACATTGCAAAAGAGGAGCTAAGGGTGGGATCCTATCTGCCTAAATGCGGTGCCAAACTTGTGCCTATATTTTAGATGCCTAGCAAAGTGGTCCTTGTACTGCATACGGAAAAAAAAAAAACATGGTATTGAGGGAGGGAGAGCGATAAGCCTCTTGGAAATTCTGCAGAGCCCATTGATGGTTGGAAAAATAATACCTTAAACTACCAACAAAACTTTCCTGTGGATTAATGCAGTCTCAGATCCATCTCAGTTTATGCCAGAAATTGCTCTGAAGCAGTTTCAAAACCTATAAACACAAACATATTTATTCAGCTTGGGCTGAATGGTCTGTGTGGCTGCTAGCTAGAGGTTGTGATTGAAATGCTGATAAGCCTTCCTTCATAATTTCTGGCCAAATACCTGAGGAAAACAAAAATAAACACAATCCCATCAAAACAAAGATGCAAGCAGTTCTTATACTGCTCATTAGAAATACCTGGGTTTAAAGAAAGTTTCATCACTCTTGTATGCATAGGTCTATATTTTACTCAGTCTGAAAGAACAGAAGTGTTAGTAAAAAAAAAAATCCTTTAAGTGCCATTTCATTCCTTTTTGGGGGATTTAGGTGAAGCTTACACAATATGGAGATACTTTGAACTTTCCTCAGAAAGGTGAATGTCATTGAAACAGACATTAAATCATTTAATATGAGGACTGCAACATCTTTTTATAGACATCTTTTGTCTATAGCTTCCCTCTGTAAAAGTCCTTGGGCCCAGGACGTGCCATTTTCTTCCTCATAAAGGCCCACGCATGCTTTGGTGCAGATGTTGTTTTCTTTATATCTCTAATTTACCATGTCCTCTGCATATTGGGTCATGACCAGAAGTTATTTTTTCTGGTGATATGGCCTTGGAGGAAATTAATATAACAGAAGAGAGTTCTCATTTCTTCTAGAATTTTCCGTTTGGGTTTGCTATGATATATCTATATGCCTGTTGAAAGGGAACTTGAAAGAATAAAAGACACATTAAAATCATAGCTTCTGCAGTGTGTTAACTTCTAAATAACATGACTACAGGAAAACACATATGCCCTGCAGATGTCATCCACTGATTATTTGTCTTCACTCAAGATAGGCTGGAATAATTGTGTTTTTCAAAGTAAAAACATGAGATACATATTAATTTACATTGTTATTTTCTTCTTCAAGGTCTTCCTGAGGACAAAAATGAAGCTGAAGTGTGGGAAGGCAGAAGACCTCCATACTCAGACACAGCTGCTAAGTGTTCAGTCACATACAGCACAACTCTAAAACCAATACACCAGCAAACACAGGGCTTTTACAAACTCTTTCCAAATGCAATTTCTATTTGTTGCACAGCCAGCTCCCAAAACAAACCCAATTTGGGCAGGAATTGAACGCTTCACATGTGTTGAATTCAGCTAGCACTGAAGTTTGTCAACCCCTTTGGGCTGCATCTGGCTCTGAGAGCCCTGCAAGAAGCTGCAGGAGAAATGGGGCATGGCCAATTATGGAGAATTACAGGAAGCTGAAGAACAACTGGGAGCTGAAGGAATGTAGGAGGAAAGACAGAGCCATTGTGGGTAATCAGAGCTGTCATGGTTTGAGTCTGGTGTATTCACCTGAAAGTATTTAGTATTGTCTACTGCATTTGCTGTAAGAGACTTGAATTCTCCTTTGATTTAGCTGAACTTTTTAGCAAAACTGTATGATTTAGAAGGGCATGCATTTGTTCAGTAGAGCTGAATACTGTGCAAGATGTGCACGATGTGCATCTCACTAGAGTGACAGACTTCATATTCTACTTAGATCTTTCTTGAAAGAGATGGTGACAGCAAAAGCCTTTGTGTTGCCCAGACTAACAGTGTTTCGATAGGGTGCAAACAGATATGCAAGACTGATAGTTATCTCACTCTCTAAAATTGGAATCCAATTAAAAAATTGTGAAAACATCTATTGGCAGGAACCCATATTCAAAAAGACATGAAGTTCAAATATGATTAAAATACAATATTTTTATTATTAAAATAAAAGCATTATATACAATATAGTATAAATTATATACAATAGAGTATAAATATACCACTGGCAGAACAGCAGATATTTTTCATTTAACACTTCTTCTTTTTCTGATAGCCTGCCAGATAGAGATCTGTTGCTACAAAGCAAATTGAGAGGTGGTCCCTTTGGCTCCGGAGAAAGCCTTTTTTCCCCATCTCAGCAATAAATTGTTTGGCAGATGCTTGTTAGAACAAGCTCTGCTGTCCATTTTAGAGCTTTTTGACTTTTCTTTCTGGACATTTGGGCTTTTGGCTTAATGAAACACAGGCTGGATTTACTGTTCTAATAATCATAAGATCATCAGAGGTTTTAAAAATTATTTTGGTGATAATGCAGTACAGTGTCTTCTTTATTGAGAATTCCTGCTTTTCATCCACTTTTCGAATAGGATAAGTTTAGATACTTGTTTAGGTCTATCATCCACTAAGTTGCAGACGCTTGGTTCTCTGCAATTTTCTGTGGGACACAGTGATAGCTCCAAGCAGTGATTTGAGCAACAGATTTGATATCCAACCACACAAAGGGCCTTTTCTTTCAGTTTAGTAAATACATGGTGTTGTTTACTCAATACCACACAAAGTGCATCCAAGAGAAACCTTATTAGGTGCTCTGCCAGGCAAAAACAGAGAAGAGAGGAATGGAGAACAGCTGGTTCTGTCAGCTGTTGTAATCTTCAGACCTGCAAAGGTAAGAGAAGTGGGATTGGCTCATTTCCACCTTCATGTGGAAATATATGAGAGCAAATATGTGAACAGGAACAAGTCATGGTATCTTATCTAATAAGACAGGAGGTAAGACAAACTTTTTTAGTAGTAAGTCAACTCTAAGCTCACATGCTGGGTCTAAATCCCTTACAATTTCCTTATATCAACAGATTTCTGACCACAGAATTTTTCTTATGTCAAGGACATAGTTTTTTATCATCTTTAATATTAAATAGATTTTTTTCATGATAAATGCATGCAGTTCTAAAAGTGCACTTGTGTTCTGAGGAGACCAGGTCTTGATAATTTTTATTTCATTGTGTTTAGATCTTGATGGCTTCTTCAAAAGAGCTATTACTGTAGGTTGTAAGTCTCCCCTTCTCTTCCCTCAAACATCTTGCAGGGACATCTGCTACTTGGACTTGCTCGGTAACATGTTGTTCCTGCCATCCAGTGCCTGGAAAGCTGTCATTTGTTTCTTGGTATGTGATATTTGATCAGGTTTGTGATTTCTGTGGAGCTTGGCATAAGCCGGAGTATCACTGGATGAGAGCCAGCTGTGAAATACTCCAACTTTCTGTCACATCCCAATTTGCTATTATTTTGCACACCAATATTGTTCTGGGGGCAGCTGAGCAGAAGGCATTGTAGGCTAAGCCTGCTTTAACTGGTTCTTCCAGCACAACAGAAAGAAAAGGGCATCACTGCTTTGTCATTATGTGTTTCAGAATTAATATTAAATTCAGGAGATCAGTAAGTGCTGCTCAGAGATGAGAAAATAAGGGAAAAAAAGCCCTACATAAGCTCTGGTGCAGTTATGCAGATACACTATTGACATACTAGGCTGGTGCAGCAGATCAGTGTTTGAGGCTGGTAAAGCTGCAAAGCAAACACATTGTATTGACAGACTGCCTGTTACTGAAATTACCCCAAGGATGATACCAAGAACATTCAATGCAAATATGATACAGTAGTTGGAAATGGATTTACTTTGCAGCTTTTCTATTCTTCAGTCGTCGCTCTTGCCCTGCCATCCTGATTTGTTTGTCACAGGTGAACTCCTCTGTGGAGTCTAGGTCTTTGGTCTCCCATGGTTTTTTACAACTGGATGCCCCTGCAGTGAAGCTTTGTGTGGTTCTACAGCATGATAAATATGTTAATGGATGTAGACAGTCCTAGCAGACACTTGCTGTGTTCATGTCAGTAAATATAAAGTTCTTGCTTGTATATACTCAGATATGATCACAAAGCCACAGCACACCAAGTCCCCTTTGAGTGGACCGTCTGCTTACTGTCAAACTAGCAAGAGCCAAAAAAGTGGCCCATTTGCCTTCCTGTAGCAGAGATATAAGCAGGTGTAATGTCATTAACTTCTATGTCACGTAATTAAGATTTCAAATATGTGAAAGTGAAAAGACAAAAAAAAAAATGTGAGCTTGCGCCTGGTTATTATTTTCCACATTTTGCATTTATGAAAAAAAGGATTAAGGAAGAGGAAATTAAACTTCTTTCAGTTTTTGTGAGAAATATTCTGTTAATATCCATTTTGGCGGTTAGTACTGTACTGGCATATAATGGAAGTGTAACAGTTGCTGAGAGTTTCTATTTATAGCATTATATATTTAAAATACCAGGTATAATTTATATCCTTGCATTTTTCACATTTAAGATAAAATTAAGTTGACAAAGCTTAGGGAAAAAAAAAAAACTCAATCAAATTGTGTTTCTATGTTGGCAGAATAGCTCTTGAGGAGACAGAATGTTCCCAGATGATGCAAATACAAACATGCAACCAGAACTCTAAATTAGGAGCAAGGCAAGAGTTCAAGTAGTTTATTTTCTTTCTGAGACAGGCAGTTTAACTATTTGCTTCGAAGATACAGATCAAATAAATCTGGAAAGTTGTGTTGGCTTGCTGAATCACTGTCTGAAAGGTTATACTAAATATATTGGAATACAAACTAAATAAGCTTGAGGTTCCATTAGGGGTAAACATTTAACTGTGGATAAAAGAGTAGGCTAAACCTCGTATATACCAGTAGGAATAATGAAAATTTAAATATGGAACAAAAAAGGTGTCAAGCTTCAGCTTGAATCAGTGATGTTAAGCAAACTTTTGTGGTTTTAGATGACATTGGCTGAGATTAATTTTTAGCAATAGTTCTTGAAATACAGTAGCTCTACATCATGGCTGTATACATACATTATGTATGTATACAGTATTTTGAGAAGAGAGGTCTATAGATTAAGTTCAGCACAGAGTTAGTTTTCCTAGTATGGCCTAGAAGAGAGAGAGAAATTCATGGGGTTTATCTTGCTGGTGTAAGCCTGGAATGAATGGCACCCACAAACCACATCTTTTTTAAAGCAAAAGGTTTATAAAATAGGGGAAGGTAATGCATCAGGCTGTGAGGTCTAGTCCCATGTATGAAAGAAGATCATAAAACAGCTGAGAGCATGTTCATGCTTGTTGTACATGATCAAAAGCACATGCACAACGATTAATCTAGATCAGAGTCTGGCTGTCTGGCAGGAAAGGGAGTGCAGCTGGGCTGACCACACAGAAGCCGTTGCTCAAAACCTATGCTTTGCCTACAGCTTGGTCACATCCTTCTCTTTCCTGATGTGACTCATAAAAGAATCATTCCCAAACTGATTTAATTAAATGTCTACGGCAGGAGGCTGCTGCATCTGAAACGTATTTGGAATGAGCTACCAGAGGAAATGATTAATCCTGTCTATAAGCAGAATATTGTGCAAGATATTTGCCAGAGCTATCCTGCTGTACCATGAGCTCAAGACACGCTTGAGCAGAATTTAACAGGAGAGGTCTGGAGAATACTGTTGTCTGAAAGACAACTGTGATGTTGGTTTCTTCTCCAGCAGAAACACCACAACTGCCATTTCATAGCAGAGTCGTAAAACAAATCTTCCTATATTGTCCAAGAAGTTTTCACCTTAGTCAAGCAAGTGCAAACAGAGAGAAGGGCATTCAAATGGAGGAGTAATAATGTCTTCAAAACTCAAACTTCATCTGTTATAACTCCAATACGGAACTTCCAGGTAAAACACTGTTATTGTAATCTGGGATGAATGAAGAGCAATTTAGACACTTTGGGCCCTGTTTTGAAACGAAAATACATATTATAAGACACGAGGAGATTAGAATTCATTATTACTTGTTGAAGTTTGGATGAATACTCTTGAAAGAAAGTAATTCTATTTCTTGTACTTTCCATTTAGGAAATTATGCAGCAGACTGTTTATTTCTTAAGCAAAGATTTTTATAACAAGTTTTGAACTTCTCAAGGAGCTGGATTGATGGTGCTCTGTGACCATAGGTGCTGTGACAGCATGTTTGGCTTGGGCAAGCTGACTGAAAGAAGTGAAATAATTCTTCCTTTTTCTTTCAGCTACTATTCTGGTAAATCCTAAATCAAGAATCGGAATGGAACAGAAGTGTTTAACTCGACAGCTAATATAACAGATTCTTTTTCTCTTAGTTTCAGTAGCTATTAAGATTATATAAACTTTGGGATAAAGCCATCTGTGATCTGACCATTTTGTAATGCTGATTCTGAGAATATAAATTTCCTTAGTACTTGAGAACTGTTGTACTGTGTATGTGGGTATTGATAACTTTTCAAAACAGGGAAAGAAAAGCACATTTGTTGAATAGGAGAAAGAAGAGAAGATAGCTACTGTTATATTCGTCTTAAGTCAGCTGTTGACACAGTTGTTAATAGCATCTGTTGGAAAGTCATCTGATGTATAGGGTCCTAGAAGGAAAGGGAATCCAGGAGAGTTGGCTGCTATTCAAGCACCACTTTCCCCAAGCTCAGGATCGGTGCATTCCTGTAAGAAAGAAGTCGGGCAAGGCAGCCAGGAGACCTGCATGGATGAGCAAGGAGCTGTTGGGTAAACTCAACAGAAAAAGAGCGCACACATGATGTGGAAGAAGGGCCAGGCCCCATGGGAAGAATATAGGAACATTGTCAGAGAATGCAGGGATGCAATGAGGAAGGCCAAGGCCTGTTTGGAATTCGAATTAGTGAGGGATGTCAGGGACAACAGGAAGGGCTTCTATCAGTAGCAGGAGGCAGACTAGGGAAAATGTTAGTCCGCTGCTGAATGCGAAAGGTGCCTTGGTGATGGAGGATGCTGAGAAGGCAAAGTTATTAAATGCCTTCTTTGCCTCAGTCAAACTGCTAAGGTCAGTCTCTGTGTACCAAGCCTGGAGACAAGCGAGAGAATCAAGAGAGGAGGACTTTCTGCTGGTTGAGGAGGATTGGGTTAGGGATTATTTAGGCAAACTAGACACCCATAAATCTATGGGTCCAGATGGGATGCACCCAAAAGTGCTGAGGGACCTGGCAGGGGTCCTTGCTCAGCCGCTCTCCATCATCTTCGAGAGGTCATGGAGAGCAGGGGAGGTACCGGAGGACTAGAAGAAAGCCAACGTCACTCCAGTCTTCAAAAAAGACAAGAGAGAGGAGCTGGGAAACTACAGGCCAGTCACCCTCACCTCTATCCCTGGAAATGTTATGGAGCAGCTCATCCTAGAGACCATCTCTAGGTATGTCAAGGAAAAGAAGGTGGTCAGGAGTAGTCAGCATGGATTCACCAAGGGGAGGTCGTGTCTGACAAACATGATAGCCTTCTGCAACGAGATGACTGACTGGATGGACGATGGGAAAGCTTTGGATGTTGTCTAACTTGACTTCAGCAAATCTTTCAACACAGTCTCCCATAATATCTTTATAGGAAAGGTCTGGAAGTGTGGACTGGATGAGTGGACAGTGAAGTGGATTGAGGACTGGCTGGATAGTGGAACCCAGAGGGTGGTGATAAAGGGGGCCAAGTCTGGTTGGAGGCCTGTGGCCAGTGGTGTTCCACAGGGGTCAGTACTGGGCCCGGTGCTCTTCAACTTGTTCATCAGTGACTTGGACGAGGGCACAGAGTGCACCCTCAACAAGTTTGCGGATGACACCAAACGGGAGGAGTGGTTGACACTCCTGAGGGCTGTGCTGCCATCCAGAGAGACCTAGACAGGATGGAGAGTTGGGCAGAGAGGAACCTCATGAGGTTCAACAAGGACAAGTGCAGGGTCCTGCATGTGGGGAGGAATAACCCCAGGCATCAGGACAGATTAGGGGTTGACCTGCTGGAAAGCAGCTCAATGGAGAGGGATCTGGGAGTCCTGGTTGACAACAGGTTAACCATGAGGCAGCAATGTGCCCTCGTGGCAAAGAAGATCAATGGGATCCTGGCTGCATCAGGAGGAGCGTTGCCAGCAGGTCGAGGGAGGGGATCCTGCCCCTCTGCTCATCTCTGGTGAGGCCGCACCTGGAGTATTGGGGGCAGTTCTGGGCTTCCCAGTACAAGAGGGACGTGGAGCTTCTGGAGAGGGTCCAGTGTAGAGCCACAAAGATCATTAAGGGACTGGAGCATTTGTCATATGAGAAAAGACTAAGTGAGCTGGGCCTGTTTAGCCTGGAGAAGAGAAGATTGAGAGGAGATCTGATCAACATGTTCAAGTACCTGAGGGGTAATTATAGGGAGGATGGGGCCAGGCTGTTTTCCGTGGTGGTTGGTGACAAGACAAGAGGTAATGGGTCTATGCTGAAACACAGGAAGTTCCATCTCCATTTGAGGAAGAATTTCTTTCCTGTGAGGGTGCCAGAGCCCTAGAACAGGCTGCCCAGAGAGGTCGTGGAGTCTCCTTCTCTGGAGATCTTCCAAACCCGCCTGGATGCCACCGTGTGCCACGTGCTCTGGGTGTCCCTGCTGGAGCAGGGGGTTGGACTAAAGGATCTCTAGGGGTCCCTTCCAACCTTAAGTTCGCGTAGCTGAGCACCTTTGAACCGTTTAATAGGGTGCATTTTATCTGCACCCCTGCGCAGTAACTCCGTAGTTCATGAATTGCAGGCTGTATCTGAATCCGTTTTGTTTAGTTTTGTTTGCTTCAGAGTTGATAAGCACATTCAAGGCACTAAGCCACCAAAATTACCCTAAAACTTGCTTAGAAATGCAGAGAAAAAAGAAAAGAGAAGAATGCTTCCTTCCTCCTGCTAGCCTCCTTCAGATTTTAGTCTATGCTAGCTGTTTTCAACTGTTTTCCCAGGTGCTAGGGCTAGCTTATTTATTTTACTGAATTTTTGAGATTCTCAGAAAAAAAAATAGTATGAATTGAAGATCTGGAGCTCCAAGAGAAAAGTTTTCGCAACAGGTTGGAAAATGCTCACAGTATTATCATTTCAAAGGAAAATGAATCTTGTTTATAAAGTATGTTGCTTCTACCATAGACATGATTTACAGTTATATAGGTACAAATATATTCCTTTGAACTCTACTAGCACATCAAAGTATCTGTTAAAAAGTTATGCTACACAGTAGTGTAAGACCTAACAGTAAATCAGTAAAAGCAAACAAACATACAACCTCAGGAGGTTTAGACAATACTGTAATTTCTAGCCATAGTGTCATATTAAATGTTATTTTGCTTAGTGTATTATTTTTGGCCAAGCAAGGAGAACTCTTAAAAAGTATCTTGTGCTCTACATATGTGGTGAAGAGGGAAGGCTTCCTGTGGAGCTCTGTTTGTCCCAGTCTTGCTGAAAGCACCCGAAAAGTTTGCTATGAAGTTCGGGCTTAGGAAATAAGGTGATTTAACGGTGACTAATTTGGGAAGTTTCATAGCTAACTGCAGACACTTGAATTGACTGCAGTCAAGAGGTTAAAATTATTCACACTAGTGTCACGAATGTTATCTAGGAGAATACAAAAATTTGACCATGGGCAGAGGAAATTCAAACCATTTGGGATATGAAATAATGTGCTCTGTTGCCTCAGACCCTGTTAGTGGGCACTCTGAGAAGATTCTGCGTCGTCTGCCGCTTGCTGGGGACACGTTCTCTCCCATTGCCCACATACAGTTGAGCAAGATTCCAGGAGGTCTCCAAAACATGTTGATATGGTTAAGGGAACTGTATCTTTATGCTTTGTGCCAGTTCCTCTGTGCCCTAAAGGTTTTGTTTTTGTAGAGGCTGAGGTTATGTTGAGGTTATACCTATTTTTGAGTTTTTTAAAAGGTCAGACTCCTGTTTAATTTCAGAGTGAAGGATTGCAGCTATGTGCCCATTTTCACCATTCCTGACTAACTGTGACTCTCTAAATGAATCGGCTACAATTTATCTAGCTGCTATTCTCTGCATTGAAAGTAGGGTTTATGTTTTGTTATGTACAGCACTGAAAAAGTGCTGTACTGCTGAATCCGTTTAAATATAGATTTATGCTATTGGAGTTTAAAAATAAGGCTAATGCCTCAGATATAGGAGGGGGAAAAAAGGAAAATTCCAGTTAAAGAATTATGAACATAATTCAAATTCTGAATGCACTAATGTCAGAGAAAGCCCCCATCTTCTATGGTTGTTTTAATAAAGAAATCTCTCTCCCATTCCAGAGCTGTTTTCATTACAGATTTGTCAGCACTTATTCCTGATGATTTTTAAAACAAAATAACAAACCTAGGTGAGCCAGCCAATACATATAGGCCTAATAAAGAAGTTATCTTGGGCTTCAGTAGTCCTCATGACCTAGCCATAAGTCTGCCGCTTTTGAGGACACTATAAAACTGGGGGGGGGTTGCAAGAAAAAACACCACTCTGTTGGTGTTGGGCACACCAACAGAGACCAGCTATGCAGAGAGGCTGTCCATAAGAGTTGGATCCTGAGGAGATGTATTTCTAACCGCTTTACAAGCAGCACCTCCCTGCTCTGTGGAGCAGAAGCTCCTGGCTCTCACCACCGCTTTGTTCACCTCCCTGGTCCAGAGCGGGAGGCAGAGATCCAGTGACCTGCTCCTCTCTCGGGATGCCCAGCTCCAGCCTTGCAGCTCTCTATTCAACTCCTGAAGGCACTTCCAGTCTGGTGTCTGTGCCATGGACATCCAGCTCCATCCTTTCTCCTCAAGGGGCTCTGCCTAGCACTTCTGCTTAGTGCCAGCTCTTCTCTGGAGAGGAAAATGTTAGTCTAGAAAGTGCCTGGTGAATCAGAGTAGACACAATGAAAGAGAAATAGTTCCATTCTCACTCATTAGTGGAATGATGGAGAGCTAATGTCCTTGGAGTGTTAAGGATTGGTAGCTAAATCTCTGTCCTGGGCAATATCTCCCTGTTTTGATAGCTGGCTTTTAGAATTTCAGAGTTTCTCAGTGCTCATTAACCTAATCCTTTATCATGCAACTAACTAGGCTTGTTGTGAGATCTGGGACCTTGGATCCATGCATTACTCGGAGCCACGTTACACATTAGTATATGTTTCCCTGCTACCTATGTATATTCCTGTGTTTTTTTTTTCCTTCTTTCCATTGAACAGAAAGGTTGTTTAACGTCAGTCATAAAGATGGACTTAATAAAGAATCCTTTAAGAGAAAGAAAGAATTACAGAAAAGGGTCAAAACAAAATAAAATGGAAAAGAGGGCTTTTAAGGGAACTTCCCATGGGCTATTACATTAACAGTCAACAATTTCTTGAGAGTAGGTAAGAGATTTTTTGCTTTATTTAAAAACTATCTTTGAAAATATAAGTAACAGATAAAAAAAAAAAAAAAGTGCCAAAAAGAGATTTTCTTTGATTTTGTGCTAATGCTCAAGCATTAGCACATTTTTTCCCCACATATGATGCACTAGTACAGACAGGGAACCCACGGGAAAGAAAATGGCCTTCCAGAAGAAGTCCTGGGGGCCTTGGTGGACAAGTTGAACGTGCATCAGCAATGCACCTTTGCTTGGAGAAGGCCAGCCCCGTGCTGGGCTGCATTAGCAAGAGTGTTAGCAGCAGGCCAAGGGATGTCACACTTGCTCTCTGCTCAGCGCTGCTGACACCGCAGCACCCGAGCTGTGAGCCCAGGGCGAGGTCAAAGCCTAACTGTGCAGTCTGCGGAAGAGGAGTTACAGCTGGTGATCTCCGAGTTTTGCTTCTTGCAGAGAACAAACGGGCCGGATGTGAAGAAGAGGCATGGTTGTCTCTATCGCCAGCTTGGCAATCAAGGTAGAAAGAGGTTGCTTACCTGTCCAGATTCCTGCAGAGCCGCGAGCTGACTTCTGATCTCTGGTCCTAATCCACAGCTATAAGTATAAAGCTCACCCACCTTCTCTTTCACTATTCGTATGCTGTACCTCAAGATGGAGTGTCTTGAAAACAAATTAATTGGGAGGTGGTATGCACATACAGTACCGTAGAACCTAGTTTGTCTAGATCTTTAAGAATGTCTAGTTTTGAATATATTTTTGTACACCAGGATGGTTTTCTTATATGGTTCTGGCATTAGAAATAGATAAGTAAAATAGTATCTCCAAACTATTGGCTTGCATGACAACTGGTAAGGAAATAAGGAAAATGTTGTAAAGTTTCTGCTTTACACATGCAGTGGGTGAAATCTTCAGGTAATTGGCAACACCCAGTGATGTCACCCGTTCTTGAGGTGATGGACTTTCTCTGACAGACACACATCTAGCAGCTACTGTTTCAGTAGACAGCTGGCTTTCAACAACAGAACTGTTGAAACTGCAAATGTGAGTCGCATTGAATGCTTATTTTTTACAAGGCAGTAATATGTGTTTTGAGATGAATGTGATGAAATTAATGCGAGTGAGCTGTAGGTGGCTGAATGTGAATATTGACCTCTAGGAAAAGCTGCATAGGTACTAGTGCTGATATGACTGGCACATAAATTACAGACTCCTGTGATATAAGAGAAAACTACTATTCTGCAGATGACATTTAACCAAGTCTAATAGACCATTCTTCCAATAGCTTTCTTTCGTGAGCTTTGAATTTGCAAAGGATAATGGCAAATAGCTTCCATTTCTGCTTGTTCGTGCTGAAAGGTGAGTCTGTGGTCATTCCTGGGGGCTGATGTGAACAGTGTAAAAGCAGCTTCATCTAGCTTTCCATTACACCTGGCAGAGTAGCCATCTCTATTTCGTGATCTGACAAAACAGTTTTTTAAGTTCACTGGAGAATGCACTTTGGAAGGATTGTTCCGTGCTGGCTTGATGGATGTAAGACAGCTAGAGGCTGCATTGAGAGCTTCGTGGAGGCAGGTTGAGGTGAATGTGCTCTGTGTGCTATGTGGCTGGGACATGCTGATGTCTCTACCTCCAACTTCAGCAGCAGTTAACTTGTTACAGAGACTTTTTACAGAGACATCCATAGCTGGATATTCATTGTGAACTGGTGGATCCGAAATAGTCTTGTTTAGCCATCCTGCTTCCTTCCTGCTGACCTTCCCCATATTATGCAGCTCTGGAGAACTACCCGGGCTGCTTGCAGCCTCACTAGCCATAGTCACATGTAGTGGGATAAGATAATCTGCTTTCTGTCTGATTCAGCTCGTCCATATCTGAATGAGGAATCCAGTTCTCCTAAGTGACTTTTCTTCATGACTCCAGTGGCTCTGAGATCTGAGTACCTAATTATGCTGCCCCAAAGAGGTGGTAACTGAAAGCCTCTTTAAACTTTTTTCCTATTTCTGTCAGGCACAGGGCTAACCATCACGAAGGACTTACTTTTCCTAGATCTGCTGGAACAGAGAGGGCACTTTGATTTATGAAGGTTACTTGATAGCTAAGAAATAAATGCGCGCACACACATATCTGTTCTTTTCAGTTAACAAGATAAAGAAATTTGTGTGGCAACACAAAATGTTTTCATTAGGTGAAAATAATCTTAGCTAGCTTTGATTATAAAGATCAGCATCTGTACAGACTCTACTATATATAGCCTAAGTAATGCAAGTGCTCAGTGTGCTGAAAACATATCAGGTACTTATAGGGAAAAATATCCTGAAAATTATTCTTTGCCTATACTTTATTTCATTAACTTTTCATCCACTGATTCTTGTGACAATACAACAGACAGTAAAATGTGTTTTTTTTTTTTTCCTTTTCTTTTTCTTTTCCTTTCTTTTTTGGAAAAGAAAAAAAAATCTTCCCTCTTATTGCCTAATTGATTAATGTGACAAATCTTTAGATTAACATTTTATTTCCATGACTGAAATGCTGCATCATTTTAATATATTAAAACAAATAAACATCTATGAATATTAATTGCAAAAGTTTATCTCATTTGCTGCCTCTCGCTTTTCTGTTCCTATGCTTATCAATCTCAGAATACTGTGTACTATGAATATTTGATATTCAGAGGGATCACGTATTTGCTTTTGATTTAGCACTTACTTATAAAGACTGTTCTGATCAATAAAGCCAGAACCAGCTACAATAGACCTATTTATTTTCTATCGCACTATGTTCTTTTGTAATTTTTCCATTGCTGCTTTTCATTTGCTTACACCATATCTTTGTATGTCAGCAGTTTTCATCCAACTGTTAGTATTTGTATCCACCTTAGGTACACATCAGGATTATTGTCCAGGCCTCTTTTATCCAATTTTACAATAGAGTAAAAGTAATCATTCTTACCCCAGGAATTCCTCATGGAATAGACTAATTGAGAGTTATTATCAACTGCTTCTGTTCTACATCACTTTAAAACTCCCATCTGACCACATAGAATGAGAAGAAAAAGTAAATATTGTTTGAAAGGTTTCTCAATTACCTGATAAATATTTGAATCACTACCTTCAAAGTGATTATGGAAACCTGCTGTGAAGGCAGATTTAAGACTGTTTTTTTCAGAAAAAAAAGATTGTAACAAACTTCTGTCCCTCTTGAGGGATCCGCTGCCCCTTGCCTGTGCCTGCAGCTCCAGCGGTGTCTCTGCAGAATGCTGTTTTTCTCCTGCCCATCATGTGAGGGGCAGTTCCCATCTGTGCCAGGCTCTCAAATTGAAATGTCACTTGCAAAAGCAATTAGTCAGCTGAATTTCTTTCTTCCTGTCTCCTATTCTGTGAAACACACACTGAGTCATGTTTTAAACTGAGTGCCACCATGCTTAAAGTGTTCATAATGGTACCTTCTGAGGTATTTTTTTGGAGGGGAGGATTTTATCCAAAAGTTTATCCATTTTATCTGTCTGATGACATTTTATCTGTCCCCACTCAAATTGCACTTCCTATGATCCTATTTGAGCATTACAGATGCCTGCAGAAAAACAGCCTTTCCTCCAGAAAAGCTGCATCCTAGGAAATCACTGGCTCACTCTGGAGGCTGGTAGGCAGAACCAGTGTCTGTGGTCACCTACTGCAGCTGGAAATGGGAGCTCCGCACTGAGCTCTCCTCATATATTTGAGCCAATGGATATTTGATTGCATGCAGTACGCAGATATATTTACTAGGAAATACTGCACTCTTTCAGCATGTGCGATTAACCAGCACCTTGACAGGGTGCAAATCCCTGCTCACTGAACGTTCCCTTCCTAAGCCGATATGTGGGAAGGATGAAATAGAGATGCAGCTTTGCCTCCTTCCCGCAAGGAAATGGCAATTATTTCCCTATCAAGGAATACAGCAGAACCAGGGAAGCAGGGTAGAAAGTGTTATGCTAAGCCTAAACCCTTCTTTAAAATTTAATATTTCCAGTGCTTCCAAGTTACCGTTGTTTAACTATCAGCCTCTAATGGCAGATTATAATTCCTGCTATTGGCCACAATGTGTTGTAACACAGAATGATTTGAATTTCAGTAATGAAAACCAGTTACATATATATAAAGAACATGTAGTAAATAGCTCTATGAGTTCCTTGAATGCTTGCAAAGCTGAAACCGAAGCAATACTGGTTTTCCCAAAGGGCCCGCTCCAAATATGTAGCAAATCTAAGCCAGTAAATCACGTCCCTAGTTCATAAGTGACACGTTTTTGAATTTGTGCAACTCTAAGGGCTCGTGAAGTTTAGTTTCTAGCATTGGCTTTGCCACGGGGTGGCCGCTGGGCAGGAAAGAGCGCTTCACGTGCGGAGTGTTGTGCTGCTTGCGGGGGCACTGTGCCATCTAGCGGGTGCTGGGCTGGCCTGGCCCGCGCGCCTCCCGCCCGGCTCGCTCTTCTGCCGCGGCCAGAGGACTTAAATCTCAAAGAATTCCTCCTTTGACAACCTTATATTCTCCACCAGTTTTGTAAAACTGTTAAATAGAAATAAAACTGACGGGTTCTAGCTAAGGGTTGTCATTTGGGTTAGAGTTTTCAGGGCTTGGTCTTAATTCTTTTTTTTTTTTCCTTCGTGAAATCAAAGTTGCCTGTGCAGCTGATTTATTTCTCCCATAGAAAGAGGACGACTCACAGCCTTTAGGCAAAGGCAGCCCCATGCTCACTGTCTGTGCAGAGCAGCTCCCAGCGAGTACGATCCTCTCTCTGGGCTTCTCGTCACCATTCTGTGTACGGCTGCACACTGAAAGCCGTCTGAAGACAGAATTGCTAATTCTATTTGGAGGTTGGCCTGCGGTAGTCATCATGCTATTAATTATTATTGCAGTGCTTTAGAGGTATTAATTCAGCTTCACAATTATTTGCTTCCCAAAATGAGCAGTTTTTTCTCATTTTACAGTCAAGGAACTGAGGCAAGTACCCAAACTAAAAAAGTTTACCTTTTAGTTTACCTTTTTTTAAATTTTTTTTTCCTAGAGTACCTAGTCCTGGGGGACTTCATCCTATTAGGATGTGAGTTGCTGGCCTAACTCTAACAAATGACTTGATTCATTAATTTAACCTCACTATCCTTCAGGAACAGTCCAACATGGTATAAATGCCAATCTTGCTGTTCTCTCTCCTCCTCCTCTCAAATGAAAAAACGTGTTTCACTGATGTGGCCAGACTATAGTTCTGGCCTACAGTCTCCTTCTATTAGACTCTTAAATTTTCTTTCCAGAAAAATAGAGGACAAGGGCAGGAGCGAGTGCAGATTGTCATCCTGTATGTGAGTCATGGGTCAAGAACATGTGTCTAGGCCTGTGAAAGGCTGGGAAATGCTCCTGGGTCCCACAGTTAAATTCTACCTTACATGTTGCTTGCTAATTCTACTGAAATCATTCCTGACACTTAAAGAAAATGTCCAGGAAAAGACTGATATCTTCCTTTTGCTGTAAGAGCTTCCCATAAGGAAAAATATGACTTTCAAAAATGTATAGAGAAAGGTCACTTGGTAATAATAGCGAAGGGCTTGCCTTCATATTTTAAGAATGTTCTTTTTGGAAGTTGTCTCAGGATTAAGCAGTGATCCGAGAAAGGCTTTAGCCTTAAGCATTGAAAGTAGAAATAAGTAAGAAGTCACCTACTTCACTTGTCTGAAGCTAGTCCCAGCTGGCAATCTTTTTCCCAGTCCACTGGGATCATTTTAAGCACAATAAGGGGGTGGTCAGAGCATTAGAAGGATCACTGCATTTAGTTTCATCATAACAAAAAACATATGATGGTCTTGGAGCTAGGCAGATCATACAAGAATAAGAACTAGAAAAAAAATGAAAATAAAACAATAGCGTTAAAGAAAAACATGTGACATATAAAAGATGACTTACTAAGAAATAAATCCCTCAAACTTCCATCCTCTGAGACTTATTAGATGAAATTGAATTGCATTGGAGTCTGTATCCTAATTATCCTCCAGTAAATTTAATGTTAGCAACCAAGACTGAAACTAACCATCTGGTTCATTTTGCCTAGTGCTTTGCTATCACAGGCAATCTCATTGGATATATGGATCAATGTATATATCCATTTAATAAACCAATTGAGCATCACTTTGAAACTTATCGCAGAGTTGTTCCCCTCGTAGTTCTGGAGAGAGTCAGCCTTCTCCTGTCCAATTTTTTTCATGAGAAATTTGCTTTCTTTTGCTCCCAAGTCAAACACAGCCTTTTGGCTTATAGCAGTTGTCTTCTTACTCTCCCCATGATCTACATTCCTCCACTTAATTCCTTGTAGCATAATTCTGTTCCTATTAAAATTGCATTTCATCTATCACAAGCAAAGGTGACGGAAATGGTAGAGAATATTACTGTTTTTATGTCTAGGCATCAATAGCTGGGGACAGAGACAAGAAAATCGCAACCTGATATCTGATACAACTTTTTATTCAAGCTATTTATAGCAATCATCGCATTTATTTCATACTATTTCTCTGAAGTGAAAATGCTCAGTTTCAGATATGCCTCTAGTGCATTTAATGTAGAAGTAAATAATTCAGTCAGTATTTCTAAAACTATAATTAGTTGATGAGTCAGAGCAGAATTTCATTTCCCTAAATGTTAAGACTGGAAGGACGGGATTATCGTGATTACAGATTCTGCTCTGGGGCTATGTCATGTCTTAGTATTTTGCCTTCTACTTCTTGCATCAGTTGGTAATTAAGTTAGAATAGTGTTTGGACAGGATTGAAGAAAGGGTCCAAACCACATTCTTGTACTTTCTGAATGTTATTTCATGCAACAAAAATGAAATGTGCGCCCCACAGCTATGGCTGCTTCTGATGATTCATCACTGTGATTTTTAACATTTGACATTTACTAATGGGCTGACTTCTAATAACTCGGTGCACATTTTTAGAATAGAGTGCATAACTGGACCACAAAAATCTTTTTTATAGGTGCAACTTGATGCCATCTATGGGAATCTAAGTCTTACTAGGAGTCTATATCAGCCATGAGAGAACGGTAAAGGAAGCAGCTGGGATAAAATGAAAAGATATAAACTAATCAAACTCCAAATTCCAATAAAAGCTACTATGATAGAAGGGACTGAAAACCAAAAATGAACACCACATAGAGCAAAAGATCAATATTTTATTGACTGGAAAACAGGGTGCTATATACTTGTTGGCCAGTCATTACCCATATCGATTTTGCGCCACTGCAGTTCAGCTCTGGCTTAGCTATGCTCACAAGTTCTTGCTGTACTTTTTTCCTATTTTTCTACATAATGTAATGGCTGTCTTTATTACAAATAAAGCCTGCTCAGGTTTGCAAAATAACTCCATGCACTTACTATCAGAATCTAAAAAGCATGTGTAACTTGAAGACATGCAAGATTAAAAGTAGTGATGAATTGCACTGTCCACAGAGGCTTGCTACAAGTGCAAAAAGTTTGGAGCAAGAAAGTGGAAAAATGCTGGTAACTCTGCACTAGATGGTCTTTAGTAATAGCTTTTGAGCTCCAAAGCTCAGCAAACAGCAGATATAATCCTCTCAAAGCCAATTGCCTGGAAAGAGAGCTTGTTCTACTATCATCAGAAGTGAGGACTGCCTAGCTTGCAGTGACTATATTACAAATTTGTGACATAATACTGCCAAATGCATGTCACATAGCAAAAGGAATCACATATTGACTCTATAGCACATATAGGCTGCTGTACATAAGCACATACTTATCAGAAATGCAATAAAGTGTGAGTCAAAGACATAACAATATAGAAATGGTAAGGTCATTAACAACGGCTGGCAAGTGGGTTTTGAGGGGAGAGAAGATACAAGGTTAAAGGGACCAGGGTGAGACATCTCTTGCCTCTCCTTGTAAGAAAGTATTTTTAGCAGATATTGAATGTCTAGTGAAGGCAGTGGAGACCGAGTCTTAAGGGAAGCTCTACATTAGCACTATCCAATTGCAGCTGACACCTCTTCCAGTGGATCACAGTATGGCTTTATATATTCACATTCTAAAATAGTTGTGCCTCAAAGAAAAGTTAAGTACAGCCAAACAATTTTGGAAAAGGAGCTGTCAGTCTTTAGAATGACTAGAATCAAGGGAAACGTTTTTTTTTTTTTCTGAAGAATAATCTNAAGCTGACACCTCTTCCAGTGGATCACAGTATGGCTTTATATATTCACATTCTAAAATAGTTGTGCCTCAAAGAAAAGTTAAGTACAGCCAAACAATTTTGGAAAAGCTGTCAGTCTTTTGAATGACTAGAATCAAGGGAAACATTTTTTTTTTTTTTTTTCTGAAGAATAATCTTAGTAATGAGAGGAAAATGAACTTTTATCCTTTCATGGAGGCTTGGAATGGACTTCCTCTGACATGGAAGAAATCTTGTGATGTCCCTTTGAAGAGCAGTACCTCCTCCTCCTTCTCCCTTCTGCTCATACTGGGAGAGATGCTTTGCCAGCAGCTTCTTTGTCTGAAGTTTGGAGAGAGATGAGGCATCATCTTTATTAATATTGTGCACCAATAGAAAAGCACACGTGCCTGGCTTTTCACACCAAAATCTGCATTCATGGAGTAGTGCTAATGCCTCGTCACCAGTCCTATGCCATATGGACTTTTCATATTCCTCCTTGGTTCGTGGGAGATGAAATGTAAGTTTTTTTAAGCTTCTAACAGCAGAGTGCAGTGTATTACAAGGAGAAGCCTACTGCAGCTAGATTTAAAATATTTGGTAATTTTTTTTTATTGTTTTCTTAGCCAGTTTGGAGTTTCTTATTTTTTATAAGCAGATGAAAACTACGATAGAATTAAACTGCTGTTGGAAAGTTATCTGAGCGACTAAATAACAATTATGTGAATTTTCTGATTTTCTTATTGCACAGTAATGAAGTATATGGTTATAGAGAGAGAATAAAGTATCTGTATAGCTCTCCATAGACTTATGTAGCAGAGCCACATCTGTGACAAACGACATCATTTCCCTGGGTGAGGAATCCTAAGTCTGCCAGTGGGACAGAGCATTTTGCACAGTTAAAGCATTCCTCATGCCACTGGCGCTCTTCAAATGAGACAAATTTGGCACCTCCAAGAGCTGAAAGAAAAATGAGAAAAAAGAGGTGAATCCAGTATTCCTGGATGTGGTTTAGAAAAGAAACAGATTGTTTTCAAATGCGTGGTCACATTGGTATTCATATAGCAAGGAAGCAAGCAAACAAAAGTCTATAGGTTCAAATATCCTTTGTTTATCTGCACAGTAGAAAAAAAGAAGTTAAAATTTAAGATAGTGAGAAGTATTTTAAATAAACTCACAAGTCACTTGTGTGCTTTCATATCCCACTATGAACTCTGAACAGAGCAGGTTTAACAGAATGATCATTGAGTTTTGCGGATCTCATAACAAACTCTCGTGAAAGTCATTTGCCATATGTCGATATATATAGCTTCTGTACAACACTGAGTAAAATTTCATTGTTTCTGTTAAGTTTCTTCAAGGTGAAGGATTTGGAATATTACCAGATTATGGAATTCCTAGTATCTGAAATAAACCACTCCTCTTTAGTGTATTTTGGTAAAATCATGCCAGTTTGATTGGGTATTCATCATTATCTTGTCAACCTCTCCAATTTCATATAGATGCCTTATCAACAGACAGCTAAGCAAATTTACCTCCACTCTTATCACTTTTATATTTAAAAATGCAGCCAAGCCAACTACAGGTACAAGATGGGCTTGTGTGAACTCTCCAGGAAGGAGCCAAGAAATGCCCTCTCTTGAAAGATTGAAGGAATTAACTATTAGAGAGATTCTCTGCAACATGTCTTGTTAGAACATACTCATGGCATGAATCTCCTCACTACTGAGGAATTATCTACTGAGGAATTATATGAAAGGATTTTTGCCATGATTTGTTTTACTATCTTGTACAGTCTTAAAGTGGAAGGCCTTCAGATTACACTAAAAATCATCCCTAAAAAATGGGCTCCTTCCTGGAGAGTTCACACAAGCCCATCTGATGGAACTGCTTTTCAGGCTGTTTTCTGAAATAAAGATCTGATTTGACAGCAGACGGATGACAGCTCAGTGTTTGGCCCATTCTAAAAGCTAAGTCTCACCTGTAATAGGTTTCTTGCAAGCTGCACACTTCTTTGCATACAATCTGCCAAAACAATCTTCACAGTATGGATGCTCGTCTTTGGAAATAAACCTTTGTCCAGACAGCTGAGCTTTACATCCAGCACACAAAAAGCATTCTTTATGCCAAGGCTGGTCATGGTAGGTCACTCCCCCAGAAGTTATAACCTAATGCATTAACAAAAAGCAAACCACAATGCAACAGTCATGAATCATGAGCCGTTGAGCCTATTCTTGTTTCAGCAGTTCAGGTAGCTATTAAGATGCAATCTAAATGAAGGATTATTTAAGGTCTTCTTGTTTTTGTTGTTGTTTTTGTTATTGTTGGTTGCTTTTTTCCTTTTCTGATGCACATAACCAAAGAGAGAGAGAGTGTGTTGTCATCTCAGTTTTCTTCATCTGGAATATTAACTTTTATCTACTCCAATGGAGCTCTATATGCCACTGTTTTGTTATTCTTGATTTTACTTCAAAATAATCTCCCTATTTGTGGTAAACAGAATAACTTGTTAAGAAATGCTTATATTACACGTGCAGAAAAGCTTAACATCAGACATGTTCTCAGAAGAACAATTTTTCAATGATGGACAGTGGATGATATAATTGGTGTTGAGATTAGAGATCATTTCATGTTGGAACTGGCATTTTGCTGCCCCAAATCTGAAACTGAATCCTATTCTAAGAGGAAAGAGCCAGTAGATAAGCTGAAGTGAGATAGGAAAGAGATCTAAGCTGTCAGAGGAAGAGAGATTTATCAAAGTTATCAGTTTTCTTGTTCCCCTCAGTTAAGAGCTCTTCACTGCTTATTTCTGAAGAATGAAATTTCCAAATGCTCTATGTGTGGTGAAAACTAGGTTTCACAGAGCTTGTGACAGTATGTATAGAGTAGTTTATCTGGAAATAGAGGAGTTGTAACATGATGTTTCTACCGTCAAGTCATGTATGATATCATATGAACTATTCCATAGTTGGAATAGGATGAGATAAAGTTGGAGAAACTCATATAAGTAAAATTAGAGGAATCATAAAGTTTTCCTGGGAAATATAGTTTCAGAGAAATAAAGAATGAAAAATTCTGGATGATGCCAGCCAATAAAGACCTTAAATGGTTCCCAGTATTCTCAGTATTCCAGTACTGGTCTGCTTCTAACTCTTATTTGCCTTCATGACATCTCAAAATCTGAAATGTGCATTCTCTGGCACCAGATTCAGGACTCCACTTTAGCAATTTAATCTCTTCAGGTTCAGGTTCTTATCTATGGGAACTGATGGAAGCTTACATAGCAAAACTGCTTCTATTTGTTAAGCATGAGGTCTATTTGGAATCCTGGAGTTTTTGAGAAACAAATCCTGATTAATTTGCTTAGATGCTGCTGACCTCAGTTCCTCTAATAGATATAGAGCAGAATGACTATATTTGTCATGTGATCATTTAGTGCAAATTGAAGTCTAGAAGTAGAAATACAGGGGTATTTAGAGGTACTTTCTAAAGGCTAAATATTGGAGAAAAAAAGCATAACCAGTGGATTTTGCCTAAATTAAAAACTTTTGTTAAAGGTAGAGATTTATAGCTAAATACAACAGTATATTGATAAATACATTTATTTCAAATGTAATCAGGCTTATATCAATATTAATTATAAGTGGGTAGTAAACAATGCCACTCTTAGCTTTTAATGTCCCACTCTTAGATGCCAAAAAGAAAGCTGCCCTTCCTGCTCATACTGCTAGTTCACTGGCTAGTTCACTAGAAATTCAGGCAACAAGTGAAATCTGTTTATTTCAAGATCATGTTCTCCTGCCTATTATCTGCTTTTAGAAAAACATTGTAAGCCACTAAAAAAATTATATATTTACAAAAAAAAAAAAAAGAAGAAAAAAGTTAACCAACAAACCAAAAAAAAATTAATTATGCCCTTACTTCATCAAAGCTTGTTAAGCATACAGTCTGAACTTTCAGTCAGCTTTGTGACTTGTCCTCATAAGCTCTACCTTGTAACTGTATCATTGACCTATGGTCTTTCTCAAGACTATTTGAAAGAATGAATTGAAGAATTCATGCGCGTTGTTGATATTCTCTTTGCTGTCTGCTCCTTGATGAAGACCTAGATTTTAAACCTCTGGTTGACAATAGAAGTATGGATTTGCAGAGGTTATCTAAGTATGCGCTCTAAAGATTACAGAAACAGTCCTCACTGGCACTACTTTTGCTGTTGCACAACTTGACTTTGACTTGACTAAAAATAACATGGTAGCACTTGGAAATGCTTTAATTTTCCAATGTATATTTAATTACCTTTTTGCAAGAGTAGCAATGGTGAGCAAATTGCTTCTCATAACAGGGGACACAGTAATTCTCATTGTCCTTGGTGATCAACGGTTTTGTTCCCAATGGTTGCTGGCAATGCTGGCAAACAAAACAGGATTCATGCCAGGAGCTTCCTTTAAATTCCATTTTGCGAGAACCTGTAGAAGAGAGAAGACTCTTGCTTTTAATCTTATATCTTAATACTAGTGGTATTGATCAAGAAAGTACTTGCTTAATCCCAACTTATTAGTTTCTAAACATGTTCTTAACTGCAAGAACACAGGTAATGTGTATGCTCACCTGGAAAAAGCCATGCTAATTGGCCTGAGATGTGATTTTAAAAGTCTTAATTATATGTATGTTTTAGGATAACTCTTCTTTGACATGCTTTGGTGGCCGAGAGCTTCTCTTTGGCCAGTGGCAATGTTAAGGTACCCAGCACTTCTATAAATTAAGTATGAATTTGCTCAGATAGTTCGTATATCTATTAGTCTCCCACCTCTTGCCTTCCCTAAATTAGGTCTCCTTCATCTATAAACGCATTATTTATCTTATTCATGTTAACCTGACTTTTTTTAAGAAAACATCTTCTGCAACAAAACAGACAGCACTTTCTCTTCTCACACAGTTCATCATTTCCGTTCTAGATGAGCAGTTCTTTTTACCCTACTCAACTGGATGTTTTGTGCCCTTGAAAGTCAGATGCAATCTCGAAAGGAAGTCACTTCTTAGTTAAATGCCTGCTCAAGGAGGTTCAGAGCTCTTTGTTTTTGTATGCAGGTGGACTGTGCACTTTATGATAGAGATGTGTAAGATATCTGTGATTCTTTCAGTGACTCACTACAGCTTCCTGCCTCTCCGGTAGCATCATACTGCAGTGGAGGGAGGCAGATGCTATACAATCCTTTCCACGGAGAGAAAAAAAAAAAAAAGAGAGAATCATTGACAGAAGTAATTAATGCAGGAACACCTGCTTCCTGGACTGTGGAGTTGGAGGAGGTTAGTGGACAATACTACAAAAACTGCTGTGTTACAGTGCTATTCTGGTCACATCTAGTAAGGTACATCTATTAGATAACACTTTTTTAACTATATCAAAACTAAGCAATATATCACCCCTGAACTGAACACAATGACATTGCAACAACATTTGTCTTTGCTGACAATGAAAAGCAAATAAACTGTGAAAGCTCAAAATTGCGTCAACACTGTGGGTTGAACAGTACATCAGTAACCTAGTATTTATATTGAGACAATAATTCCATGCAGACCAGACCTTATTGTTTGGCACAAAGATCTACTGGAAAATAAGCTTCCTATGTTTTTGCTACATTTACTGAGGTCCTTGGCTACAAGTTCCCAAATTAATGGCTACAAGGCCATGGCAGATAGCTTGCAGCTGGTAGTTCCAACCATTTAGTTAATGAATTGGCTAGCTCCTTAAGCATATCTGTAAAAAAATTTGGGACCCATTTGCCTAGAACAGTGACTTTATTTTGTGCATTTGGCTGCTGTTGCTTCCCTCAAATGACTCTGAAGAGGCAGCTTTTAGGCAGGCTCTCTGCTGCATTAGCTTTACTGATGTGGAAACAATGAAAGCGCCAGAGGATGTTCTGAACAGATATGATGTAAAAGATGAGGAGCAGCTTAGTGAAAAGGAGGGCTTTTTCATTGCTTATGGCAAGAAATAGTCCTGTCATAAACACATCTGTATATGAATGCTTTGTAGCAAAAAATGTTGATAATGATTTGAACACAGAATGTCATGTTTTGACAATTCAAGCAAAAAATATTTCTGAGCAAAAGAAATGGTTTATAAAGAATGTGAGCCAGGTCTGATGCTCAAAATTTGGACAAGGTGACAGACAAAATACAGATGTCTTGTCTAGTCTGGCACTCTCACTAACGATAGCTCTGCTTGTCTACCTACACTGACAGTGGGATATGCTTCCTAAAAACTGCAAGCAGAATGAAGAATTCAACACCAACACATTTTTTTTAAACTCTAAACTTTAAACTCTAAATATTCCTTGTAAGAGGAATAAGCCCCATCAGCGCTGGACCTAAGATACCCATATTCCCTCCATTTACTGCTAGTATTGATTTTAGGTAGTCCATTTAATACCTGAAGGAGAAGTAGTCACCCAAAAGCTGCTCTGAATGGCAGGGACATCGTAGCTTGGTTATTCAAGGTTGAGCTTTTAATTAAAAATGCAGTTTCATTTTTCACTACAGGGTCCCTGGTGCCTTACCTGGCATAATAGTCCTCTGGCAGTGGAAACACTTAGATGAGTACTCATCCGAGTAGCATCCAGTACACAGCAAGAGCTCATCCTTGGCCGCGAATGGCTTCTCCACCAGAGAGCGGTTGCATTTGGCACACTTGAAGCACGCCTCGTGCCAGTGGCGGCCTTTGTAGGCCAAGTCCTTGGAAAAAGCAAGGCTATGTTAGTAAAGGCACTTCTTTACTGTGTTCCTTCCCCCAGGTTCCTCCCAGGGAAAAAAAAATGCAAAATGAAGAGCACTTGCATGGCAACTGGAGCACTTCCATGTGGATATGGCAGAAAGTGTGGTCAAAGATTAGTACTCAAAGTTGCTGGGTCAGGATATTTTCTAGATCTCTTGTATAAGACGTGCTCTGGCACAGGCACCTGCCTTTTCGTATTTAAGAGCAGAGATAGGTTTTGTTTTTATCTTTCTTATGTCCCTCATCATTTTATATCTCAAAGTTGGTCTTCAAGGGGAAACAAATAGTTAGCTTTTTTTAATGCGCACAGACCACTTCTAAAGAGAACTTCATATATTTTTTAACATCTCTACTTTTTGTTTCAGTTGACTCTACAGAGGACTAAAGGAAGGTCACATTATTGCAGAGAACAAGCATTTAAAACCTCATTATTTGAAAAAGAAATGATTCTTATGAAGATTATTTTTAAAAACATCACTTTTGTTTACACCTAATATAACTCCCCATAAAAAGTTGGCAGGAAACTGTTTGTTTAAGACTCAGCAGGCTTAAGGGCCAAGAAAGCTAAGTGTATATATGAGACCTCCACTAAGAATTCAAAAAAGAGCAAATAATAGCAGATTTTATTTTTCCAAGGGGAAGAATGCACATCACCACCAGCACCACCACCAAAAAAAAAAAAAAAAGCCTTTAAAAATAAGCCAGGCCCTTCCAGGTCTTCTTTATAAATAACGAACGAAGCGCAGAAGGGCACAAATCCAATTTAATTTTTCTCCTTTGTCAGTACCCCTCCTTTTAAAGTACTGAAACAAGAAGCGCAGTAAATACCAGGCTGCTGTTTAGGAGGTACTGAGCACTTACCACTTTTGTTTGCTTTATTTAGTAATTTTTAAAAAACAGGATATCACCACAGAAGTGAGAAGAAGGGGAGGAAGATCGCAAAGCTATTTTGCTATTTTTGGTGCTGAAAGGGATGCACTGATAGATCTCTGGGCCATTTTTCTAGCTGACCTTAGCCTGCTGCACCCCTTTCATATTGCTCCTGCAGTATTTTTGTCCCAATTTTTCCTTCCACTCTGTTCAAAACATTTTATTTTTATTAATGATTGCTGGTCTTGCCACTTACTTAATTTTAAAGCTTAAAAGTGCAGTTATTCAGCTTCTCCAGCATATGTTCTCCAGATGAACCTGTCTGGGGCTACCTACACAACTGCTGTTGAAATGACTGGTCAAGTGTTTCAGGACAATTTTCATCCAAATCAGATTTTCCTTTGCACATTCCTTTCAGTCCTGAGCTGTGCTCACAGCATGTGCTTTGAGCACCATGAGGTGACTTGGCTGGAAAGACTTCCTGAGAGGTTTATTTTAATAACTTTATGACCTTTTATTCCAAATGAACATAGGCAAAGCAAGCATGGAGAGAGGGCACATACTGAACTCAGTAAGACAAAGGTGTTTGTACAGTATTCATCTGAATGTAAAATTTAAAGTCAAATGTACAGGCTGCAAATTGAACTAAAGGATGGGCAAAACCCTGACCAAGAGCACAGAGGAACTTATATTAATATTTAATCTTCTTAAAAATGGGAGAAATGAAAGGAAAGCAAGGCCCAGAAAGACCACCACTAACATGCCACCTACAAGACAAGCAAGGTAAACAAGAAATGAAACTAAAATTAACTCCCTATACTCCATGAAAAACATCCCTCACAATTACAGATGAGAGAACAGCCAGACACCACAAATATATCGTCTCTTTAGGACCTAATCACCACACAGTGATTAGGTTTTCAGCTGCAGGTATTCAGTGTGACCTGCAAGTGGCCAGTGATAGCTGAGAGGTGAATGGTATCCTGGCACTTAGATAAATACCTAATGCTGGGCCCCAGGGAGGTGCTTATTTCCCCTCACGATTTTCACCTGCGCATCCTTTCCTGTGATGCACTGCTAAGATGATCCTTCTATAGGATAAAGAAGGTACAAAACACAGATTCTGATCACTTCCCAAAGAGGTGTCATGTTTCTCACCTTGAATCTGGGGCTGTCTGACCTCGAATCCAGATCTCCCATGCCCAAACTGGTGTCCTCAACAAGGACCGGTCACTCTGTTCCTTGGCTTTCACTCGAGAATATTAATTCCAATGAAGTGCAGAGGGCAGTACCCAGAGAGACAGGAGGAGGGTCAAGGCAGAGCCCCGCAGACACAACATTTAGGGTATTGCACGGGCGAACAAGTAGGAATGCTTGATTGAACTTAAGCAAAGAATTCAAGTGTGGGTTTTCCATAGGCTGTAAAATTCCTCTAGCCAATAGTTTTTTGAAATATAAGGGGGACACATAAAAGGCAGAATTCGAAAATACATCCATGTATGTCATTGAATGAAATTGAAAGAATGTAACAAGCTTAACAAAAACCTTCTGAACTAACAGTTGGGAGATGTGTTGAAGTAGATTTTGTATAGTATGCTTAGAGAATCCAGGGAACCCTGAAGCAAATAAGTCTGGGAATTATGCTGTGTGGCAATTGTGCCAGGACTTGAACACAAGCTGTGGATCTCTGATAATCACAAGGTTTAGGAAAATTCACTATTCTCATGCAAATGAGTGTACAATGAATGCCAAATACTAGAAGCATGTGTTTTAAGTAAGTCAGCTGTCTCACACCTGATCAGGTGTAGAAACCTGAAATACTTAGAAGTACTAGTTCTGATTTTTCCACGGTACATCAGCAACCTTCTACACCTCAAGGATTTGGCAGTCTTTGCAGCTAGGAACTGAGTGGAGGTGATGGATGAAATCCATCATGTAAAACAAAACCAATATGTAGTTTTCACCCTGTATTTGTGTTTATCAGGTGAACGTAAGTGCAGATTCTCCAGTGTTTGTCTCTGAGCTTTCCTATCCCAAGTTTCCTAGGCCCCTATCCTGGGTTTCCTAACCCAAGCACTCACTGTTCCTCCCTGCTGAGTATAGTTGCACATTGGCACAATGGCGGGGCTTGGGTCTCTTCATAGGAACAGGAATAATTTGGACCCTGTCATTAAAGAAATGGGATTTTTTTTTGTAATTTAACAAGCAGTGGCAAGGCAAAGCTAAGTCCTTACCTTGGAATCGCACTCAATAGGTTGCTTACACTCTTCACAGGAGTTGGCAAATAAGCTGTCGTAACATCTAACACAATACGCATTTTCTTCCCTCAGTGCATATTTCCTTCCCCGAAGAGACTGCAGGCAGTAATGACAGTCTGTGTGATTACTAGTCATTCTGGTGGGCTTCTACCTGTGACCTGGAGAAATGGAAAAATCATGTAATTCAGTGGATGACTGTCACGCTATCTGTTGTTAAAGGAGACAGTAAAATAATCCAGAGGGGCAACAACCAACGGGCTTTAGTTAGTTGATTTTATTCATCAGTGCAAGAGCTTTACAATAACAACATCCACCATTCACTCGCATGATTGTTATAGGAATCGGATGATCAATCAGTAAAGAGGAATTAGCAATTAGCACAACTAAATGAAGTAACTGCTTGTCCCCCAAAAAGAAATAAAACTAAAAATAAAAAGCTAAAATAAAAATAAAATAAAACAAAAAGACTATAGCGGTACAGGGGACTCTCAGCCTCATGAGGAGTCATGTTAGCCCAGCATCCCACGTTAAGGGGAGCGAAGGGACAATCACATCATAGTCCAGCCAGAGGAGTTGATCAGGTGTCATTCCCAATCCCTGCTCAACTCATCACTGCAAGACTGCAGGAGGGAAGGAGTACGTGGCTGTGCTATGGTCACTCTTACAAGCACTTTTTTTCCCAAAATCTTCAGGCAAGATCTGTAAGAGCATCCGCTTTTTTTTTTTTTTTTTTTGCAGTGTCAGCATGACGGGTCTCAGTCCCTTGTCAGTGTTTGCTTGTCCAGGTTGGTATTGCAGCCGTCTTTAGCAATGTGAGACCACCCTGACCCCACAGGATTTCCCACTTCCCTATCTTCCTGCTGGGGACAGCACACATTGTTTCCCTTATCAGGTCTCTGCCACAGTCAGAGTGCAATTCAGCTCTGTCATCATTAACCCTTTAATCACCCATCAATGACTGTTTCCTTGTCCAAATAATAGGAAATCATACCAAGGAAGGTTACAACAGGTCCTCTTGGTCTTTGCATAACACCGAGTTTCTAATGCATTGCTGTTCCATAATAAAATGGAAATACATATATATACACATATGTGTGTGTGTGTATATATATATATAAATGGTAGTCCTTAAAATGATACTATGATGTATGATAGTTTAGGATAGAATGGGTAGTCTAAAACAACATATTCTATGTATCATGTTAAGTACATAATAGGGAGCATGGAGGCTGCTTCAGCTTAGTCCAGTCCTACTTACACTGATAGTCTGGTGCCTGAAATGAAGTTGTCTTCACATTCTCTAAGAACCATTTACTGAAATATACCAGTGTGAGCATTACATACTGGCTTGTGAGGAACAGCTTATTCAGAAATCAGGGAATGGAGGTTATAGTGGACATATAACAGACATTAAAAATCGAAGAGGAGAGTTAAAAGGCCAAAGAGAAATGTCAAGCATTTTTAGTGGGTTCGAGAAATGTCAAGGACCTTTTAGTGGGTTCCTGTCTTTCCCTTGCCGTTCCCATCTTTCTGCTCATTCCTTTCTTTACAAAAAGCTACCACCTCTACCTGAATAACCAGGAGACGGAGATAGGAGACTCCAAGCTACGTATCAGTTCTCACATGATAATCCCCACTATAGAGCTAATGTTCAATGGCAATGTAAGGTGATCCAAACAGCCTTGGATAGTGAAAGAGTAAAATGTAAAGAGAAATAAACTAATAAAATCCTAACTCAAAGCAACCTCCTTTTTGTTGTGCTGCAAATGATTACTTTTTGCCAGGTTCCATCCTGGCAGTGCCAAAATATTGAGAAATAGATGATATTTCTGTGCCAGCCAAGTGCAGGAAATACCACAAATCTATTGAGAGCCAATTGTATGTTTCCCATCCATCTTTTTTTTCCAGGCTACAGAAGCTTGGCTAAGCACCCAAATTTCAGCTGCTTGTATGTCTGCAATGCTGAACATTTTAAGGACTGTGGAGATGGAGACTTATTTCAGCCTTGCTGTTGCTGGTTCGCTCATCAGCACTTTGCTAAAATTGGGTCTTAGTTCCTGGGAATGTAGAAAGAAGAATCCAGAAAGTTCCTGGAGAAGCAAATCCAGAAACATCTGCTGGAGTCATTGGATTGCAATCTTCATTAAAGTCATCAAATTAATCACTGCGATCAGTGCCAGAAATCATAAATTTTAGAGGACCTAAGAAAAATGCTGAAGGTCTCGTAAAATATTTACAGATCAGTGACCGTTCAGCTGAAATCTTTGCACTTTAAAAATGGTGCAAGTCACTTTATCTTAACTAGATACAAAGAATGAAAATAAGGAAGAAAAGCATATGAGGAATGAGCACTGAGGGAGCACTTATCACAGAGCTTACACTTGGCCCACTTAAAAGTGCTCACTCAAATGCTTATTTTTATACTTTAATGGTCTATCGCATAACCACAGTTCAGCTTTAAAGAGGCTTTTTCTGGATTTCTACTCTGTGAACCCAAGATGTAATCCAAAATGATAGTTTAAACTGTGGGAAAGAACCATTACTGAAGGTTTCCACTAGCACAAATGCTTAAGGCCAAGAATTTTTAATCTATTCCTGAAGGGGCTGTAGTGAAACACTGTGAAAAAGGAGCAGGTAGAGAGACTAGGATGCTTATTTAGGACCCGCAGTAATGAACATTTGGCACAAGCTATGCAAAGCTTCTTGTTTCTGTAAATTGAAGTTCTTTAGGGTTGAATTGATTTTTATTTTTTTTTCCCCATTGCCCTAAATCTTTGTGCTAACCAAGACAGGGTGCTGTAAAGAAATCAAATAATCTGCAACTCAGATCAGTGGGAAACATGTGCTTACTTCAAAATATTGCAAATGCCTGTTTTGTCCTAGCCTTGGGATAGTAACGCTCGAGTCCGGACTTATATCTCATTAGTACCAGGGATGTGAATGCACAAAGAAGGAACCCAGGAGAAAATGACATCCATCACGCTGTGTATTTACATGCTGTGACATATAAAAAAGTGCAAGAGTTCGGT
This sequence comes from Crypturellus undulatus, assembly GCA_013389825.1. Classification (NCBI taxonomy): domain Eukaryota; kingdom Metazoa; phylum Chordata; class Aves; order Tinamiformes; family Tinamidae; genus Crypturellus; species Crypturellus undulatus. The sequence continues at coordinate 209,984 of VWPW01024912.1, forward strand.
GCAAGAGTATTCCATAGTTATCACCAATATCAAGTTAATTTTTGCTCATTTTCTTCTATAATGAGGAAGCAGTATAAATTGGTGCCTAGGGAGACAATCAAGAATGAATGTTTGTGATTGCCTGGGCTCCATATTCAAGGTCTTGAAACTAGATTTGAGAGGAACTTTGATTTTTCTTTCTCTCTCTGTTTTATTTATTTTTTTTTGTTTGTTTTCTTTTGTTTTCGTTTGTTTTTGTTTTTGTTTCTCTGTGGGAAAAGTGGCCTTAAATGGCCTCTGAGGATAACGCTGCCTGACTGGACTACTTTTAGGGGCTCTTCAACTGAGACGTTGACTTTCCAAAAAAGTCCTGTTGCAGTTTAACAATAGCACCAGTAAAATACTAACACGCATGAAGAACTTGTTTGCTTAGACTTGCAGAGTTTTTATAGCACAAAGATCACCAGCAAAGAGCCTCAGACATCTGCAGATGCACCTCTGTTTGTTCCTTCTGGTGAATGCAATAAGCTATTAAACTATTAAAACGAAAACTCGGCATTCCCAACATATTTCTTCAAGAAGTATTTTGCTTTTTTTTTTCCTTCTTCTCCAGGCAAATCTGTTCCAGAAAGTCTCGGTTATATACTTAGATGAGACATACTATTGCAATACCCAAGAACTTCGCAATCTTGAATAAGGTTCTCCAAAATGCCCATATAGTAATACGGTGCTATTACTTCTGTTTTACAGCTGTGAACAGTTGCTGGAGAACATTAAAAGTGAGGATCCACAGCTCCAGAGTCAAGGGGGAGACCTGGAAGCTGCTTCTCTAGCAAAGCACTTGGGTTCTATGAGGCCCTGTTTCAGAAAAAGTGTTCAGACTTTGGCCATGATGAAATAAGACCATGTTTGGGAATGAGACAGAGATGGCATGAAAAAGAATGAGATTTTCAAATTTCTTGGCAAAGATTCAGGTAATCTTTGTGAACTACTTTTACTGCTAGACAACACAACAAAATAAATGAATCACGTCTCCCCCAGCACCATTTACCCTTGTCCCAATAAATAAATAATGTTACGAGCAATGTGCGGTCAAGTAGAATATTTTTCCTGTGCTTTGATCCTAATCTCTGGAGAAATATGTTTACTTTAAATTTTCTGGAAGCCGGACTTTGTGTTTTGGAGGTCAGTTGGGAAATCTCTGGGGGTCTGAGGCTATTCACTCTCATGGAATGAAACGCTGACTCCAGCATCCCAGCTGCTAGCATGTGTCCTGGGCAAAGGGAAACACTCAGACTTCTGCATTCCTTGGGAAAACATTTCATTATCTAAACTGGAGCAAAGGTAACAATGAACAGTCGATTTTAATGTGTGTAGTAAGCACACATACGTGTTTTGAGGCTATCAGAATCCAAAATCCTTCACCAAAGGGTGAAGAGGGAGGTTGCCAAGGCCATGAGGACGCTGCATTGATGTCCCTGGGGTCAGACTGGAGAATGCAGTAGTCTCGGCATGTAAATTATGGAGCAGACGAAAATAAAGCAACACAGAGCTGCTTTTTTTCTGCCTGCAGTTCCAGTAGAGCAAGATGGAACACAGCTAGCACAAAGTAGGAGAGGGACCTTACAGAAAATTCTTTCCTGTAAGATGTGGAGTGCTAAAAGGCTTCCAGAGGAAAGCCATAAGAAAATGGTTGTGAAGTCTATCCAAACCTGACAAACGTGGAACCAACAGGAAAGCAATGCTTGTTTGCTCTCTGTAGTTAAAAAGCACAGCTGGATTTTTTTCTCTCTCTCTCTCTTCATAAATTATCTTGGTATTTTTCTGTAAATGCATTTTGATCCTCTTCAGAATAAATAAATATACAAAGCCCAGAAATATTAATTTTATTGAGATGGAATGAATAGACATGTATATGTACACCCATTAGACATATTTATATGCACATGTAAAAATATATCTTTTGGTTTATAGTATTCTCATGGACTATTTCCTGATCTAAATAAGCCTGCCATGAACTACCTCATCTTTTTCCTTAAGAACATGTGATAAATGGAACAAGGCTCTCCATTAGACTCTGAAACAGGCATAATGAAAGAAAAATGACGGCAAAATAAATCATTGCAATAGCACTGAAGGAGAAGAAAAACAAATCGATCTATTACGAGGGGCACGCCCCTGTAAGCCACCCCAGGCAGTTGCTTATTTTCAGTTAAATATGTTTTCTTCTCTGAACATAGCTTTGCTCATTTGCATGCATTTGCTGATTTGATTTTCCCTATTCCATTTTTTTGTGAAAGCTGCTGAACTATTCATCAGAAATACATCTGCAAAATACATTAGCGACGCAAGGTTAGAACCGCATTCTACAGATAGCAATATCATCATTTTACAAATAAAAGTTTCTAAGAATGCTCCGCAAAGAAATCTTTCTCATTTCAGACATCACAGTTTTTTTTAACTCTGCTATCCTCTAGAAATCTGTTTTCTTATAGACATAATAAAGGGGAAAAAAAACAACAACAACAAAAAAAAGGGACATTAAAGTATTTGCCGCATTTTCAAAATCCTGGAACCATCCTTGCAAACATTTGCGTGGGTAGAGAGCTCTCACTAAAAAGTAAGTTAAGTAGCCAGGAAACCCTACTAAGTGAGACTGGCCTATAAAAGTATGATTATAGTGCTTCAAGGACCAGAAGTGACCCCATTTTAGCGGCCTGTCCATGCAAAGCAGTTCATACACTGGTCCATCTGGTAACTGCACCATTCTGCACTGTACCATGCTCACCTACCCTACAGCTGTGAGTAAAAAGGGGGAAAATGGTTTAAACATTGGATTTAGCATCCCAGGAATTCTGCAGCTTTCTCCTTAATTGATATTGCAGTGAGCTTCGTTTACTCCACATGAATTCAAACACTGTTGTCACCCTCTAAATCCACTTCCTTTATCCCAGGGCAACATCACTTGCTACTTGCTTAGACTTCAAGCTGATGAAAATACGTGTAGTAAGGGTTTGTAGCAGTGCAGAAAGATGGAAATCCTGCAGACAAGAGCTGACTAGCCAATGTCCCTCAAACTCTACGAGCATCTCCTGGCTCCATTACATCCTCGACGTCTAGGTTTTTCCCCTTAAGTATACAGCTTTCGCCCACAGCACCTCTCTTGTCCAATACAACCTGCACTTACAATCAAGGTAATACTGAGAGATTGGTTGGCAATATTTGAATTAACTTATCCCTCTTTCCTAATGAATATTGTGAGTTTTACTATTCAAACTCAAGAATTACCACCACAGTAAACCCACTGTACAAAGAAACTGGAGGTCAGAAGCAAGCAGATCACATGTAGCAGCTGAAAGCTGTTTTTCAGAGGAAGGAGCCAGCGAAGCTGATGACTGGCTACAGAATTAAATCCAGATGACGTGCTGGGATTTTTTTAAACTAATCAACATGTGAGAGTCAGGGACTGTGACTGATTATTTAATGAAAATATTTTCTAGTGCCCAGAGTTCCAAATCAGAATCGGCACTGTTATTCTCCACACAAAAGCTTGGCAGATCACCAGTACTGCTCTTCAGTATGTAAGCACAGATAACCACTTTGCAGCGTGTTCTGCATTGATTCAGATCTCTCCCAAGTACAAACCCTTCTTGTTCAGATTCCTGAGTGAATGTCTTGAGCAGCAGCAGTGCAAGAAATAAACAACTACCTAACTAACTAAATAAAAGCATTACTAGGATTTAGATCACTTTCATAAGTGAAAGATCATAAGTGAAGGTGATCTAAAGATGAAATGACTTTTCATAAGTCATTCTTACCTATACTTTTTTACAGGTTTTTTCTTTACATATTCTTTAATATTTATATATTTACAGATTTTTTTTTTTTACATACTCTTGGGCAGTTAGAATGTTCTCCTACGAGGTTCATTATGGAACTCATTAAGATTATTGACAGATTTATAGGATCAAAATCACTCCTTATTGGGTGTATATTTTCAGAAAAAAATAACAGTACTCTCGGCCATATTATACAGATTTAACCATTTCACCAGTTTGAAGATTACATCCGGCACAAAAGCCCTATGTGAAAAGCTACACCTGACTCAGCTGATGAGCTAAATACTTAAAAGACATTTAGGCTGTTTTAAATAGGGTCGCTTCAGATGCCCAAGTTCAGACTGTAAGTTTGAGTCCTGAAGGCAAAGCAGCCCCAGGCCAAAAATGTAACTGAAAAATCATTAGTGAATGCGAGGTACAATCCTGCAGGAATTTAAAGTAATGTCACCAGTGACGTTCCCCAGTGGGAAATACTGGGGCCCGAACTGTTTAAATTTGCCATCAATGACCTGAAATAAGGGGCAGGGGTGCCCCCTCAGCAAGTCTGCTGCTGATACAAAGTTGGGAAGAGTGGCTGGTGGACCCGAGCTGCTCCAAGGGCTGTGCTCTCATCCTCAGGGGTCCGGACAGGCTGGAGAGCTGCGCAGAGAGGAACCTCATGAAGTCCAGGAAAGGAAGGGACCAGGACAGGCTAGACGACACCAGCTCAAAAACAGCCTGTCCGAAAAGGCTCTGGGGGTCCCAGTGGACACGGAGTTGCCCTTGCAGAGCAGCCAGCCCCCTGGCTCCTGCTCCGCACCAGGCCGAGGGAGTTGATCCTTCCCCCTGCTCCGTCACGGAGAAGCTGGGCCTGGAGCACTGGGTCCAGCTCCGGGCTCCCCAGCGCAGGGGGGACACAGCAGGATACGGGGAGTCCAACAAAGCACAGGGTTTTGAAAGATATTTTCAAAGATAAGCAAGAGGTGGGACTTTCAAAAATATTTTTGAAACTAGGAGATCTGTGACCACTAGTTTCAATGTGCCTTGCTATGCAATGTCTAGTAAAGATGGTGTCTAAATCCTTCTCAGTGAAAGTACAGGCCCTGGAAGCACACAAATCTGGTTACAGGAGGGAAAAGCAAAGAACACTAGTGCTTTTAGCCAATTTATGTCAAAGAACAGAAGAGTTTCAGTAAGTCAGCATTTCCACAAGGGAAAAATCAGTTCCCACAATCTCAAGTCCCAGCCATGTGTGAAATTAAGAGTGAAAGCCAGTTCCACTGGCAGTATTTTCTGTGCTGTCATGGAGGGTGAAGCACCATCCACACGTGCTTGCGTGTCAAGCAGCCGCATCTGGGCACGAGCGCTGCCCAGAAGCCGGGGCCCTCGGGCCTGCCTGCGCTATCGGCCTTTTGGCAAGTGCTTTGCTGCTGCTGTTGTTGCAGGTTGGGGCAAGTTAAGGCTCCTTTTTGGGCTAAATCTGCAGCTAGCTGCCACAGCTGAGGCCACAGAAGAGATGCGCAGGTCTGGACGCCCTCAGCAACGCTGACTCCCGCGGTGCCTTGGCTGGGAAGGAGGAGGCCGTGCTCCGCTCCGCCAGCACGGCCCTACATGGAGCCACGAGCAACGAAGAGGCGTCTCGGGCACCGGCAGCCCACGCTAAATATACTCTGGAGCGGCCCTCGGGAGGGAAAGCACATCTAAAAATGATTTAGCGCTGATTTAAAGGCTGCGTGAAGGAACATGACTATAGTTGTAGAAATCTTTTTCGGGGCGGCAAGCAAAACCATCTTAAGGAAGGGGAAGGAGTCCTACAAAAGAGGCCTAGGGGACAACCTGCTCATGGGGAATGCTTCCTAATCCCGTTTAGGGAATTAGGTTCGTGCTCTGAGACATAAGCTTCCAAAGCGAATGTAAATTAAAAGGAGTTACTGCATGAGGGTATTCTTGGAAGAAAAAGAGTTTGGCACTGTTTTGCACTACTCTAGCAGTTGAGCTTTAAAAAGTGGATGTATTTTAATCAAAAATGTTTTTGAATAAATAATACCCCAGGGAAAAATGTCATTATGCTTTAGAAAAGCATGACTCACAAAACTGAAACCCAAGAAAAATGTTGATCTAAAAATAAATCTTAATTTTTTTGATAGAAAAATATTTCAGTAAAAGCTTAAATTTTGGTCTAAAGCTAAAATGTTTATTGCGAGAACCAGTTCTCTATCTTGCTGTACATTTTAGTTGGGGAATAAATGGGAAACTGAGTTAAAGACTTATCTCAAAATGAGATAAGAAACTCATTAGCAAAAGGATGTTTATATTGGGATACAGTTGCTTCATAATTAAAATAGTAGCAAGACAGGGAATAACATGTACTTGCATGGAAATATTAATGTATTTTTTACTACTATCAAACTAAACCCTCACAAGTACTAAATGCTACTAAATGTTCTCAAAAGAGGAAAAGAAGCATTAATAACTGTGGGCTGAATTGCTCACAAT
>VWPW01024918.1:11247-32882 GCA_013389825.1 Crypturellus undulatus
CCCGGTGCCCTCCCCGCGCGCGGTGCCCTCCCGCGCCGGCCGTGCCCTCCCCGCGCGGCCGCCCGGCTGATTTCTCTCTCCCCCCCGCCCCGCTCTCCTTCCCTTTTCTCCCCGTCCCTTCCCCTGCTCTCTCCCTGCTGCTCTCGCTCCAAGTCAGTCGGATGAGAGGTCCCCGCAGGCCCGCTCAGCCGGCCCAGGTTTTTCCCGCGGGGGGGTGAGTATCCGCCCCGGTGCCGCGCCGGGGAGCCGGGCTCGCCGCGGACCTGGCTCCGTGCGTTAATTCTCCCCCCCGTCCTTTTTTTTTTTTTTTTTTTTTTTTCCCGAGTAACTTGTGCCAAGGCCAATGTGTCTCTTTAAAATGGCCCACGCTGCCGCTTCTCGAGGCGCCGCAGCGGCTCTACCGAGCGGTGGGCCGGGGCGAGCGCCGTGGGGGCCACAGAGCGGGGTTGGTGCCTGCCTGGGCCGGGGGTGCCCCGGAGGCCCCGTGGGGTGCGTGTCCCCCCCGTGCCGGTGGCAGGGCCCCCGTGGCGCTGGGGGCAGCGGGCGCCGCCGCGGCTGCGCGTCGGATTACAGAGCGGCCCTGCCGGCTGCTTCCCCGGGGGGGTCCCCGCCGCGGGGGCAGCTCTCAGCGTGGGGGGCAGCTCGGCCGCTTCCCGCCCCGGCGCCCTTTGCCCTGGGGCGGGGAGAGCGGCACCAGGTGCCAAGTCCCTGCCGGGATCCGCGTCCCGGGATCCGTGCGGGGCCCCGGGCAGCGGCGCCGGCGCGGGGGGCCGTGGGAGCAGCTCCCTGCCCTCCCCGGTAGGCGTTTGCGGTGCGCGCCGGGGCCGCGGCGCCGCCGGCAGGAACAGGTTTGGCCGGCCGGGGGAAGCGCTTAGTAGGTCAGCCGGGGTGGAGCTGGTGCCCGTCCGATGCCGGGGGGCCCACCCAGCCCCCCGGAGCTGCTGTGGGTCTGGCCGTTGCGGCTGGGTGCCGCGACGGAGCCCGGGGGTCCCCGCGGCTGCGGCTCTGTGGCCCTGGGCCGGCTCGGAGCAGCCGTGTGGTGGATGGGACAGTCCTAGGGTTCATGTCCTCACTTTTCCGGCCCGTGAGGGGCAGGAGGTTCCTGGGTGCCGCTGCCAAGGCCGTGGGGACAGCGGACTTCTCTGGCCCTGCCGTGGGTGGGTTGTGGGCGCCAGGATGCCTCATTTGAGGGACTCCCTTGGTGAGGAGGCAGACGTGCAGGCCAGGGCTCCTGGGGGTCACCGACGCCGCCGTGCTGCCTGCCCCCGGCTTAACACCCGCTCTCCGTGTGCCCGCAGATAGCGAGGGGATCCTTATGCACAACCACATGAAATGAACAAAGCTCCACAGCCCACAGGAGGAGCCCCGACAGCCCCGCACCCTGCCCCTTCTCCCGGACTTCCACAGGTAACCGCCCGTGCGCGGCAGGGGCTCCCTGGGGTGGTGGGGGGTTCCCCAGGATGGCGGGGGGCCGCGATCCCACCCGGCCTCACGAACGCTTCCCTTCCTGCAGTCAACGTTCCCACCCGCTCAGACGGCACCTGTGGTTTTTAACCCGGCACCGACCTCACAAATGAATACGCCTTCCCAGCCGCGACAGGTAAGCGGTTCTCCCCGGGCAGAGGGGGGTCGTTCGGGAGCTCGTCCCGGGCTTTGGGAGCTTGTGTGCGGCTCCCGGAGCCGCCTGGCTGCCCAGTGTGCGCTCCTCTGCTGTGGCCATGTCCGTAAACACGGGAGCAAGTAGCCCCTGTGGGACCTGCTCGAGCCTGGGGTTGCGTCTGGCACTGTGTGCGTGCCCTGGGGTCTTGCCCCTCCTCGCTGACGCTGGGGGGGTGGCATGTGTCCCCAGCGGCGGTGCCCACCGAGTGACTGCTCTTCTCTCCTTCCTCCCCCTCCCCAAACCTTGCTCTCCTCCTCTCTCAGTTTCCAGCAGGGCCTCGTGCTATTCACCAGCAGGTACTAACCAGCCCCTGCACCCCGCATGCTGAGCCCCGGGGTGGCACCCCGCACTGCCCACACACACCCACCCGGGCACGGGGGTCCCGGGGGCACGCGGGGGGCACCTGCTCGGCCACCCGGGGGGTTTTGCTGCGGTGTCCCCGAGTTCCTCGGGGTCGCCCGTGCATGAAGCCTGGAGCATGTGGCTGTGTCTGTGCTAACCCCCTGCCCAGGCCACCGCTTCTGTTCGTGTCCCCAGTCTTGAGGGAGAGGTTCCTGGCGTCACAGCTGCCCCCTGAGGTGTCTCAGTGCTGCTGTTGGTGGCCTAGTCTAGCTGAAATGACATCCTGGTGTCGCAAAAGCCTTTTGCCATGGTCTGAGCTTCCTACTGTGCCAGGATGGGGTAGTCTGGAAGGACCCAGCAGGTCTGCTTGACCGGAGCTGTGGAAGAGCTGGGACCCCATAGCCCCTTGGGCCCTGGAGGCCCCAGGCGGAGGCTGGGCCCTGGGGGGCTGGATGTGGCCCCCTGGGCCCTGGTGGTGCTGCTCCTGCAAACCATCCTGCTTCATCCCTCCTCTGTGAGAGTGAGCGAAGGCTCTGAGCCACCGTGAGCCCCCTGTGCTGCAGGGGCTGCCGAGGACGGACTTAGTGCGCTCCTCCGTCCCTCAGTGTGTCCAGGGACCTCCAGAGGGACAGGGGGTCTTTGAAGTGCCCCTGGCTGAGCGGCAGCTCCCCGTGTCCCCCGGCACTGCTGGGTTTGGGCCACGGGCGCGATGGGAAGGAAGGGCTCCCCGTCCTCCTGCTTGTGGGCCGGTGCCCGGGGCCCACGCGGCTGCTTTCCCCCTTCTGTGGCCCCAGGCTGGCGCTGCCCCCGCTCCCTGTCCTGTCCTCCACCCAGCACCTGCTCCTGGGTCCTGTCTCGACACGGTGCCGGGTAACTCCTGTCTCTCTCTCTCCCCTCTCCCTCTGTATGCGTGCGCTCGCTAACAGGGAGGATTCAGGTCTCTTCAGGTAACGCTTTTTTCCATGCCGCTTCCCAACCTTGCCCTTCCGCTCCGGGTGCTCTCAGACGCGCTCGAGCAGTTTGTTGGTGCTGCCTGACCCCTTGTCCGGTTGCAGCATCTGTGTGAGGCCAGGGACGTATCTGTAGAGCAAAGAAACCGGGAGGGAGGGAGGAAGGGAAGCCGGGACCTGGAGGGTGTAGCCGGCTCCGCACATGCCGGCTGTCCGGCTCCGGCACGGCTCCGGGCCCGGCAGGACTACAGGTCCCAGCATTCAGTGCGTGTGCCGGTGCGGTGCACGCCGGGATCCGCCGGGATCCGCCGCCGGAGCTGCGTGCGGCCGTGGCCGGCTCCGCGCGCTGGAGCTGCCGGCCCCGCGGGCTGGGAGGGGGCTGCGCCGGGCATGAGCTGGGTCGGATGGAGCCAGGCGGCGCCGCAGGTGCGTGCGGGCGGCGTGGGGCTGCCCCGGGGCCGGGAGGGCGGCAGCGTCGGGCGCTGCATGGGGGGAGCCGTGGGGCTGCCTCCGGGGGGGCTCCCCTCTCCAAACCCGTGCCCAGGCCGGCCTCTCTCTCCCTGCGCCCCAGCGGATCCGTGGGGCGATGCCCGCCCCATACGGGAAAGATGCAGGAGGAGGGGGCTGGGCCGGGCCGCGGGGACGGCGGCCGTCGGTGCTCCCGGCCTCACGCGCTGCCCCGTCTCTCCCCAAGCATTTCTACCAGAACAGGGCCCAGCCTCCCACGAGCGCGTCCCGTGTACAGAGTAACACGACGGCCCGGCCCGGCCCGCCTGCCCATGTGTATCCAGCTGCTTCCCAGGTGATGATGATACCCTCCCAGATATCCTACACACCTTCCCAAGGAGCGTATTACATTCCCGGACAGGTGAGGGCTGTGTCCTGGACATCCCTGGGCTCTGGAGTGGGGTGGGACGATGGGTGGCAGGGATATTAACTGGGATTGGAGCCTGCAGGGTGGAGGGGGTCCCCGGACTTTGCAGGCATGATCGGAGCAGGGTGCTGCTCGTCACTGCATGGAGGCAGCAGGCAGTGCTGGTTCTCCCTCTTCTTTCTACTTCTCCAGTGCTGTGGGCAGTCCTGGGATGCACAATGTCTATTTTTCCAGGATCCTGCTCCCTGCCCTGCTGCCAGGGACAGCAGTTAGGCAGTCATGAGGTTCGGGGGTATCTGCATGCTCCGCAGAGGGAGGTAACAGACCTTTCTTTCACCTCGTTGCAGGGTCGCTCCACGTACGTTGTCCCAACCCAGCAGTACCCAGTGCAGCCCGGTGCCCCCGGTTTTTACCCTGGAGCCAGCCCTACGGAGTTCGGGACTTACGGTACGGACTGCGGGAATCTTTGCTTGCTGTTGGTTTTCCATCCACAGCTCTTCATCCCTTTTTCTGCTCCTTCCAGCCCCCCCAGATTCAGGGACTGAGCGCAGACACCTCCCTTCACCGGGCTGCTGAGAGAAGGGGCATTTCTGTGCCCAGTGGCCCCCTTGCAGGTGTTTGGGCTCAGGAGGTGTTAGCGTCTCCCTCTAAAGTGCGCTGCCCGGCGCATCGTGTCCCACCTGCCCGTCCTCCCACCCCTTCTTCCAAATCTGCGCCGTTTAATGTTTAACCGGGCTGGCAGGGAGGCAGGGCAGACTTTATCCCCTTCTCCCGCTGCAGGCACCGTGGAAGGCAGGGAGCAGTCGCTGTGTCTCTGCTGCCCCCCAAACTTTGCTCACGTTTCGTCCCCTGTCCCCCGTTGTCCCCACACGTTCCCCAGAGCCGATGAGGAAGGGGCCAGGGCCGCGGGCGCTCCGTGCCTGCCCTCTCCTGGAGCTGGGGAGCGCTGGTGCAGGCAGCCCCCCTTCTTTCCCCGCTCGCATGTGGCCACCCGGTTCGTGACTATATTTAGGCGAGGTCTGTCCCGGGAGGCCTTGCACACACAGAAATGTGAGCTGAGGCCTCCGTCCCGGCCCCGGCACAGCAGCAAAGCAATCCGGGCCGGAGATGAGTTTCTCTTGAGCCAGGTACGTGTCCGTCCTCCCTCCGTTTTATCCCGTGTCTGACGCGGGCCCCTTGGAGGAAGGAAGTGGCCCCAGGCAGTGGCCGGCCAGGCTGGCTCCACCGCGTGCTCAGGCCGTGGCCTGTCTGCTCCTCCATGCCCCATCACGGGCTGTCCCGTGGGTGCCTCTGCTCCGGGGGTCTCTCCCCTTGCCCTCAGCATGTCCATTCCTGGGAACTGAGGCCGTCCCGCAGCCCCTGGCCGAGCGCCAGCACCTGGAGCCACCCACATTGCCCGTCCGGTGTCCCTGGGTCCTCCTCATGGCACTGTTGCTGCCCGTTCGCACGGTGCTGCCCACGTGCACAGGCTACGCGCGGGGCCGCCCTGGCATTCCCCCCAGCTTTTTATTCCCTGCTGCTCCCCTTGGAAGGGGCTGCTTCCAGCCGGTGAGCTGGGCTGGCCCCGCGTGCCACCCGGGCATGGGGGATCCCGGCGGGCGCTTGCGCCCTGCGGCCTTGACACGGCCGGGAAAGGGCTGGAGCTGGGAGGGGGCCAGGGCCCAGCTGTGCCTGTCTCTCCCTGCGCGCTGGCATCTGTCATCGGCCCTTCCTGGGGGAGACAGAGGGGCCCGGTAGCCGCCAGACCGCTTCCCTTGGCCCCTTTTCCCCATTTCCCTCATTCCTGTGTTTTTGCGGGGGATGCTCTTGGGGACCACCCAAAGTGCGGCACATCCTTGGAGGGAGATGCCAGGCCCGAATCAGTGCTCAGCACTGCCTCGGGCGCTGGCATCCCTTGGTGCCACCGCCTTGGCTCCTTGCGGCATCCCGGGTGGTAGCCGGGGCTCAGGCCCGTGGGCCGAGCAGAGCGTGGGTGGGAATGGAGGGTGCGGATGGGGCTGTGCGGAGCCGCCCTGGTGCTGCCGCTGGCCGGTGCGAGATAAGGGAGCCGGCAGGAGCCGGGAGCTGCACGCCTGGCCGCGGCCCTCGCTCCGGAGGGGCCCTTCCGCGCACGGAGCCGGGGGGCCCCGCGGGTGGCCGCGAGCTTGGGCCCTGACGGCAGGCGTGGGGCAGCGGCTGGGCGTGGGGGCGGCGCGGGGACGCTCTGCTTCACGGGGAAGGAATTCGGCCAGGCCTGTCGGGCAGGTTGGGGCGATGCGGCACGGAGGCAGTCGGGGTTCGCTGCAGGGTGGCACGCGCTCCCCTCGCTCCTGGGAGCACCCAGGCGTTCGGAGGCGCTGGGGTCCCCGCGGCCGGCGGTCCTCACCCTCGCTCCTCTCCTGCAGCGGGTGCCTATTACCCAGCCCAGGGGGTGCAGCAGTTCCCGGCGGGGGTGCCCGCGGCCCAGGTCATGATGAGCCAGCAGCCGCCCATTCCCCCCAAGCGCGAGCGCAAGACGGTAAGAGCCGCAGGCGCCGGGGGCTGCGTGGGGGCTGCCCTGCGCATGGGGGACAGCAGGGCGCCAGCCCCCCTTGCCTAGGGCCAGTGTGGGGATGCGGAGCGGGCTCGGAGCGGCGCCGGGCGCAGGGGCACCCGGCTCGGCGCGGGCCGGGGGCAGCGGGGCTGCGGGCGCCGTTGTGCTGAGTCACGGCTCCCGGGGGTGGCGGTGCCGCGGCTGCCAACTGCTGTCTGCTCCCGGAGATGCCGCCGCTCGGAGGCCGCGCACGGGGCCTATTTATAGCGGGAGCCGAGCGGCTGCCGGCCCGGCCCCATGCCGGGGGGTGGGCTGCGAGCGGCTGCTGGCGTTTTCCTGGGAATGCTGGCGTTTTCCTGGGGATACTGCTGGAGGGCGGTGATTGGATGCGTGGCTGGTGGGGAGAGCACAGCCCGTGGCAGTGCCCTCGGAGCAGCAGCTGTGTGTGGGGATGGAGATGAGCCCCCTGCCCGCCCTGCGCCTGTCCCATGTGCGGCTCCTCCACTCATCCCACAGCCGCGGGGGTGCCATGAGGTCCCCCAGCACATGCCCAGCCCTGGAGACGGGCAGTGCCTGGGCCATTGTGACACTCCAGAAGGCTGGGGTGGCCTGTCCCCAGCCCTGGGGACACGGTACCGCTTCTGGAGCCCCCGGCAGTAGCTGCCAAGGCTCCCCTGCCCCGCCGCGTCCCCTCCTGCCGGGCACGGGGCGGGCACCTTGTCCGCGGGGCACCTGGCTCCACGGCGAGGGGCAATGGCGCCTGCCGGCCCCCGGGCCCTGTGAGGCCAGGCCGAGCTTGGCGCCGGATGAGCCCCTGGCCCCTGTGCTCGGAAAAGGGGGTGTCCCGGCGCCGCGGGGCTCAGGGCAGCGGGGGGCACCTGCATGCCGTGACTCCCACCCTGCTGACGGCCTCTCTCTCCCTCCCGCTTCCCGGCGCACGGGCAGATCCGAATAAGAGACCCTAACCAAGGCGGCAAGGATATCACTGAGGAAATCATGTCTGGAGCGAGGACCTCGTCCACCCCCACCCCTCCCCAGGTAAGAGGGCTCTGTGCCCCCCAGATGGGCAGTGCGGGGTGCCCAGAGCCCTGCTGAGCTCCCTTCTTGCCCCCAGGCTGGAAGCGGTTTGGAGCCCCAGGCCAACGGAGAGACCCCCCATGTAGCAGTTATTGTCCGGCCAGGTATGCGTGCACGACGGGTGGCCAGCATCGGGCGCCCCGTGTGCTCGGTGCTGCGGGGAGGGACGCGACTGCCCCGGGTGGAGCGAGAGGCTGGCACGGGTGTGAGGAGCAGCGTGTCCCTGTGGCGCTCGGCACCATTTGCAGTGCTTGCCTTGTGCCCTAGCCTGTGCCTCAGCCCTGCCCTGGGCACCACGGTCTCCTCCTGTCCCAGTGGCGTGTCTGCCAGCACCAGCCTGGGGTGCTGGGCACGTCTGCTGCTGCAGACTTGGGGTCTGGGGAGGATCAGGGCACCGGGCGAGTTGGGAATCCCCCTCAACACTGTTGGCCTTGCAGACGACCGCCCGAAGCCCGCGCTCGTCGTGAGCAAGCCCGTGTCCTTGGAGCCCAGCAAGTCGGCGTCACCGTCGCCTCCCCCGCCACTCATTCCCGAGGTGGAACCCGTGCTGCTTTCGGCCGTGACGCTGGTGCCAATGGAGCCCCCCGTGGATGCGGACACTAAAGCGGAGCTGGGCGAGGCGCCGCCCGAGCCGCACAAGACTTTTAGCGCCATCACTACAGTGCCAGGGGTCGTGGATGTGCCCCTCGTGCCTGCCCCCGACGTGGACACTGTGGTCCTGGAGGAGGAAGCCGCCATTCCCCTCCTTGAGCCGGCCCCGGAGGCACCCGAGCTACCCGAGGTGCAACCGGCGCCCGTCGTCACGCCCCCGGTGCCAGCCGCATCCCCGGAGCCAGCCCCGGCAGCGTCACCTCCGCTCGCGCCGCAGGCCCCCGAGGCGCCCGCCAAACCCGCCTCCCCCAGCCCCCCGCCACCCGCGCAGGAGCCCTGCCCCGAGGATGTGGCCGACACCGCTGAGGCCAACGGGCTCTCCGAAGAGGTGCCCGAGCCGGTCCCCGAGGCGCCCGTGTGCCAGCTGGTGCCCGAGCCAGCCCCCGAGCCGGTGCCTGCGCCCGTCTTGGACTCCCCCATCGCTCAACCCGAGGAGCTGCCCCTGCCCAACGGCGTGGAGGGCACCGACAAAGCGGAGCCGAGCGAGGAGCAGCCAGAGTCGGACGTGAGCCCCATCTCGGAGCCTGAGGAGCCAGCCCAGCCGGACACCCCCGGCTCGCCGCCGGCAGAGGAGGAAGAGGAGGAGGAGGAAGCGAAGGCCCTGCCGAGGCCCAGGATCGCAGTTCGAGCCCGGCCCCTGCCCCTTCGCAGACCTCGGAGGCGACTGCGCCAGGTTGGGATGTGTGGAACTGCGGGGAGAGGGAGCGTGGGGTGTCCCAGGGATGGGTGTTGGGGTGACATGTGCATAGGGACTGCTCTGTGGGGTGCTGGAACGTGGGCTGGAGGGTGAATAAGGGGGAACAGGACTGATTCCTTAGGCGTGTGGATATGAGGTGAGGGAAAATGAGGTGACATTGCCAGTGACTGGGTGCCTGTGGATAGCCAGAGTGGGGGATGCGTTGTGTAGGGAGTATGTTTTTATGGGGCACCTTGCCCAAGAATATGTTGTGAGTGTGTGGGGGGATGCATAGGGTTTTGGGGGTTGCTCTGGGACATGTGGATGTTGCAGTGGAGGGACAGGGAAGGGATTGATATAGGATCTCTTGTGCAGGTGTGCAGGGTGGGAGTGCTGGAGTGGTGTATGGAGAGGTGTCCTGAGATGCTTTGGACCATGGCAGGGGAATGGGATGTGTACTAGGGATGCGTGGATGGGGGAGAAAAATGCCAGAGGGGCTGTATGTGGAAGGGGCACCCTGTGCAGGGCCCATCTGTAGGGCCCGTTTAGAGAATGTGGTGTCTGCGGGAGAGCTGGGCATTACATCCTCCTTGAATCACCCTGCAAAGGTGTATGGGGATGTATATGCAGGGGTGCAGTGAGCAGCTGGGGTACGCTGGGGCGGTGAGGGAGATGGGGGTGCAGAGCCTGTGCTCTACAGGCTGTGCAGGGAAGCAGTGGGTAGAGGAGGGTGGCCTGGGGGTACTGGAGCCCTCTGGGGAGCCTCTAGGTGGTATGCGGGGTGCCAGGAAGGGTGCCCGGAGCTCTGGGGATGAGTGTGTGAGTGGGGAGAGGTTTGTTCAGGGTGGTTCTGTGAAGGGGGCCCTTGGCAGAGGGCAGGGATGCGGGGTGCATTTTGGGGCACTCAGGGAAGGGTGCTGGTGCCCCAGCCAGCAGTGCGTGTTTGCAGACTGTGTGTGAGGTGAGCGGGGCTGGAATCACAGAATGGTTGAGGTTGGAAGGGACCTCTAGGGATCATCTAGTCCAGCTCTCCTGCTCCAGGAGGGACACTAGAGCACATGGCAGAGGGTGGCACCCAGGCGGANGAGGGCAGGGATGCGGGGTGCATTTTGGGGCACTCAGGGAAGGGTGCTGGTGCCCCAGCCAGCAGTGCGTGTTTGCAGACTGTGTGTGAGGTGAGCGGGGCTGGAATCACAGAATGGTTGAGGTTGGAAGGGACCTCTAGGGATCATCTAGTCCAGCTCTCCTGCTCCAGGAGGGACACTAGAGCACATGGCAGAGGGTGGCACCCAGGCGGATTTGGAAGATCTCCAGAGAAGGAGCCTCGACAACCTCTCTGGGCAGCCTGTTCAACCTGTCCCCTAGGTTAGGGACACACAGTGCTTGGGGGTCAGAGGGGCCTGGCCTGGGCCAGTGGGACCATGTTCTGAGGCTCCCACTGGCCCTGTCCTCATGTTCACCTGGTGTTATTGGGCTTCCCTGGGGACACTGCAGCTGATGTCAGGGTGTGTGGGGGACTGCGGTGCTACCTGACCCTTACATCCTTGCCTCTCCTCCCAGTCGCCGTGTCGGTGCCAAAGAAAAAGCGACGGATGAAGGAATTGAACAAGAAGGAGGCAGTAGGCGATTTGCTGGATGCCTTTAAAGAGGTGAGTGTCCATGGGGACTCTGGAGCATGACCCTATCTTGTAGCCCCTCTTGTGATGAACTCTGCTTTGTGCCATCGTGTCTGGGCCACTGATGCTCTGTGATGGTAATGAGGATCTGAAGGCAGTGCAGGGCACCTGGGCTTGGGACGGAAGGGGCAGGGCTGGGCTCGTGGTGTGACGCTGTCCCCATCCCTCCTGACGGCAGTCTCAGATCAGTGACAGTGCCTCGGAGGCGGAGAACAAGCCCCCTACATCCGCCCCTGCCCGCGAAGCAGAGGACACAGCCCCAGCCCGTCCCCCGGAGGAGTCGGAGGAGACGTGGGAGGAAAAAGAGGACAAGCTGGCCCCAGAGAAGGGCAAGGCTGCGGATCAGAAGTACCGCTACAAGGAAGGTGAGCTGTGTTTTGGCCATGTGGCAGCCTCCTTTGGCATCTTTTGAGGTCTCTGCTAGGAGCAACCACCTCTGGACCCAGTGGTGGGGATGGTGTTGTCCAGCGGTCCTAAACCTCACGCACCTGACTTCTCCCTGAGTCTGGTGTGGGATGGGGGACAGAGACCAGCCTGGGGGTCCTGGATAAGACAAGACTGGTGACCTGAGACTTCCCACCCGTGTTTAAGTGAGCAAGAGTGGCATTCATGCTATATCAAGGTCTCTCTCTTCCTTCCATCTGCAGAGCAATGGAAGCCCCTAAACCCTGAGGAGAAGAAGCGATATGACCGTGAGTTCCTGCTGGGCTTCCAGTTCATCTTTGCCAGCATGCAGAAACCCGAGGGACTGCCCCAGATCATGGATGTGGTGCTGGACAAGGTGGGTAGTGCCCTGGCCGTAGGGGCCTGTCTGGGGAGGGGGGCTGGTGCCTCAGCTCTGCTCTGGCAAGGTAGGGCCTCCATGTGCCCCACTGCAGCATCTGCAGTGAGCCTTGTGCTTGAGCAGAGCCCTGGTAGCAGCCTGTGCTTGTGCCCTTCTTGGGCACAGCCAAGGCTGTTTTCTGCTTCCTTGTCCCGGTGATAAGGCAGGGGAATGGACGCACCATTCCCTGCCCCGGGCATCCTCAGCCCTGTCTTGTTCCTTCACAGGCCAACAAGACGCCTTTGCGGGCGCTGGACCCCATCCGCCTCAGCGGCATGAACTGCAGCCCCGACTTCACCCCCTCCTTTGCCAACCTCGGCCGGCCCGTCATGGGTAACCGGGGCCTGGTGAGTATGTGCCTGCGTCACCTGCACCCCACGCTGTCCCCTTCCGCCTCTCCGTGATGATCATGCTTTTGAGCCACTGTGTCTGGGCCACTGATGTCCGTGATGGAGTTGAGGATCTGAGCAGGCGGATGGGGACACTCCAGGAGCCAGCCTGGCTGGTCTCGTCCCCCAGAGCGGATGAGGCAAAAGGCTGAGTTTTCCCCCACCCCATGTCAGCCCTCAGGGTTGGGTCCCCGCCGCTCCCAGCAGAGCCAGAGGAAGGAGCCCCGCAAAATCATTGCCACTGTGTCCCTCAACGAGGATGTCAAGCTGAACAAGGCCGAGAAGGCCTGGAAGCCCAGCAGCAAGCGTGCCTCGGAGGAGGAGGATCCTGAGAACATCAAGACGCAGGTGGGAGCTGGCACACGCAGGCAGCACAACTGGCGCACCCTGGTTAGGGTTAGACGATGCCTAACTCGCTAACTCTGCTGTCCTCCCAGGAACTGCTCCGCCGCGTCCGCAGCATCCTCAACAAGCTGACACCCCAGATGTTTCAGCAGCTGATGAAGCAGGTGATGGAGTTGTCCATTGACACGGAGGAGCGGCTCAAGGGTGTCATCGACCTCGTCTTCGAGAAGGCCATCTCGGAGCCAAACTTCTCTGTTGCCTATGCTAACATGTGCCGTTGCCTTATGGGGGTGAGCAAGAGCTGTGGAGCGACTCTGGTGCTGGAGCTGTCGAGAAATGTTTGGGGGCTTTAGCTGAGCTCAAGGGAGGTGCAGAACCTGCCTCCAAGATGGGGAGTCTGAAGCATGTGGCTGGCAGGTTGAGCCGGATGCCCTTGTGGGGAGTCATTATGTGCAGGGTGGTTTTTGCCTGGGTTGAACAGTGCGTGGGGCTTGGCCTGCATTATTTTGGGGGAGGCTCGTGACTCATATTCCCTCCCCGGGTTGTACTTCTCCCTGCAGCTCAAAGTGCCCACGACAGACAAACCCACGGTGACTGTGAACTTCCGCAAACTGCTGCTCAACCGCTGTCAGAAGGAGTTTGAGAAGGACAAGGATGACGACGAGATCTTTGAGAAACGGCAGAAGGAAATGGACGATGCCAGTGCTGTGAGTTGGGGTGGGAGGCCACGGCCCGAGGCTGCAGCGAGAGTCCTCAGTGCGACTCTGCGGACTGACCTGCCCTGTTCTGCTCCCCCTGCAGCCCGAGGAGAAGGCCCGCATGAAGGATGAGCTGGAGGAGGCGCGGGACAAGGCCCGCCGGCGATCCTTGGGCAACATCAAGTTTATTGGGGAGCTGTTCAAACTGAAGATGCTGACAGAGGCCATCATGCATGACTGTGTGGTGAAGCTGCTCAAAAACCACGATGAAGAATCTCTTGAGTGCCTTTGCCGCCTGCTTACCACCATTGGCAAGGACTTGGACTTCGAGAAAGCGAAGGTATTGTATCCTTGCACTGGACTATACTGCTTTGTTTTGCTTTGCCTTGTCTCTGGGAGGGATGTGATCATGGCTCTATTCCTTTACAGCCCAGGATGGACCAGTACTTCAACCAGATGGAGAAGATCATCAAAGAGAAGAAGACATCATCCCGCATCCGTTTCATGCTTCAGGATGTGATTGACCTCAGACGGGTAAGATGCATGGCCTGCTGTTGCCCAGGGACTGTCCTTCCTCCTCTGCTTGGCCTCATGGAGCTGCTGACTTGTGTCCTTCAAGTCTGTGTCATTGCATCCCTGCACAGAAGGATGCAGGGGGATGTAATTTGTGGCAGCCCCAGAGACACCATGCTAGCCCCTAGCCCTTGGTTAGCATGGCAGCGGTAGGGGGCACACAGTAACTGGCAGCTGTTTAATGCAGAAGGGCTCCAAAAACTGAGTCCTACTGTGCCAAAAGCTGCCACAGTGCTTGGCAAGCTGTACAGGCTGTGTAGCCCTGAGTGGGGGGACCAGCCTGCAGCTGTGAGGGGGACACAGCTGGGCAGTGGAGAGCTCTATTTTAAGCCTTTTGCCCCCCCCCCTAAAGTGGGGTGTAATATCAGGGCATGTCTGAGAGATGGTCTCCACTATCCACCACTGCAGCTGGCTCAGTGTCCCTTCCGTCTTCCTGTGCCTTCTGCAGAATAGCTGGGTGCCGCGGCGAGGAGACCAGGGCCCCAAAACCATCGACCAGATCCACAAGGAAGCAGAAATGGAAGAGCACCGGGAACACATTAAAGTGCAGCAGTTAATGTCAAAGGACAAGAGGAGAGGACCCCCCGGACCATCCTCCAGCAGTGAGTGACTGGGCAAGGGGACACCTGAACCTCTTGGAGTCTGGTTCTTCCCTGGGCTCTCAAAAGTCCTAGGCTTGGTGGAGGCACCACCTTTCGTGGGACTGTTCCTTACGTCTGTCCCCATTGTGTGCAGGTGGACGCGGGAGCCTGGTCGCGGATGATGGCTGGAACACAGTGCCCATCAGCAAGGGCAACCGGCCCATCGACACCAGCCGGCTAACAAAGATCACTAAGGTAAGCCCAGCTCCCAGGGGGTGCCGAGGCCGCTTGTGTGCGACTGAGCTGGCTGCCTGGCCCGGATTGTGCCCCACTCCCTTAGTGTAGGGCTTGGAGCCAACTCTGTGTCTCTCCCGGTAGCCTGGATCAATCGACTCCAACAACCAGCTCTTTGCGCCGGGCGGGCGGCTGAGCTGGGGCAAAGGTAGCAGCGGCGGCTCTGGTGCGAAGCCTGCAGATTCAGGTAGGCAGCGTGGAGCTGGCTCAGCGTCACGGTAAGGGGACAGAGCGGGGACCCGTCCCAAGGCAGTTCCTCTCTTGGGGACGTGCTGAGCTCTGAGACTCCCCTCTTTTCACACCCAGCATCTGATTCAGGGCGACCGGCCACGAGCACCTTGAACCGCTTCTCAGCGCTCCAGCAGTCCACCCCTGCCGAGAGCCTGGAGTCTCGTCGCGTGGTGCAGAGGTGAGTGCCACCACGCCGGACCCTGGCGAGGGCGTGGCATGGAATTGGCTGGTTCCTGCGTGGTGAGCTGGGGTGTTTGCAGGCTGAGGAGAAAATCCCTAAATTGGGGAGCAGTTTGGGGCAGTAGAAAGCCTGGAGCTCAGCATCTGGGCCAGGATAACCAACCTGTGTGTCAGGAAGGAGCCCTGGGATCCTGGTTGGAGTCAGTGGTGAATCCTGGTGGCAAAGAAAGCTGATTGCATCCTGGGCTGCATGAGGACAGGGCAGGGTGTGGGCTCTCACCCTGTTGTCTGGCACTTAGGGAGACTACATCTGGACACCATGTCCAGTTTGGTGATCCCAGGACAAGAGAGAAATTGATGGACTGGAGAAAATCCCGTGGAGGCCGTGAGGATAGTCAGGGCTAAAGCACAGAGTGTCTGAGGAGAGTCAAAGTTGGGTTTGTTTAACTGGGAGAAGAGATCCCAGAGAAGACAAAGAGGGATCTTGGTGCTGCATGCAGCTAAGAGCCAGAGTTGTCTTGGAGAGAGAGGGGGACAGGGCAAGAGGCTGTGGACGTAAGAGGGAATTTCTGTTTAAATACAGGGAAAAATATTTTCACCTGGAGGGTGATGAAATACTGGAACAGGGACCAGAGAACAGCTCCCCTTGACTGCCTAGGCCTTCTGCTTCCAGAACACCTTAAATTTGTGTGTGCTGTGTGCTTTGGGAGAAGTTGGGCAGCCAGAGACCCCATCCTCTCGCAAAGGCCCTGTCCCTGGCTGCAGCTCTAAAGGGCAGCTCCTGACTTGTCACTGGGACTGTCCCCATGTGCCTCTAGGGATGAGACAGCTCTGCCTTGTGTAGCTCCTCCCTCTGGGTCAGGAAGGGTGGTGATGAGCTTCTTCACGTTGTCCTCTCTCAGGAGCAGCTCCAGCCGCGACCGGTCAGAGAAGGCTGGGGACAGAGGCGACCGGGAGTCGCGTTCGGAAAAGGGCAGCGATCGCCTGGAGCGCCCTGACCGGGGGGAACGAGGAGAGAGGAACAGGTCCGCCCTCACCAAGAGGAGCTTCAGCAAAGAGACAGAAGACCGGAGTCGGGAACGGGAGAAGCAGGGCGGGCCCGAGGCCGTGCGCAAGGTTGCTAGCATGTCGGAGGAGCGGGACAGGAGCCGAGAGACGAGTGAGTCTGGGAGGGAAGGTGCTTGCCAGGGTCTGGCTGTGAGCTGAGTCCCAGGCAGAGCCTGATGCCTTTTCTCTCCTTGCAGCTAAGCAAGAGCCAGCCCCTCCTGCAGAACCCCCCAAGCCCACACTATCAGAAGAAGAGCTTGAGAAGAAATCCAAGGCAATCATAGAAGAATACCTGCACATCAACGACATGAAGGTGAGAGAAAGGGGCCGCCAGGCACATGCCATATGCTCTCCATAGCACCCCATCCCCTTCCCCAGGCAGCAGCACTCTGGGCAGGATGTCGATAGTTGCTGCATGAGGAGGAGGGAGCTGGGCCTGGCCATGGGGCAGCACTGATGCCCGGTGTCCTTGCAGGAGGCCCTGCAGTGCGTACAGGAGCTGGGCAGCCCCTCCTCGCTGTACGTGTTTGTGCGGAACGGCATCGAGTCCACGCTGGAGAGGAGCACGATTGCCCGCGAGCACATGGGGGTCCTGCTCTTCCAGCTGGTGAAGGCGGGCACGCTCTCCAAGGAGCAGTACTACAAAGGGTGAGGGACCACGGCGCACCCCTGCTCTGTGCTGCTCGGCAAGGGCACAGCTCATGGGGCAAGGGACGATGCTCTGTGCTCAACATCCAGCTCTGTTGCTGGCTACTGGACCCAGCTGTGTGCTCTCCAGTACAAGAGAAAATGACTGAACCTCGTGGTGGTGGGGACACGGTAAAGCTGAAGGAGCTGGGCTTGTGCCCGTGTGGAGAGGGGGGATCTTACTGCTGCCTTCAGCTACCCAATGGGGAGTTAGACTGTGTTTTCTCAGAGGTGCCTGTGAAGGGACATGGGGCAATGGGCACAGGTTGCAGTGGTGGGGACCAAATGCCCAGATGGTGGGTGGGGGATTTCCAGTGCTAGAAATGCTCAAAGTTTGGCTGGGTAACCTGCCCTAGTTTTGAATTCAGTCCTGGTTGAGCTGAGGCTGTGGGGACTACCTATTCTGTTGCCCGAGGCTGGGGGCTCCCTGCTTGATCCTAAGCTCCCCCTGCCTCTGCCCTGCAGGCTGCGGGAGATCCTGGAGATTGCAGAAGACATGGAGATCGACATCCCCCACATCTGGCTGTACCTGGCCGAGCTCATCACGCCCATCCTGCACGAGGAAGGCATTCCCATGGAGGAGCTGTTCAGGTGAGGGCAGTGCCTCTTGGCAGGGCTGGAAGGGGATCTCAGAGATGAATCTGGGGGCAGGAATTTTAATCCTGTTGCTTGTGCCCTGTAGGGAGATAACAAAGCCCTTGGTGCCCATCGGGAAGGCCACCACGCTGCTGGTTGAGGTTCTGGGCTTGTTGTGCAAGGGGATGGTAAGTGTGTGTGGGGCTCGCGTAGCTGGCACCTCTGCCGTGGGCTCCCTGTCCCCTTCTTCAGGCAGCAGGTTGGCACACGGGGTTCAAAGCACTTTGTAGCTGGAGAGCGTGGCAGTGTCTAGGCCTGGGTGTCCCTTGCTGTGCTCGGTCCCCGCGGTGTCACAGTCAGACTGTAGCATCTCCTACCTGGGTGGGGAGCAGCACTTCCAGCAGGGACAACACCCGGGTGCTGACACCAGCTGCCTTACAGAGCCAGAAGAAAGCGGGCAAGCTGTGGCGGGATGGAGGCCTGAGCTGGAAGGAATTCCTGCCGGAGGACCAGGATGTCAACAAATTTGTCACGGAGCAGGTGAGAGCTCGACTGTGGTGAGGGGCAGAGAGAGGCTGTGCAGGGACCCTGCTGCCAGCAGCATGTGCTCCCTGGCTTTGCCTTAAGCAGCTCCTCTCTCCCTGCTCCCCCAGAAATTGGAGTACACGATGGGAGACAACTCGGACACGCCGAGCCGCAAGGAGCTGACCTCGGAGGAGCTGTGCAAGCAAATGGACAAACTGCTGAAGGAGAACTCAAACAACCAAAGAATATACGACTGGATCGAGGTGAGGGCATGGGCAGAGCTCCTGTGCGCCCGGCAGAGTTTTCCTGGCTCTGTGCTCCCCTCATGGGCCCCCTCTCCTCCCTCCTCCAGGCCAACCTGAGTGAGCAGCAGGTCTCATCCAACACATTTATCAGGGCGCTGATGACATCCGTGTGCCACTCGGCCATAGTCTGTGAGTAGGGGGCCACGGTGGGGAGGCGCGTGCTTGTTGACCGCCCCACGCTCATGCTCCTGCTCCTGTCCTGCAGTCGAGAACCCGTACCGCGTGGACGCCCAGGTCATCCACAACCGGGCCAAGCTGCTGCAGAAGTACATGCGGGACGAGCAGAAGGAGCTCCAGGCGCTCTACGCCCTGCAGGCCTTGGTGGTGAAGTTGGACCAACCTCCGAGTGAGTGTTGTGCATGGCACGGGGACAGCCAGGAGGCCCGGGAGAGGGGTGTCAGGCATGTCCCCCGCCGCTCTGCTAGCCTGCCCGGGGCTGCTGGCGGCTGGGGAATAGCAGGGTCCCTCTTTGTCCCGCCCCGTGCAGACCTGCTGAGGATGTTCTTCGATGCCCTCTACGACGAGGATGTCATCAAAGAGGAGGCCTTCTACAAGTGGGAGTCGAGCAAGGATGCAGCAGAGCAGCAGGGCAAAGGGGTGGCCCTTAAATCAGTGACAGCGTTTTTCACCTGGCTCCGGGAAGCCGAGGACGAGTCGGACAACAACTGAGCAGCCGTGAGGAGGAGGAAGGGGGGAGAGAGCAGGGCAACCCGGGGTGCGACTCCATCCCCTCCTGCCCCATGCCCCGTACCCCCGGCCCCCTGGACTTGCTCATGCCGGGGTCGAGGGGCCTGCTGTGCCCCCCAGCAGCCCTCCTCTCTCTCTCTTCTCTATTTCTCTCTCCCCTCTTCCCCCGTCCCGGTTTTGTTTGCGAGGCCTGTACTAGTTTGTCACGATGATAATAAACGGATGCTGATGGAGGCGGCTGTCGCTGTGGGTCCGCTCTGGGCCCCTCCTCTCCCCCCTCCCAGCGCAGGGACCCCTGGTCACCAGGAGGGGGGCAGAGAGCCCTTAGACTCATGTCATGGGGAGAGGGGACAGGATGGGGACAATCTCTCCCCTCCTCTCCCCCCTCTTCTTCCTCCTCCCCACTTGCTGAAATATAGAGAGATTATATATATATATAAACTTATTAAATTTGGTTTGGGGACAGGAGCGTGATTTCTCCCCCTCCCCTGTCCTCTTTTTCCCCATCACTGCCTGGACTCCCCCCTCCCCCAGTTTTTTATTTTAAATGAATCGTTCCTCCCCCAGCTCCTGCTCTGACACCTGGGGAGGGTGCCAGGGAGGAGGGGGGGGTGACCCCTTCTCTCGGGGCCAGGCCAAGTCCCTGTCCTCCCTCAACAGCCTCATTCCTCCCCCAAACGTTTAAGGCCACAATTGGGCAAGCGACGGGGCGGCCCCGCATCCGTGTCCCCTGTATTTATAGAGCGCCGGATGTGACGAGCCGCACGTGTAATTATTAAAACAAGGATTCAATTACTGGTCACGTGAATTTGTAAATAATTTTTTTTTGCCTTTTTTTTTTTTTTCTTTATGGAGTATTTAATTGAAGATTTAAAGGCATCTTTTCACCTTAAAAACTGGAAATAAAAGAACATTGCTAAATAACGCCCCCGTGTGCCGCTGTTGCCGCCCTGTCCCCTGTGTCTCGTGCCGGGGTGCTGCGGGGCTGCTGCGGGGGCTGCCGCGGCGGGGGCCGGGCATGCTGAGCGCAGGGGTAGGTAGGTGCCGCGCTCCGTGGGGGCTTCTGGGGGTGCTGGCAGCAGCCCTGTGTCCCCGGAGTGTCACTCCCGGTCGGCTCCGCTTGGCGCTCTGCGCCTGAATGTGGAGTGGGAGCCCCTCCTGCATGGCCCTGGGCTCGGGGCGAGGGCGCAGAGCCGGGCACTGGCCCCAGGCGCCCGCACCCTGGGGCAGCTCTGGGGCAGAGATGCAGGGCAGGGGCTGCAGGAGGGTGTTCCCAGCCTTCCCGTTCTCCTTGGGCCTCTCTTTTCCATACCAAGTGAGCCAAAAACGTCCCATGTGCTGGGACGAGTGCCCCTGAACACAGCAGTGCCCCTGCCCTCCCTGCAAGCTGGGAGCTGCCCCTGGGGCCAGTGCTGCTGGGGCTGGGGCCAGGGCTGCCCCCCCAGGCTCTGGGCTGGTGTTCGGTGGCTTGGGCCGGTGCTTGCTGAGTCACGCTGGCCAGGGCCCAGAGGGCACAGAATGATTAACCGGNTCTCTTTTCTGAGAGGCCCAAGGAGAACGGCTCTGAGTGAGGCAAAAACGTCCCATGTGCTGGGACAAGTGCCCCTGGACACAGCAGTGCCCCTGCCCTCCCTGCAGGCTGGGAGCTGCCCCTGGGGCCGGTGCTGGTGGGGCTGGGGCCAGGGCTGCCCCCCCAGGCTCTGGGCTGGTGTTCGGTGGCTTGGGCCAGTGCTTGCTGAGTCACGCTGGCCAGGGCCCAGAGGGCACAGAATGATTAACCGGAGGCTGTTCCCCAGATTGGAGCCTGAGCTGCAGCCCTGGCAGGACTAATGCTGGGAAGTGCTTGGCAGGAACACGCCTGGCAGGGCCCAGGGGCAGGTACGGGGAGGGAGGCCCTGAGCTGCACCAGTTCCCTGCTTAGCCCTGGGGAGGCACCGTTCTTGCAGGTGTGTGCTGGAGGAAGGGTGCTCCAACTCTAATTGTTGTCAGTAGGTTTCAGAGTGAACAAACCTCTGTGTTGGCCGCAGGCTACCTTAGCCCCTCATGCTGCCTCGGTGCCATCCTGATGTTCCGCAGAAGATCTGCTTGCGGAGTCTCCCTCCGCTCAGGACATGTTTGCAGGGAGAGCAGAGGACAGGGACGCGGTGGGGGCCTTGGTGACCTCAAGTGCTAGAGGTTGAGACCCCACAGGTGCCCGCTGTGGCACAGCCGGGCTGGATGCGGGGGCAGCAGGGGCCCCCTCCAGCCGTGGTGGTCCTGCTGCTGCTTTCGCTCTTTCTGGGGCTGTTAGAGCTGAGCAGGCGCCGCGGAGCTCCCCGGCAGCATCGCTGCCCGGTGCAGGGCTCGTGCAGGGATGCAGGAGCAGTTAAACATCCCCCTTGCAGAGCTGAGTCCTGAAGGCTGCAGACTCCACTCGTCTTGAGCAGCCCTGACCCCGCGGCAGGTGCTGAGGCGAGAGGGGGGCAGCAGCGGCGTGGGGCAGCCTGCCCGGAGCTCCCTGCCCCATGGCCCCGTGGGCCGAACCAGCATCTGCTGCAGGATGGAGGCTGCCGCCTCATTTGGGCCAGGCCAGCAGGGAAGGCCCTTCCTTCCCTGGTCCCTTGCTGCTGGGGGGGACAGCCCCGCGGCAGAGGTGCAGGGGGACGTGTGGCTGCCCGTGTCCGGGTGTGCGGGGGCGGGTGCGGGGGCCTCGTGTCCCTCCCTCTGCCCTGTGTCACCGCGAGGGGTGGCGCGGGGGAGCGCGGGGGGCACCGCAAAGGGCAGGGGCTGCTCCCCGGCCCGGGGGGCTCCGGCAGCCCCGGGGGGTCCCGCGGGGCCCGGCGCTGTCCGCGGTGCTGGCTCGGTGCTCTCCGCGGTGCCTGCCCTTCCTCCCCTCCTCCTCTTCCTCCTCCCCAGCCCTCTGCTCCATCCATCTCCCCGTCTTCCTTCATCCCCTTCTCTTCCCCCTTCATCCCCCCTTCCTCTTGTCCTCTTCCTTTATCCTCCCCTCCCTCTTACTTCATCCCCCTTCTCTCCCTTCACCTCCCCTTCCTCCTCCTCTCCCCCAGCCTTCCTCCTCATCACTGCCCCCGCCGCCTCCCTCTCCCCCAGCCTTCCTCCCCTGCTCCTCCTCCTCCTCCTCCTCGCCTGCCTCCCTCCCCCATCCTCCTCCTCTTCCTCCCGCCGCCCTCCTCCCCGTCTCCCTCCTCTTCCTCCCCCCGCAGTGACGTCGCTGGACGTGCGGCTCCCCGGCCCGGCGCTCGCAGCGGCCGCTCGGGGCTCGGCCCGGCCCCGCCG
>VWPW01024927.1:0-10891 GCA_013389825.1 Crypturellus undulatus
CAAAAGTGAGACCACATTTTCCTAGGGCTGCGGGATCTGCCGTGGTGAAAGGCCCCCGTGCCAGCACAGCGCTTTGTGCCTCCCTCGCTGCCTGGTGCAGCGGGACGTGGTGCCCTGCGTGCCCAGGGCACTCGCGGGAGCACAGGATGCTCCAGGGGCAGTCGGGATGCCGGCTTGTCTGGGAGCTGTGTCCTGCAAGGAGAGGAGCTGTGGGAAGCAGCGGGGCAGCTCGTGGCCGCGCAGCAGGTCCCGGCTTGGAGATGGGGCCGGGTGGCTTTTCCAGGGTGCTTCACACACTGCGCTAACGAAACCCGTCTCTTCCCTGCAGCACTATGGACATTTTCCCCACGCTGGTGGCCCTGGCTGGAGCTGAGCTTCCTCCCGACAGGCGCTTCGATGGCTTGGACGTGTCCCCGGTTCTCTTTGGGCACTCGGACGAGGGCCACAAGGTGAGGTCACTGCTCGTTCCCGGTAGGTGACATGTCGCCTCCTGTCCCGCCGCAGCAGATCCTCTTCCCAACATCGTCCTTGCAAAGCCGGCTCCTGCCTTCCCACAGCGCGGGCAGCCTGGGGGTGCCCGCGGGCGCCTGGCCGTGCCGGGACCCTGGGGGCCGTCTGGGGAGACGGCGGGCGCTTTGCTGGGGCCGGCGTGGCGGGAAGTGCCGCGCTCGGACGTGCCGCGGGACGCGGGGCTGCAGCTGGCACCGCCGCACCAGGCCCGGGGCCGGCGGCTCGAGCAGATAAGGCAGGCGAGGGCGCGGGAGGAGCACAAGAGCTGGCGGCGCTTGGAGCCGCGGGAGCGTCTCGGTGCTCGGCCCGTGCGGGCGGCGCGGAGGCGCCGTTCCCGGGGACGCGGCATCGCTCCTGCCCCTGCAAAGCCGGGAATTTGTGCGAGTCTGCGGTCGTGGCGCAGAGCGACTGCCGGGACTCCTGGGGGCCGTAAAAGGGCTTGTGGATTAGCCAAGAGTTATCTGCCGAGCAGCCCCGTTAGCAGAAACGCTTTGTGAAGCTGGGATTATCGGCTGGAGCCGCTGGCGCGAGCGGCGCTGCCGTGACTTTCCCAGCGCCAGCAGCAGTGGGGGGGATCTGCTGCCCCGGGAGCAGACGCTGCTCCTGCCCAGGCACTGGGCACCTGGAAGGCTGCTGCTCTCCTGCCTTTCCGAGCAGCCCTGCGGGGCCTGGCCCAGGCACCACAGCGTTTCCCTTGGCTCATCCCAATGGGACACAGTTGTCCGAAAGAGCAGCTCGCGGGCGCGTGCACCTGGCTGTGTGACTTCTATTTTTCTTGACAGCTAAAGACACGGGTAAGCTCTCATTCCCAGCCGCCTTCGCTCAGTAACGGGTCCATTCCTGGTGTCCGAGCGGGGCAGACAGTCCAGCATCCTGCAGCTTTCTGCCCCTACAGCAATAGGAGCTGCTGACAGCTCCTCTAAGCACAAAAAAAGCAGCGAGCAGAGCAAGCAGTAGGGCGAGCGCTTTGCTCCGAGTTGCACAAGACTTTTGCTGAGCAAAACCAGTGGCTGTCACAGCGATTCCATGGATGAAGGCTCCGTGCGCCCCTCAGATCCCTCCTCCTGCCAGCACCACCAGCCAGCTCCGCACTCTGCGTCCATCAGGGCCATTGCTGTTTAGTTCGTATTTATGGAACCGTCTCCTGAACCGTAAGAGAAACTGCGGGAGCGGATGGGACGCGGCCAGTGTGCGCCCGGCTGCCCGATTCACCCCTTGCCGTGGGCTCGTGACGGGGACGTGGGCAGTAACCGTTTGCTGGGAGATGCCTCTGCCGGCCTGCGTGTGCGGTCTGGGCAGGGGAGAGGGTTTGTAGGTGCTGAGCCCTACAGTGCCCAGGGCTCTGAGTTAGCCCCTGCCAGGTCAGGCCCCGCTTGGTACTGGGGTGCTGGATTTGTGCCCTGCGGGGGCAGATGGCACAAATGTGCCAAGACAAGCATGCAGCAGTGTGCAGCAACATGCAGCAATGTGTAGCAGCATATAGCGATATGCAGCAGCATGCAGCAACGTGCAGCAGCATGCAGTGACATGCAGCAGCGTGTAGCAGCGTGCAGGAGCACGCAGTGACATGCAGCACTGTCATGCACGCTCCGGCGCAGCACGGGTCTGGCTGCGGCGCCGCTTCCCGCGTGTCCCCGGTGCCTCCCGCCTTGGCAGCCCGCACGGTGCTTGGCAGCGAGCGCCGTTCTCTCCACCGCAGCGCGGCCGGAGCCAGAGCCCCTTTGATGTCGCAGGGTTTTCCTTGACACGAAGCCTCCGAGCGCCTTCTCATTCGGCCCCGGCAGCTGCTGTTCTGCTTTCGCTCCCTCCGCTCCGGGGCTGCCCTGCGTGAGCTCCCGCAATAACCTCGCTCCGGGCGCCGGTACAACCTGTGACTGCGCCGGGGCCGCCGCCAAGGTCCCGCTTTGAGCAAGGGCTATTTACAGTAAAAATAAACACCCCATGCACAATGTAGCAAGGGTACAAGTGTCAGGCAAATAAGCTCTTTCCATTAGCTTCATGGCAAAGGGACGTGCTCCTCCTCCCCACGCACTTGCTCGCTTAAGAAAACAGCCTGGAGGACTAAGCTCAGAAAAGAAGATTTTCCAGGGGAAATTGTTTTCTTATATATATTTTTTTCTTTTTAAATAACGTCACCAATCAATAGGTGGGTCACAAGCCTTGGGAATGTTTCTTGGAAGGGCTCAGTGGAATCAAGCGCCTCATTTATCGCAGTAAATTACGGATTTTCTCGTCGGGGTTTTCATGGGGCACGTTTAGGAAAAAGCTTGTTGGTAGCAGAGGAAGTTTAGGTGCCTTCACGCCGTGTTGCAGCATCCGAACCGGGCGCTGGGCTGCAGAGGTTGCAGCTGTCAGGCCAGAGGATGCAGGCAGAGGCTGGAATTGCTTCCATTGCTGCTTGCGGGGCCCTTAGCTCTTTGGGGGCTTAAATGATCCGTAATTCCCGCTTTCGGCCTCAGCTTGAAGGAGGAGCGGACGTCGCAGCTCCCAGTCGGACGCTCCAGGGATCAGTCTGCGCCGTGTCCCACCGTGTCCTGCCCCGCTGCAAGGGCCGGAGCGACGTCCCGGGCCGGGCACTCCAGGGGGCCGCATGTCCCGGGCCGCGGGACACCTGCTAAGTCATTAGAGCGCTGATCAGCTGCGAACACTGTTACTAAACTTGGCCCGGCAGCTGNCTGGGTCTGCACCGTGTCCCGCCGTGTCCTGCCCCGCTGCAAGGGCCGGAGCGACGTCCCGGGCCGGGCACTCCAGGGGGCCGCATGTCCCGGGCCGCGGGACACCTGCTAAGTCATTAGAGCGCTGATCAGCTGCGAACACTGTTACTAAACTTGGCCCGGCAGCTGCCTACAACTTCAGCAGATGTTTCTAATTTTTAGCACAGTGGAAATTTCTTGAATCACTTCTAACCCCCGTTCCTGGGGAGGAAGCCTCTAGTGACTCATCACTCAGCGAAGCCCTTGGCTCCGGAGCAGCCCGTGGCTGACAGAGGAGCCCGCTGAGCCGTCCAGCTCACTTGTCTTCCCGCTCGCGTGTGCCAGGGCAGCCGTCCTGCGCACATCAAGGGTCCCAAACACTGAAGCGGACGGATCCGACCCGCCCTTCCCGCCTTCCCTTCCTCTCACCCCGTTCCCGTTCCCGCTGCCGGTGGTTGTCAGGGCAGGGAGCGCTCGGAGCACAGGGTGAGTCACGGAGGAGATGGACCGTGACCGGCGTTTCAACACCTAACCGAGAGAACAGCCTCTGCTCACATGAGGTCAGCCTGAACCCGGGGCTTGCCGCTGGCCCCGGGCAGCTGCACGGATCGCTGAGATGTCCCTGCCACGAGCTGAGCTGCAGTCGCAGCAGGAGGGATGCAGATTGTACAACAGGACACACTAGGGCAGCGGTGGGTGTAGAAGGAGGCTCTGTGCAGAGCTGGCTGGTAGCTCTGAGGAATTCTCTTCTGGATGGTCCCGTGTCCCCAGGATCCCACTCATGCAGCAGAACCAGTCTGGGGAGACCAGCACCAAGTTGGTACCACTGGGGCAAATCAAGAAGAGAATCTGCGTTTAGGAAATGGTGTCGATTTGGGAGAGAGAGAGCATGAGGTGTCTGTCAAAGGGGCTTGTGGCTGAGGACAAGCAAGGGGAATGAAGCAGGAGAGGGTGTCGTGCCATCAGGAACTGGGCTGATGTCGCCCGTTGGAGCGCTGAGCTGCTCCCATGGAAAGCAGCAGGAACCAGCGCGATCGTTACAAAGGGCTGGAAGATACTGATGTTTCCTATTTGCCTTCTCTTGTCGTACCCATGGGCCTTCTAGCAGGTAAAATGTGGTTTGTTGACAAAGCTCCTGTGGTTCACAGGGGCTAAGTGGCGTCTTTCAGTGTGTGCACGGGTGGGACGTGCCCTGTGGGGCAGAGCAGCCCCTCTGTGCTGTGCTCTGAGCGGGATCTTTGCTCCTTCCTGCAGATGCTGCTTCACCCCAACAGCGGGGCCGCGGGGAAGGACGGGCAGATCGAGGCGCTGCGGCTGGCTCAGTACAAGGTGTTCTACACAACAGGTACCGTGTCCATTTTGGAGATCGTAAAGTTTACAAAAAAGCTTCTAATGTTCTTGGTTCCCTGCTGATAAGTTCTTGGTTCCCTGCTGATAGGCTTAAAAGCCAAATCAGATTAATACAAGCAAGAACAAGTATTTCCTTTCCCAGCAAGGAGCAAGTAAATGCCCACACGTGTCTGCGTGATATGCTTTGCAGCACGGGGGTGTTGACCTTGGACGTGTTCTTGGACTAGCAGAGGGGCCCGGGCTCCCAAAGTGGCGACGTTGTGGACTGAGAGCACCTCTCCGGCAGCCTCTCTTCACCCTCAATTCTACTTGTCGGGCTTTTTTGGGCCCAAAAAATGACACGCTTAAAAACAGGCCTGTGCTGAGGGGGTTGGACTAGTCTGAAGGGGGGATGTTTAGCCTGAGAGTCACCATTTCGTGGCACAACGGAGATTCCTGCGGCAGGGCTGGCTGCCCCTGGGCTGTGTGGAAGGTCTGGGCTTGCTCCATGCTTGGGAGCGTCGCTGTCCCAGCACAGACCATGGGGCAGAGCGGGTGGCTCCTCCTGTGATTAGTTATTTGGGGTCCCTTGATGTGTGCTGCCTCCAGAGCCTCCAGTTCTGGGTGGTATCCGAAGTTCTCACCTCCACCTGCTGCTGCCCTTGCACCTGCCCAGATGCCCTTGGGCTGTTCCCAGGGCTCTTCTGCTTCTCCGTGCTCCGTGTGCGCAGCCCCGAGCGGTTCTGCAGTCCCCTCTGCAGCCTCCTCCTGGCCTTTTGTGAGCGGCTCCTCCTGGAGGGCAGCGTGGCCGGGGCTGGAGTCCCACAGCTGCTGCTGAACTTCTCTCGTTCAAACTACGAGGGCGAATCCTCTACCCGGCACTGCAGCCAACCTGGGGTCTGTCCCTTACAGCAGTTAGGGCATTTCTGCAGTGTTTCCTCCCCAGTGTCGGGCTAGGTGTCACAGGTGGATAAGGAATACCGTGACCAACCTGGGACTCCAGTGTTTTCCTCTTGGTTGCTTCCGCAGGAGGAGCCCGGGCTTGCGATGGGAGCGTTGGGCCAGCAGAGCGTCACGATCCTCCGCTCATTTTCGACTTGAGTCACGATGTCCAGGAGCAGGAGCCTTTGGACGTGGCCTCCAGGGAGTACCAGGCGCTGCTGCCCGCAGTCCGCAGGGCTTACGCGGAAGCTCTTTGGGATATTGCAACAGACAACGTCTCGGTTGCCGATTATTCCCAGGATCCTGCAGCGATTCCCTGCTGTAGCGCCCGGCACGTGGGCTGCCGCTGCCACGTGACCTGGTGGGACGCGATGCCGCGCTGGGACTGATGCCCTCACTGCGCTGATCCTGGCGTGTGTCCACGGAGCTGCTCCTCAGCCTGGCTCTGGGCTTGCGATTCCCGTGCAGGACGTGGGGTTCCCTTTGCTCTGTGCTAAGCAGCAGTAGGTGAGTTGAGTGTCTGGGTGGGCACGGGATGCAAAGGGTCCCCGTTCCCGTGGCTTGTCACGGAGCAGGGTGTCCCTCCACAGCCCTGTGTTGCCACAGGAACCTGGCATTACCTGCAGGTCCTGGCCTTGTGGAGGTAGAAAGGAGATGGGGTTTGTAAAGCTCTGCAGTGGAGGGGCAGACAGGTCTTGGATGAAAACTGCCTTCTCTGAGAGCTGGCCGGTGGAGCGAATTCCTCAGGGAAATTCTCTTGCCTTTCCATGATAGAAAATGAGTCTTGTAGCAGAGGGCCTAGGGGAGCATGAGGAAGGGAAGGAAGGGGCCGCCCACAGCCTCTGCGCAAACATCCCTTGCTGGTGTTGAGACCCTGGAAGTCTGTTGTAGAGAGAATATTTCCTGCCTCTTCCGTGCCAGGACAAGGTGACTGCTTTGGGAAATGAAGCACCTGCTTCTCTGCCCGTCAAGGGAGGCTTTTTTTTTTCCCACCTGGGGTTGCCTTAAAGACCAGAGAGGGTCTCTGAGAGGGTCTCTGTCGGTGAGAGGGGGTTCGGGCTCTGGTGCCAGCTGCCCTGTCCTTCCCTGGCCTCTTGCTGGGCATGATGCCGGGGTTGGGCCACGGCTGCTCTGCACGGACACTGCAGAGAGCAGGGATTGCTCCAAGCTGCAAAGGCACAACCGAAGGTGCAGCTGCATCCTCAGCATGGCCAGGGCTTCTCAGCAGCCGAACGAGGGTTTTTGGAAAAAGTTTGGACTCGCATTTAGGCATCCAGATCCTTTTCTTGGATCTGTCTGTAAGCAGCTTGTCCAAAGCAAGGTGTTAAACAAGCAACTGGCAACTGTGTTGTAATTGTGGGCAGCTCTGCTGTGGTTTCAGCACGTCTGCAAGCAGGCCTGGCCCGCGGCTCCTCACCTGCCTCGCTGGTGCCCGTGGACGGGTCGCTGTGTTCCCATCCAGAGCCCCTTCCTTTCTCCAGGTCCAAACCCACTGTCCCACGCACTAAAACCTAATCAAGACTGACATCTTTAGGGCCCCACAAAGAACAGCAGGAGCGCGGGTGGCCAGGGACAGACCGGGACTTTATTCTCAGTCATTAAACACAGCACATTTCTCTAATATCACTGCAAAAATACTTTGCCTGGGTAAAATAGTATGTATATACTGTACAAAGACATAAGTTCAATATATCTTCCTATAAGTACAATTATACACATAAAACAGCATAAATTAGAAAAGGGAAAAACAAGTATATAAAATTCTGGTTACATACAAATCTGATTAAATTAGCATTTACACTGTGGTTCTACCATATAATTTGTTAAATATAGCGATGTGCTTACAGTACGTGAACAGCCCACCCCGACAGCGATGCGAGCGAGGGACTAGCGGGGCCGGGTACTCACACGAACAGACTCTAGGGGAAAGCAGGGCCCACCTGGGGTTTTCTTCTCTCGTCTTTGGGACGTGCGAATCTTCTCTTGGACATTCCTGGCTTTTCCAAAGGGCCTCCCAGCACCGTCCTGAGCGCGGATGTTTGCTTCCATCACGACCTCCTCGCCTTGCCCGGCTGACCTCCGCGGCACAGGATTATCTACCAAAATCAAAACAGAGCGGCCTTAATTTTTTTTTTCCCAGCAACAGGGTGTGTTTCAAGTCGGTTTTACGCACATGGGAGCAGAAGCGGGGGGGAAAGTCCTGCCGTGTTTTACTTTCCATTTCAAGGGAGAGCTGGTTTGTTTATTTTCCCCCTCCCCAAATTTATAGGCCTGAGAACAGGAACCATCTGGCCGGCAGCGAGGCCATTCCTGAGGATGGGATCGGCTCCCTCCTCAACGGCCTCCCAGGATTTCAGCTCCCGGGAAGGCCGGTGCGACCCGGGCCGAGTCTCTCTGGGTGGAGGCGGGAACCACACACCTGTGCTGGGGACTCAGGTCAGCGGAATGCTAAGGATGCGCCAAACTTTTTGGCAAAAGAATAAAGCAGGAGCATGGAGGAAACAGGCAGCAGCAGCAGGGCCTTCAAAATGCTTCACGTTGGCCACTCGTGTTGGAACACAAGCCACAGGAATAGGCAGGGGAAGGATCTGCAGCCAGTCCTGGTGGGGCCTGGGCAGAGCTGCGGGTTTGCTGCGTTACCCAGAGGGATCCCTGTGTGGACACTAACCCCAGAGCTGTGTGTTGGTCAGCTCCAGCCTTCCCCAAAGTGCCCTGCACGTCTCCCAGCCTTGCACACGCTCAGCTGCAAAAAGAGCAGACTCTACAGGGACTTGGGAGCATTGCTTGCCCTGTTCTGAGGATCACGGCGCTGGCACCAGGTCGCACGATGCCAGAGGGACCTAGAGATAAGCTGGGCTCCATCCTGGCATTCCCAGTCTGCTGCAGTTGGAGGGGCAGGAGCGGATGGGGCAGCCCTGCTGCGCTCCTGCGCTGGGGACACCGTGGCCATGAGGCTGGTGACACAGCCGGGCTGACGCTCCTGCCCGTCCTTCCAGGGAAAAAACAGTGAGTGACTGATCCTCAGGACGAACCTGCACTGGGCTCCCTGTGGGATTTATTGTGTTCAACACAACAGCTCTCCCAATAAAACCTTGGGATCAGCTCTGCTCCCAGGCCTCGATGNGCTCCTGCCTGTCCTTCCAGGGAAAAAACAGTGAGCGACCGATCCTTGGGATGAGATCTGCACTGGGCTCCCTGTGGGATTGTGTTCAACACAACAGCTCTCCCAATAAAACCTTGGGATCAGCTCTGCTCCCAGGCCTCGATGCTCAGGGCCTGTGGAAGGGCACAGGCGCATGCAGGCAGGGATGGTGTAAGCCTGGAAAAGTGCTGAGAAATCTGCTACAAGGAGCCACCTTTTCTGCTGAATCCCAGAAGTTTTAAAAGATCTGCAGGTGGGTATTCTCCAGGTCAGCGTGCACATCGATTCATTTTGGCTCTTGGCATCCACAGCTCTTCTAAACATGAGTTTTGGGGGTAACGAGGGTGGCTCCTGAGAGACCGAGTTCCATGCGCTGCCTGACACAGAGCCTATTCCAGCAATCCCCAATCTGCCCGAAACCTCTGCAGCTCCCATGAGCTAGTGCAAAAGGGGCAACTACTTGGACAGATAATTGGAAAAACAGCAGGAACTGACACAGCATTTGCAGCCCCAACTGCAGGTTAAACTGGAAGCAACTGTCAAATAAACAGAGCTGGGTTCGTTCTTGCCCTGCTGAAGGGGTTTCATCACTGCCAGGGTGATGGATGCAGCTCCTCTGAGCGAGTCTCAAGCCTTTTCTCCAGTTATGGTTTAGCCTGCTGTCCATCTCAGTCACATCCCACTACTTTCCACACAAGATCAGCAGCAATTCCAGCCTCCCTAGTGGACTAAAAGCTTTTCATCCAGCCCCAATCAATGCAAACAAGATACGTAATTGAACTCGGTTAACCTCTTGCTACAGGATTCCTCAGCAGTGCTGGCCTAGCCAATAACAACACCCACATTAATCCTTTTTGAGGTCAGTTTTCCAAATCACCTACGTCCTCCCCAGGTATCTCATCTCTTCTCTGACCTGTCCCTCCTTCGAGTTAATGAAAAGGCAGTTTCCTGCAGTCAGCAGCAGATTTTGGTGTTAGACTGAAGCTCTGTTTCCTTGCTGTGAACCACTGGGCCTCTGCAGTCCTCATCAGCACTTGAGGTCAGGGGAAGGCAAAATGCTGGAAAGTGGAGAGGAACTGGGGGCTGCGAGCGCTGCTCCCTCCCCAGGAAAATGTCTGAGTTCAAAGCCCTTCTCGTGGCCGGAGCTGTGGGTGAATATTCAATTTTGTCACAAGTTTTGAGGTTTTTAAACGTCTTTTTGTTGTACACTGAAAGACAAACAAAACCCTTCCCACGTTTCCACAAAAGAGAACGCTGTCAAAACATTTTTGTTGGATAAGGTCAAGTTTTCTCTCCCTCCTTCGCACAGAAGTGACCGATCCCTGAAACCCCTTCTGAACGAGTCATTGAGACCGAACATTTCAGCACTGAGAAAACAACAGAGCTCAGTGAAAATTTAGAGCATCAAAACATCCTGACCAGCTCTCCTTACGAATTAACACAGCAGGAGCCAGTGCTGCAGGGGGAGCAGATGCAAAACACATTACCACGAGCAACGGAGGGGGAAAGCAGAGGTCCTAGCTGCACGCACGGTGGCTGGAAGCTCCCGGTGCTAAGCCACCGTGTGGAACTGTATTTTTGGAAAGCTCCTTCCTCCCACGCCACCTCTTCCCTGCATTGCACACGTAAGTTGCTCTGTCACAGGACTGTGACAGATCCAAGTGTGTTTAATAAAGCGCTGGCTGCTGCTGCAGGGACAGGGCTGTCCCCATGGGCAGCCCGTTGAGACAAGCAGCTCCTGTCCCCAGGCCTCCTTGTCCCCAAGCCACATGTGCAAGTGGGAGAAGCAGCAGGAAGAATCTAGGAGTCCCCCCAGCCCCTGAGCCAGCAGCTCTGGCATTTTAAATATCCTTCCTAGGAAATGGAATTGGACAAAGAGAAAACTTTTGTTTGGAGTTTGCAGTAGGTTATGCTACAGGTAACAAAAGAACCGATCGAAAGCTTATGTGACTGGAAAAGCTGGATTTAGGTAGTGTTTAAAATGGAGTCAGGAGCTAGTCATCTCTGCCATAACACTTTGCATCGGCTTAAAGTGCCTTACAGAGGAGGTCAGCCTCAACATATGGAGCAAATCCTGGGTCCCCAGTAAAGTTTTTACTTCCTCCTCCTTCAGGCAAAATTCCAACAGCGAAATGTGTAAAAACAGAGTAAGGGACTCAAAGGTCTGCCGAGTTTACAACTTGAAATCCATTACAATACGCTGCTGTATCAATGTATTACTACTATGAAGGCAGCACGGATTACAACCAGCTCTTACCATGGTAACCAAGCTCTG
>VWPW01024928.1:0-43334 GCA_013389825.1 Crypturellus undulatus
GGAGTATCCGCTAGTCCTCCCAGCTTTTTATCCTCAAGCAAACTTGCTGAGGGAGCACTTTGTGCCTTCATCCAGGTCGTTGATGAATAAATTGAACAGGACTGGACCAAGGACTGACCCCTGGGGCACTCCGCTCAACACAGGCCTCCAACTAGACTCTGCACCGCTGATCACCACCCTCTGAGTTCTGCCATTCAATTCATCATCTCCCATTTCAGAATGTTCAGAGTTCTCTGTTATAATTAAAATAAGTTTGATTAATTCACAGCACTGTCCAGGCACAACATTCATTGCCAAATCTCAGTCACTAGCTTCCAATAAGGTCTCATAGCATTAGACCTACCTTTCCCACTATGCCCGCAATGTCTTAAATCTTCAATTCTCATATTCCTTTTTTTT
The DNA here is from genome assembly GCA_013389825.1 of Crypturellus undulatus. Lineage (NCBI taxonomy): Eukaryota > Metazoa > Chordata > Aves > Tinamiformes > Tinamidae > Crypturellus > Crypturellus undulatus. The sequence goes on from VWPW01024928.1 coordinate 400, forward strand.
CTATGTTACTAAGTTTGATGAGAAAGCAATCACAAACTATATGATGTTTATATATTGTCTCCATTGTGAATAATCTTTCCATGGGACAGTGCAAAAAGCCCTTGTTTCAGCTCACTATATTTAAGCATGTGAGTTTGATGTAGAAAGCATCAGAATGTCTCATCTTGCAGTAAACATTTGGACTAAAGTGTTATCCTAGGTTTTTTTTCCTCCAAATCATTGCTACCAGTTTTCAGAGGATTTAAAAACACCTTGTGGAGGTTTCCAGTGTAGGGCAGAATTTCTAAGGCATGGGTCCAACTTCCAATTGAAATGCCCATTCTAGAATATGAGAAAAAAGATTAACAGCCTTTTAATGTCTTGTATATTACTATGATACAGGTGCATCACGCAGAAACTTTTCAGAAGGGGATCTTTATTTGTTTTTCATTTGGATGCCTAGCAGTCTACTCTCATTGCTAAATTTCTTCCCTCTTCCAAGTAGACGTTTGCTAGGATTATGTATAACATATTCAGTGTGCCACTGAATATCATTTGATCACTGTGACCAAAAATACATAAGACCTAGCCCTATTTTAGCTGGCAAGACATTCAGGGAAAAAAAAACATCTCTGAGAATAAGTGAAATGTTAATTTCTGGATAAGTCATGTTTTGTATTATACTGGGAAAAAAGTACTGAATAAGGTATAACTATACTTGAGCTAGCATCGTGTTAGCTCCCAGTCTTTATCTCTCTGTATGAGAAAAATAATGATGTGAATAGCAGCAGCTGTTCCTGAGGTTCTGAGTGGAAGATGACTTTTTTCATATCCTGCTTCCCTCACAGTCAAGAGTTAGGATGCCATTGACAAAAGCATGAATATTTATTTGTGGAGAAGCAGTGAAACAGGTCCCAAATGTGATACTTCAAAAAGAATTTTTCAGACACCGCATTCAGTTGTCCTTTGGATTTTAGAGAATCTATAAAAAACTGAGTTGAAGATTTCATGTGCACTTAAGAAAGCACAAATTCTGCCTGAATATAAATTTATTAGTGACTTCTGTTGCTTCAGTTATCTCAGTTTGATTATGTGAATAGCATCTTGAGGATACTTGCTAGTATATTTATATCTTAATAGGCATCTACAGATTGGGTCCTTAAAACTTTTATACAACAATTGTTATTTATGTAAGAATTCACTTTAAGATGATTTTATATTGGGATGCTGAATATTTTATCACACTACTATAAATTTCCGCAGACACACTGGTCACTGAAGTTACCTAACCCTAATAATCCATTGGGAAGAAGCAGTGTTTTTTTCCAAATTACCACAGGAAGTTTCCAAAAAAATTTCAGCAGGTCTGATTTTTTTATAGCAATTTACTTGTGTTTTCTTCTGCCTCATTTCTCTCTGCAATCTGATTGATTCATTTATTAAAATTAGACTAGCAATGGACAGCTTATTTTGAACAAGAGCCCCACAGTGAATGCAAAATAATAATCAGTCAAGGCTGCTGCTGATTTCTTTGCTCTGTGACCAGACATGTGGAAGGTAAACAATGAATATCTGTTAGCACAGGTTTAAGTTAGACATTTGATACCAAGAGAAAAATAAGCAGGAAGGTGAATGAAGCAGTAGATACATTTCTGAGGAATGAAGTCAGTAGATTGCAAGTGACAGGTTCAATTACTGGCCTGTGGACCAATGACACATCTGCCTTAAACTCTGAGAAATGGCCAGTGCAAAAGGGATGAATAACTCTTAAGATTTGGAGAAAATATGTAACCATTCAGGCAGAAAATTAGCAATTACATTTTGTGCCATCAGTAATAAGAATTTCAACAAAGATCTTAGGTTAATGTCAGACCGTGTGACAGTATATCAACCATTACACCTGTGTTCAATCAGCAACCACATCCTTCAATGTGATACTGAGCTGTTTAGTTCAAATGCGACTTGTTCAGTGATAAGCAAGATGGCTGACATCTGTTAGAAAGATATTCAAAAGCAATTTATTTCACAGTCTTAATGCTGGCTGTTGAAAGATTTTTTTTCATAAAATTAGGGCACTAACAATTTATCTCTACATGCTTTTGTTTCAAGTTCCCATCCCATTTCTCTACAAATGCATGCACTCACACATGCTTCTCAGAATCCACTACAAACAGATAAACATAATCTTATTGGATATGAGATTATATATATTTCGTGGAAATGTTGATGCAAGTGATGAATCAGACTGCTGAATTCAGAAAAAATGAATTCGAAGCAATTTTAGGTCACCTTATTAGGGACTCTAAACTCATAATTGTTACTATGATATGAAAGAGTAGGATTTAGTGTCAAAAAACAAATTAATGAGTCAATATCAAATAGCACATTAAAACAGAGAAAGCTTTATACATCCCAGAAATATACTCCTGTTTCTACTTCAGAAGCTACACATTTTTGGAGGGATCTTTGAAGGTGCTGAGAAAGTTTTCATCAATCTTTGACAAAACTCCTACTGCTATAATGAAGGACAGAAATAACGCATACTGACTGGTTTCTGTACGTTTTTAAAATTCCTATTCTTAGTGTCCTCTAGGGGCATGTCTACATTGCAGCCAGCCTTGTAGTCATCAAGGCTGAAATAGCTCAGATCTGTAACCAAGCGGACAAGAGAGTTCAAAGCTCAGCCCAAAATGTGTATTTTGTATTTATGAGAATCCTGAATATTCTTTTACAGTTCATATCAAGTTGATAAAACTCAGCTAACTTGTGAAGGCTGCATTGCATGTACTTCTCCATCCACCATATTTGTGCCATATTGAGGTGAAAATGACTAACAGTAACAAAATAATCTTTCTGTTCCTATTGCTATCTGAAGAAAATATGGGCTGGAAATAATCACACCTTCCCTAAAAGAGCTGAGCATGCCTTGGTAAATACAGCCTTTCATTAAAGGAATCTGGGTTTTCTAATTTGGTTTTAGGTCTATTAATCTATGTATCTGTTTGCAAGTCCTACACTGACCCATTGAGAAGGAATAGCTTTGAGGCAACTCACATGAAAATGGCTCTTTGCACCACAAGTAACAATTTCATGCACTTGCAAGGAAGAAACAAGAAGCTGTTTTTTGAACTGGCTGGAGAGTGTAATCACTGTAGACAGAGAATTTGGAAAGAAAGGTTTTGTTTCTAATATGCAGTCTCTTTCCTGCAGTGCATTCAATTAAGATTACATTTAAATTAAAACACAGCAATACAAAACAGCAGCTGTGACGCTGGACAAAACACTGGGAATCGAGTTTTTCTGAGCTTGTATTATTTGCCTTTCAGCTTCAGCTTGATATTTGCAAATAGCAAACTGTTGTTTTCTCAATACCTCAATTTGTACTGTGTAACAACGGCCAGATAAATGCTTGTTAGAAAAAGAGGAAGGCTGATGTCTCGCAGTGCCAAGTCCTGCTCCATAGGAGCTGAGGAACTCATGGGCAGGAGGGATACTGCGGTGGCTGCCTCTTCCCAAGCCATGACATGAGCCTTGGAGCAACTCCAACTGCTGCCAACTGCCTACTGACATCCTTTGCATAGGAATTTCCTTAGGGCAGCTCTGCATTTCCCTTGCTTCTGTGCTCAGTTTGCCTTGCTCCTTGCCACACATTGGTACTCTGGAAAGGTGAAAATGTGTGTGTGTGGGGGGACAAAGTCCTAAAATTGGGTTTTTTTACACCCCTCTATTAGGAACCGGCAGCTGCAAAAGTTTGTTTTCTTTTTCTGCCTTTTAGGGGTCTCAAAGGAATGGGACCATGGCTGAAGATGCTGCTCACTATTTCATATAAGGTTTTTCCTTGTTTCACTTGTTTGTTTTTTGTTGCATGTGATTGATCAGAGGCTCCTTCCGGGGTAGAAAGCAAAATTTTGATATAACCCAGCTGGGGCCTCTATCCAGAAGCCTGCTGAACTAAATTGAATTCCTTAGGTGCTCATGATGAGCAGCATTTCCTGACTTATAAACAACAAATCCAAGAGCTTAAAATTAAACATAACTTCATCCCAAGGCAAAAGAGAGACAGGAAAAACAAACCCCATGTATCTCTGGGGAAGGATATCCACTGACCAGCTTCAGTTGGGGCTACCAGCTTTTTAAAGCACATCATCTTTTTCCAGAACTTGTTCTCTGGCTGGGAGGAGAAGGTGAATTATCTATAACCTTCCTTTTTGCCATACCATTCCTACTGCTTACTGCGAATGCTAGAATAAGGATTTAGGGCTTTATATGTCTTCCTAAGCACACACCATAAGCTCCTGCTTCAACTGAGTGGTGTACAGGACTCTGTGATATAACTGGTTGCTCCATTCCTCAAATGTAGCTCATTAGACAGATTAGTCCTTACCACAAAAGAGAAATGTCCAGATAAAATCCCATTTTTTTTTCATTTCTTTTACTCTCTCAGTGAGTAAGCATTTATACTAGCCCTAGTCTTGAAGCATATGGCATTTTAAGAAAAGCCCTAAAGCGTGACATACCCAACATGTAAATAATTTTATTTCCCTTTGCTCTCCAGCAGGAGCTGCCCCTTGTCTGGAAGCACCGTCCTCGCAAGCTCCTTGGCAGTGCTCTCGGGCCAGCAGCGTTGGTGCTGCTGCCATCTGGCTTCTACCACATGCCAACCTACATGTCAACACACGCAGCCCCGGCACTCAGCCCAGCCCCACTAGGCCCCCCTTAAGCCCCAGTAGACTTGGGTGTTTTGCAGAACATCTCCTTTTCCAGCACCCTGAGTAACTTCGGCACAGCCCATATTTTAACAAATTTCAACTTGCCTCAGATCAGCTCCTCTAGTGTAACAAATTTCTTCAAAACACAGAGATATTGCTGGTTATGCCCTCATTCATTTTTTTTTCCCAGTTAATCATATAATTTTTCCACTTTCACTTCTACCATTGTAGCTGTTTTGGTATTGCTTTAAAGTACAGATCAAATCCAACTTTTATACAGTCTGATAATACTGTAAATAGTTCTTTTATATATATATATATAGTTTATATATATAGTTTATATATATATATAAATATATATATATACCTACTTTTTCAGAAATCAGCAAATAACAGAGCCCAGCTCTATTCAAAATGTAAAATAATGTGCACCAGTGCATGGAAGCACACTATCTTTTGAAATTCATGCAAGATCTGTGTACCTGCTGAGCATCTGAGTCAACTGCTTCGCTGAACACAATTTACCATTTCTGAATATGTGACCTAGTATAATACATCTGTCCCTTTATCTATCTACTGTTAAACAAAATGAAGAGCTGCCTCTAGCATTTCCACAGAGGTCAGCGAGTATGAGCTTGTGAACCAGCAGTAAGCAATCTGTGAGTCTACAACATGTTCTACTAAAAAGTGCAAAAAGACAAAATAATGAGTGATAAAGGAGGTGAAAGGCAGGAGTAATATAATTGATGCAGTGCATCAGAATTCTGTTTTAGCACTTGCAGATATGACTGGAATTGAGAGCACAGACAGATTTTCAGATTTGTATAAGCATGAATAGCCATTTAACTGTATTGTAATATGGGTAAGAGATCTGAATCTGTAATATAACTGCAACTTCTCTCCAAAATGTTATTCTCCAGTGTGATGATACGCTGGCAATGTTTTCTTCTGTCACACTTACTCTATGGAAACAAAGATGACAGTTGTAAAATATGCAAGTTATTAATACAAGATGCATTACGATGAAATATGTTGTTCAAACTGCTTTTCTTCAACTTAAAATTTTATTAGCTGAGAATATGGGACACATTCTGTTTCTTCCACTACAGCCATTGGGGGAACTTTGGCAGCAAAACCAGTTTAGCTCCATGGCAGAAAGACTGGAGGAGACACAAGAGAATCACACAGAGAATCACGGCTTCTGAGCTGTCCACAAATGTTTTCTGTAAGAGCTTCCCAGCTGACAAGATGTGGTGGAAGAGAATAAGCTGACAAAAAATGCAAAGAAAAACAGCTTTCCTTTACTCACCATGGAAAAATGCAAAAAAAAAAAAAAAAAAAAAAAANAATCTCCTCAGTGCAACTATATATCTAGATGAAACTAGGGGGACATTCCAAAGTGGGAGATATACATATATTTTTCCATTTGTGTGCTTTTTCCTGATAAATGGTTTAAAAGCAGCCCAAGAAATTCATAGGACTCTGCTGCGTATATTGACAAATGCCTGCAGGGTATATATTTTCAATTCCTTGCAACTTTATGTTATAGACATCACCCAGAACATCTTTCCTGAAGATAAACAAGCGTACAATTCTGCAAAAGTGTACATGATACTATTCCCATGGGTGGTCTCACTGAACAAACCTATGCTGCACATGAACTGTGGGATGTGGGGTTACCTAAAATGCCAGGACATGGCTTCGTAGGGTGGCCAGCAACATCAGAAACCTTGTGAGAAACACCTTAAAAACTCTGAGGAACATTTCCCAGCCATTTGCTCCTCTAATGAAGGTAACTGAATAATATTGCATGAATAGAGGATTAGCTGTTGAGTGTGGGGTGCTAAGACCAGTCTGCAGAATTAAACTTTTTGCCCTAGAAATAGCTGCTATGTGATCCCAGTCTCAAGAGCATCACAGCAGCACAGTATACAGATGGACTTCACATTTCCTCTCTAAGTATGGCTCTGTCCTGCAGCACAGACACTACTGTTAAAGCTAGAGTTAGTGTTACTTATGTGCTTAAGTGTTTGCAGGTGCCCAATTCCTTTTAAGCATAAGTAGCAGCTTATCTTGCTACTTATGTCAAGTGTAATCTGTTTAAAATCATAGAAATGACAGGTTTGTTGGTTTTTTTTTTTTTTTTTTAATTTACATTTTTCAGTGGCATATGATCTGGTAATTTCCAGTCACCTTTGAATGTTGATATCTTAACTTAATTTCAGTAATGAAAATGTTTAATTTCAGAGCATATTTTTGTAAGCATCTATGAGAAAATATTTTTCCTCAGAATGAAGGAAATGCATCTTTGGTTCCCACAGCTCCCATGCTTGATGAAAAGCCTGAAGTTTTCATGTTTTTATCATGCTATTTAATTCTTTTCTTCTTAAAAAATCATGATGTCTGATGAATCCATTTATACCATTAGTTCAATCAATCATGTTCACTGATTACATAGGGACTGCTTTCTTTCACACTTTGCATTAAGTAGTTCTCCATTCTCTAATTTTACACTGTTCTGAAGCCTGGCTTTTATCCAGGAAGGTGCTTAAGCAGGAGCTTATTTGCCTGACTTCAATGAAACTACTTATGCACTAGAAGTTAGACAGTATATATATATATATATATTCTTTGCTGGAACAGGATCTTCTAGATTATGTACCTTAATTTACCAGTCTACTATAATTCTAAATAATTTATCTCTTTTAATTAATCAATCTGTTCTGGGATTCTCAAGGTGTGAAATACTCCACAGAAATTCTGTTTATTTGAGAAGAAGCACTAGTTGCTTCCCTTTTATATTTATATACATATATATATATATAAAAGTCTTATTGGCTAGACAAAACAAATACAAAGTGTCATTTTTCTTGAATTATTTAATAAAGGCATAAATAAATGAAGGGAAACATTTTGCTTTGATCATCAAGGGGTTAGGCAGCTCTGGAGACCAGAAGCAGTCAAGCATATATTTTGAGTATGGTACACGAGGAACCAACAGCATTTCATTACCCCCTGAATGGCATCTTTGTTACCTTCTTGGCTGTTTGACACAAGTGTGAAGCAAGCTGATGGACTTTATCCAATTCATACAGGACATGTCAACAATGAAAAAAACAACAATACAACCAGAACTGATTGTCCTATAAATTGGTCATTTCAGGAAACAGCCCAACAACATTTCTCTTTTCTCTGACCTGTTTCTAATTGATGACTGTAAATCGGGCATGAAATACAGGAAGATGGTAAAAGGCAGCTCACAACATTTACTTTTCTAAGCCTTAATCGGAAATCCTTTGAGGGTATTTTTAAAATTAGATATTTGCATTTATCCGTGCAAGGAAGATAAAGGCTATGGCAATAAAACCATGTAAGTTTACTCTATTTACCTATCACTCAAATTGGACTTAAGGAGAGACTTCATGTACAACCATACCACTAGCTCATAGGAGCATTCACAGAGATCTACCTGGTGGCTATGGGAATACACAGTCAGGAACCAAGTACTTGCCACCAAGCTGAATTCAAATTCAATCGTATATATGTCAGATCTACAATATGTGGCCATACCATTGACCTTCAGGCTTACTGGGCACACACAGCTACTATGTGTTCACATTACGCTCTGTGATCCTTCTTATGTAGGTCTTAAGTTCCTATCAAATTGCATCCAATGGACAGACTGACTTTGGTGCATTTAGTGAGCTGTGTGTCAAGCTCAGGATTATTTATTTCAGACTCACATTAGGCCATTTGGGATTCTTTCCTTTCCATTTCATTCTTATGATCTTTGGTCATCTACTTGTTGCCCAAGTACTCTTGGTAAAATTTCAAAGTGGGTAACTGATCATGTGAGAAAATAATGTGCTATAAATGCCTCTGGCATTAATGCACTTTGTAAACAGCCTCTGCTATAATGAACAGAGGAAATGTTCTTACAGTAAAGACTGATTTAATTGTTACCAAAACTGAGTATTGATATCCCTTTCTCAACATCAGGGATATTTATATATCTCTTTCTCAACATCATTAAAAGATCAACCAAGCAATTCATTATTAATTAAAAAAATTAACAAAACTTATGTGATACATACATACTTCATATTAGGCATATTTCTAGACTGGGTCTGATGCAGTCAAGGATAAGTAAGGATAAAAGAATAAAATATTGCAATTCTCTGGATTTGTTTACATAGAACCACAGTTTGGCCTTGTTCACAGAAGTTAATGCCCTTTAATATCTCTGGATAAGGAGCAGGTTAAATATTGTCAAAACATTCTGAAGATGCAGAATGAGAAAGCACAGTGTCACCCCTCTCCCTTCAAGGATAGCAAGTTAACATTAAAAGTTAACATTAAAATCTAGTAAGAACTAGTTAATATGAACAGTTTTATTTACAAGTTAGCGGTCACATTTGTTTCATTTCTCCCCCGCCAAGTTCATATTTAAATTATATGCCAGTACATGCATGGTTAATTCCATAAGAAGGTAGATGACAAGTGATAGAAATTTTAAAATTCAAACATTTTCAACTAATCTCTCAATAGAAGATGGCAGCAGGAACAGTACTACTACTGAATTAGATTTTTCATATCATTTTTAGAACACCAATACCACACAAAAGAAGCTTAATCTCTAAGACCATTTTTATGTTGGTAAATTAACTCTTTGGTGCTAGATATGAGAATTTCATCACTCTGTGCCAAAGGTTTCAGCCCAAGCTTAGTGCAGAGATTCTGCTCCAGAATTATCATTCTTAAACGTTAATATACATAGCACTTATAACATGGGATTTATTTCCTCTGAAGGGCAATTTGTGTATGTCTTGTAAAAGATAATTCAAAAATTTTTGAAATATCTTTTTATCAGATACTTTGTGAAGGCATAAACTGTGTCTTGGGGAGAAATCATCTCATTGCAACTGATATTTTGAGTTGATTATACATTAATTTGTGAACAAAGATGATTCTGAAAATTAAGCTCCCTTTGTACTTCTAAGACTGCAGAAATAGCATGAGAATTCTTTGAAAATTTATTGTATCTGCTGAGTAATTCGCATAAGAGACTCCTAAAGCTTTGGGGGCTATTTGCGAATCTGCATGGCTGGGTATTTTTGTCCTTCTTCAGCATATTTTAAGAAGCTGAACTAAACTTCCTATAAGTAAAAAGGATGTGGAGATCATTGTTTTGTAATATTTACTTTCTTTTGGAATACAGAATCAGGCTTTCAAAATGTTAGGCTTTATTGTAAGCTTGATTTCAGAGCTGAAACAAACTCACTTGACAGAAGTTTTCCTGTTTTACTTAAGGACCTGATTCTTCCTTCTCACTGGACACTTGACAGCAGTTGAAGCAGCTTATTCCGTGAGGGATAATTCAACCTGATGTTCCAAAATCTCATTTTCAGTTACAAATTGCTGTAAAATTTCAAATGGACTATTCTTAAGAAGCTGAGAACCTGGTATTTTTCAAAGGGATGTTTGAGTCTGTGCAAAGCTTTGAATATGTTTGGCCTTAGAAACAGGCAATAGCAAAAGGAGGAAAGATTGTTAAGTGTAGCAAAGTAAGATTATGATGGAGGTCTTATCTTTGCAGAAGTTCTCTTAATAGCTTTGCACATGCTACTATATTTTGTGATTTGAAAACTAAAGATGATGGAACACATACCCTGTTTGGAGATGACAGGACTTGCTTCACTAAAGATATGGGTGGTGGAGATAAGTAGCAGAGAATTTATGTAATGCTCACCAAATACTTCAGCAACCAGCAGCAAAGATCGGAGCCTCTGGGCACCAGTATTTTATCCTGGAGATATTCCATTGCTCCCTCTGCAGCAGCAGCAGCAGCAGCAGTATATTCTGCCTCTGCTGAGGAGGAAGAGGCCACACAGCAGTCTTCTGAACACAAGGACATGCTCTGTCTTGTTCAGTAGCTTGTATGATGCAGCACTTCCCCTGTGGCTTTGCAGTGCTGATGTCATATTGAACACCCAAAGAACATATTTCTGTCATCATATTTTCCTCTCTTTTAGCATGAACTTTTGTGTTTCACAAGGAATTGGTTACAGCCTCCCGGGTCTCTAAATACCATCCATAAAAAAGAGGGGAAGCATATTGGTGCCCTTTCTCAAGGGCTGATTTTGTGGATATAGGGTGCTTTCCCTACTCTAATAAAGATCCATCCAACTCTGAACTGCTGGGCACATAGAAAAGATTAGTAATTTCAAATGCAGCTCTCTGGTACATTTTGGACCCATTTGCTTTTCTTCTGACCTACCTTTCTGTGCCACACTTACTTTCTGATTGTATTCTATATTTCAATAAGCTTAATGTCTCCACTTATCTGCAATAACAGTGCAAACTAATTCTGAATTTGCATAGCTGCCAATTGGTATGGGTACTGCTCTCATCAAGTTGGAAATTATTCAGAATTCAAAAGTCTGCCTGCGTTATTTTGGCAGAAAGAGGTTTAGGAATTGCAGCAGATAGTGGCTATAGTTAGGTGAAGAAAACAGTGAGAAAGCACTGCTTAGTCTTTCTTCCCCTCTCCCTTCGATCTCACTGATGTCTTGCTCCCATTTATCACTCTAGCTTAAATGAGTCTCTGATTTACCACTGTGCTGTCTTGGCTCAAAAATCTGAATTCATATAGCGATGAACTAATTAAAAATAGCTAAACATTGTCTCCTCTTCTTTGCTGTCCTCCTCACAGAAATCAGTATCATATTGTGTTTCAGGTCTCTTTCAGAGATGTTGTTATTCCAAATTTAACTGCTGCTGCTGTAGCCATTTCTAAACTCTGCAAAAATGTAAAGCTTCTTCAATTAAGATGAATTTCTGAGAGTTAGAAATAGCATACCTTACTGATTTGCTACTGATGTATGTCATAAATATTTCCTTTTCCTGTGAAGCCTGTTTTATTTTACTTTGTGGCCAAAGACCTGCTCAGCATCAAAAAGTGAGAATAACTGCCATCACATGACTTAATTAATTATCCTTAAATCAGTATGCTGAGCCAGTAGGAAAAACAAACTCATCCAGTGAAGGAAATATATAATTATAATAAACCAAAGTGGAATTTTCCAACAGGATTTTAAAACACAATAAACACATGGCTTTGAGGGTTACTTCAAGTTTGCTGAAACCTATTCAGATTCACAAGGGTCTTCAGCTTCCAATTAAGAATTAATCAATTATCATTATCCTGAAACCCACTATAAGCTTTGCTTTCTTTGGCAAGAGAATAACTCCCTATATCTTTCTGTCCCATTTAGGGGTTTTGCTGCACTCGCAGTATAGTCTTTGAGATAATAGAGTAAGAACTCTTAATGCTCCAAGGTGACAGATATTTTTATTCTTGTAATGCTGTGTGCAATTATATATAAAAGACCACAACTTAATGAACCTTAACAACAGGAAACTGTGCACATAATAAATGAATGAGCAATTTAAGTTTGAGCAGCAAATTTGTGTTTGTTTTAAGGATTATTAAACTCAGAATGAGCTTCCGAGTCTGATTCTTTGTTCCTATTGCAGGGCTTTTTGTTGCTGTTGTTGTTTAATAAAGCCGGAGATTTGCTGCTTTGACTAATCTCCACAGAGGTGCATGATCACGTTATCCCTTTATTGTGTACTTTTGCATTAGGGTCAGATTTCTTACTACCTGTGGTTCATCTCTATTTTGTTACTTAAATCAGACACAAGGGGTGAATTTCTAGTTCAATCTCAGGATTGTCTATGTACCTCTATACATTTATCCTTCTCTCTTTTTCAAAAATGTGATTTTGCTTAGTACTTATCATTTGGCTTGTCTCTATTTTCAAGCTGCTGGACTGCTACAGGTAGTAATTCTACTTCCCAGCTGGCCTCTTACCACTTAACTGTGTCATCTCCTACAGATGAAGAAATAATCACCAATTTCTCCTTTATGCCATTCCTATTTCCCTATTACACAGATGGAAGTGTAAAAACATTTTTCTGTGTTCTTAAGGACAGTTACTTAAAATTAGATAACGTAACTGTGTTCTGCAATTAAATTATCTATTTTAAACCACAAAGAGTATATTTTAGTATTCTCTGGTAAAAGTCTAGTAGCATTTAAAATCATTAGCACATACAGCAAACTGATACATTAGATTTTAATGTACTTACAGTTAAATTGGCAAGTAAGTCTCTACAGAAATATTCACTATAAAAGCCCATTTCTTCCTTAAGAAGGTAAAAGACTTTGAAATGCATGGGACAGTCTTGACATGTATCTATTAATTTGTTTCCGAATTGAAAGCATGATGTGATTTCATCATATTTGCTATTGAGCATAATAGGCTAGTACCAAAAAGAAATGGAAACATAAGAATCATAACAAGAATAGAATTAGAGCAAAAATTTCTCTGTGAAAATGTGATTGTGCGTTGGTCGTTTCCCAGTACCTGTGGAGCTCATTTCCACTCTGGTTCTTTCACCTTTGCTCTTACTCCAGCTTGGTGTAAGTACTGCCCTTGAGTGTAACTTGATTTCGAGGTTCATTAAAAAGCATGAGTGTGAATCTAGAACCGAGTGGACTGTGGCATACAACAAGGAAGAGCTGAATATGCACAACACCTCTTAATTCCTCGTGTTTCATTCTTCCTGAGACAAAGAACACAGGAACACAGTATTTAGTCCATTTGTTAACTATGATTAAAATATGTAGTTGCCATTTTGCCTTAATGAAATCAAAAATACTGACAGAGAGATTGAGAAAAAAATGGCATTTAGGCGCTATTCACTTAAGTTAGAAGACTTTAGTCCAAACATAAAAAAAAATCCAGACAAAAGATTTAATTTTCTTCGGAGCTAATTCTCAAAGGAATTTCAGGGTCTTCTGCCTGCAATAAAGAAGCAATAAATTACCTAATCCATTTGTCTCAAGCAAGACTAGCAAAAAGGAGTGTGTCATCTTGGGCTTATGATTTGGTTTCAGCTCACTCAGAACACTGTAACTGATGGTCAGAGGCAAGCAGTAATTTAATAGCAAGGAAACTGCAAAGGAGAAGCATACAGAATCAAGGGGTAAAAAAGAATTACATATTCTAATGAAGACATGAGAGGATGTAGCATTAGCTCTAGAATATTGAAGAGAGGAAGAAATGTATCACTTCCAGAAGTGATGTGATTAATTCCTCTTGAAACTGAATATTTTATTAAATATGAAACTGTCCGAAACAAATAAACAAAAACTTCTGAATATGACAGATCTACACATGTAAAAGAATGCCTACCAAGCTCTGCAAAGTATCATGTAAATTATAATAACATTAAGTATGATCTTCCAGGTATTAGCACTTAATATTAACATTTCTAGAAACCCTGATAATGCATAAAATTATAAAAGCCCATCTCCCATCTTTTAGCAGAGAAATACCAAAGTTCCTCATCATCCATTGCGCAATGTGACTTCTGTACAGCTTTTTGTCCAGCTTTTAAAGTGTGTGAGTGGTCTTAAGATGTGATGGCCCAACTGTGATGGCCCAACCATCACAGTTTAAAAGCTTACAGTCAGAAGCACAAATAAAAGTCTGTTTGTTTCCCTTCTCTACAGAAATAATAATAATAATAATAATAATAATAATAATAGTAATAATAATAATGGATTAAAACTAGTACAGAATGGTATTTTTTTTACTCTTTTCATTGTTAAAATGCAGGAGCTCAGACAGCTGTGATTCTGTGGTATCCCCAGGGATTGTTTAGCCTAAAGAAATAAGGGTTTAATATTTTTTCTTTACAACTCCAATTATGTGCACTAATGAAACCATCAGATTAGCCACAAGACTGCCTGAAATACAAATACTGAAAGTGGTACATTGGAGTTGCCTGATAGGTTTACAAATAGTGACATTTTGAAAAATATATTAAAAAAGTAAGCTAATGCACAGCAGTATTTAAAAATAATATTGCTTGATGTTTTATAGGCCACTTATTACAGTGGCACTTAGCAAGATATAACAGTTAAATATGGCTATTGCATTGATGGGGGGAGCAAAGGAAATTTTAAAAGATGATAACTGCTATATATTATATGTAAAATTCTTCTACTGTACTGATGAAGCACAAGTATGCCAGTTTTTAAAATAAATTTTTATATATATACATATATTCCTTTCAGGAGTGTTGTTTTTCATTTCAAGATTTTTTACCTAATCAGTCTTTGGTTGAACAAAATGACCGGTGGACATATATTTTTAATATCTCTATTCTGATTATGGGAAATTCTATCAGTTCCGATAAGTTTCAGTAAATAAAAATTAGATGTAGTGCTTTTAAAGAACTATTGTAGGTTAGATACCACTAGGCTAATTATGGAGAAATAGAAAACAAATTTGAAGCTATTACTTGGAAGTGTGTCTCAGTATAGTAGCCAAAGGAGCTAGGAAATATCTATATAATTAGTATGCAAAACTGTACTGCTGGGACATACCTGACTTAAAAGTAATTATTTCATATGTAGATAGTTTAAGAGTTTACTCTAATAGTGACTTTTCTAGTGGTCTTTTATATATATATATATCAAATGTAGGTTAGCCTATAATTGATGTACTTAAACAAAGCAATTTCTGAAGCTCTATATTGACAAAATTAAGTAAAATACTAGAAAATAGAGAAGAGAGGAGTAAAGGAGCAACCTTTTGGTTACTCTTTGACCTTTTTCTATTCTTTTGGGACTTTATTTTTAATTCCAAAAACTACAGGATGCTTTTTATTTTAAAGAAAAGAACAAATCAGGAAGCAGACCAAGGTTACTTTTTTTTCCCTCTTTCTGTCCCCAGTGATTTGTTGTTTTCTTTTAGTGGTTTAATCTTCAGAAAAGATGTAAAGATTCCTCTGATCTCTAGTTTTATGCCTAGCCTACAAGAGTCTCACAGATAGAACTTCAAAATGTCTCAACTGAACAGCAGCAAATCCAGAACTCTCAGGTCATTCTTAAGAAGTTAATTCTGATATGTCACACCAAGGAGGGGAGAGACATTAATCCGCAGCTGCTTAGTCCCTTTTATTGCTCTGGCCCCATTACCGAACCAGACTAGGTCCTCATTTTCCTAATTGCTCCACCTCTCAGTTTAACAGCTTCAGTAGCTGGTGCAGGAAAGGAAAGCTATTATTTCCAAAGGCAGAGACAAATTTCCATTTCAAAATACATCGAAATGTAATCTAAATTGTTATGCTCATTGTTGTTCTTATTTTCATTGGAATATTCTTTTTGCTTTACTTTTTGGATTGTTATCTACTGCTTCAGTACACAGAAAAAACATAGTCATCATATGTGTGGGTGAAGATCTATTTAAAGCTATTGAAAAAAAAAATGAAGAGTCCCTGTGATAAGGGGTCTGATCTACAGCATCTGCAACACTCCGTGCAGCAGAAGTCACTGAAGGTGGTGAAAAAGTTCAAACTCCTATTTTCTAGCTTCTATCAATTCACTAGGAAAATCAGTTCTCTTTTAAAAACTTTTATTTTGCCCAAAAGAACAGGACATGAAGCCGAGTTACTGCTTAAAACATGTAGTCCTTATAAGACATTCTCATTTCGCAAGACATTTGATCCAGGACACCATAATGTTGGAGTGTTTGCTACTTTTCTAATCCAGCTTCAGGATGCTCTCAATAGGTACCTGATGAATACTGTCTCCAGGCATGATTCTTTTATGAATGCATTTAATAGAATCACTGAAACTGTATGTTATTAAGATCATGAATCCTGATTTAAAGCCTACGAAAGTCAGTAACAGTTATTTTTATGGATTTTGTATTAGGCTCAGTTAGCTTTTAATCCATGTTTTATGAGTGAACAGACTACTGTTGCACTGGATTAAAGTGCATTTTTTTAATATAATTTATTTTTCTAATTTCTGAAATCGTTCTTCAGTCCCAGTGCTAAAGTCATTCTCTTGATTTTTCTACTTTGCTCTAGCAAAACTGTACCACTCTAAATCTGACATATTTCTAATAAGGAGAACTTGGCTTAAAACGAATACTGAATTGACTTAACCCAATTAACAGGGCTGAAGATTCTCTCACTCCATTACTTTTCATGAAACTGAGTTTGAGTTCATATCCTTATTAAAAATGGACCTTTTTGACTCTTTCTTAATGGCTCTAAAATGAAATGATTTATGTAGAAGTGAAGCAATGCGAAAGAAGTGAAGTTTGTCAGATTATATAAAAGTCTGTAAAACCAGAATATGTCAATGCAGCTGAAAACGAGAGGACATTTGTTGCATTAGTTATAAGCACCTTAGATCCAAGAAAGTGGCATGGCTAATGCCAAAGAGGAGAAAACCAGGGATGATGGGAAATTGTTTTACTCTATGCTGGAAATGTTTTAAATTTTAATGTATTTTCATTTATTGTTAATTTTATACCATCTCCCTATCTTTCATTTTGGTATGAGAATAGGAGAGCTAAGATGTATTTCAGAAAGATTCCAGCCTCAGGCAATTTGATGGGACTTTCTGAAAGTTTGATTTACAGCCGGATGCACTGGATACCAAGAGTGACTGTCAAAGTGAAAAGTAACCATGAAAGCTATTAGAAAGGAAGGACTGGAGAGTAAGAACTTTATTTTATTGGGTGCTTTTCTTTCTGCATGGAAAGCATAGTTCTTCTGATGGCTGAAAGGTGTATATGTATAAGAAGGAAAGGTATTCATTCTAGTTTAGTGTTTTGTCTGTCATCCTTTACAACCAGCAGAAAACAACAAATACACTTTGGAACATTATTTCATCTTTAGTGGCACAGAATATCTGGTAGGACTTTTGGCTGCCTTACCAAAAATTTTTGGCTCCTGTTTTCAGTAGCTTCCCTCTTGTTTCTTGGCCTCCTTCTTGGAGAGGCTTCATTGCAGCACGCACTTTCCTTCTGCAGCTTTCTTCACACTTACCGTTTCCTCTTTTCTCTTTTATCCTGATTATTTTGCCTTTCAAGGACCCCAAGTATTCCTGCACACGATGTACCAATGTGCCCAAGGTCATGGAAACTGAGAATTATGCCAGCAAGAGAGTAGAAAAAGAAAAAAAAGAAAAAGAAAAAGAAAAAGAAAAAGAAAAAGAAAAAGAAAAAGAAAGAGAAAGAGAAAGAGAAAAAGAAAGAGAAAAAGAAAAAGAAAAAGAAAAAGAAAAAGAGAAAGAAAAAGAAAGAGAAAGAGAAAGAGAAAGAGAAAAAGAAAGAAAGAGAAAGAGAAAGAGAAAGAGAAAGAGAAAGAGAAAGAGAAAGAGAAAGAGAAAGAGAAAGAGAAAAAGAAAGAGAAAGAGAAAAAGAAAGAGAAAAAGAAAGAGAAAAAGAAAAANAAGCAGAGTACAGACAGCTGGAAAAACGAAAAAAAAAAAAAAAAAGAAAAAGAAAGAGAAAAAGAAAAAGAAAGAGAAAAAGAAAAAGAAAGAGAAAGAGAAAGAAAAAAAGAAAGAGAAAAAGAAAAAGAAAAAGAAAAAGAAAAAGAAAAAGAAAAAGAAAAAGAAAAAGAAAAAGAACTCGCTCTTTGCTGATCAGAGAAACAACAAAAATAAAGTCTAGTGAGCAGAAACAAATGAAGCATGACAATGCTAATTATGGGCAAAGGGAGAGTTTTGAAAAGGTCACAATGCCAGCCTGAAATGAGAAGGTCCCTGGACATGGAAAAAGGAAAAAAAAGTCAATCACAAATAAATTTCCCAAGTGTTCCAGTCAGCAGCAGACAGATGGTCACTGGCTCATCAGTTTCCTGGTTGTGTATGCAGCCTTCCTGGCAAGGTGGGGAAGAAAGTTCATTCAGGCCTCCCAAATCTCTGTGAATAGCCAACCTCTTGAACACGCAGGAAAGCTAAAATGTAGGGAGATATTTCTTTCAATAACATGAATACCAACATTTTTCTAATATTTTCAAGTACCATAACAGCAGTTCACACCAACCTACAGAGGACATCCCTGGCTTCACGGGAGATTCCGGGAGCAGTTCTGAAGGTCATACTTCAGAAGCACACACCTCAGAAGTGCTCCTGGAAAGCTGATCTTGCACTTCCCTTCCACACCAGTTACCTGTTCACTGCCTAAGGTCTGACAACTTTGCACATTGTCTCTCCCATGCTTGTATTCGTACATGCATTAATCCATGACCTTTCAGCTAATGGCGTTAGAGAGGTACTTTGTGTTAGAATAGCTAGCTAGCACCTTTTGCTCAGTTTTTCAGGGCACTATACTTGCATTCTAAAAGATAAGTAAAGATAAATAAAATTTGTGGCATCTTGTGAATTACGTCTTGAAGTTTACACTCTATTTGTGCTATCCTTATGATTAGAATGGGAAATACTGTGATTTTAACTAGATGTAGCCTGGTAGAACATTTTTAAGATGGGAGCTAATACTGCAGTATGTGCCTTTTCTTCAGGTGTTCCCACGCTGTGCCAGAGGAAGATTGCTCTTGGACATTCTCTCATTCCCTGAGGGGAATGAATGTTTTTATAGACAGAGGTAGTTATCCTCAACAGTCTCTCTTCTCTTTTCTCCACACATCACAACTCCCTCTGCAAGTTTGCTCCTTTCTGACTTTGGGATCTGCTTTGTACTTACTGATCCATCGATCCATGTTGAGCTGTTTCATGAGCTCAATCGAATAACAAAACAAGTTGTTCAGAAACTTGTTTTGTTTCAGAAAGTTCGGAAAATACAATCCATCTTTTACATGTAGGTTTGCTATTTGGGGGTGGGGGTGGAGGAGAGAGAGAAAAGGGGAGGGAAAAGGCTATCTATCACACAGTGCTAAAAACCATAATCTTTTTAGACAGAAGAACATTAAATGGGAGAAAGCAGTTGTAGGTCTGCAATGTCTTCAACTAATAAGACTTTTGACAAATTCCAGTACGACAGTAGATCATTGACTGCAGACAGTCATGGAGTGGTGCTGCAGAATAAGGAAGTTTCATTCTAATGAGTTGTGTCCTAGGAGGTGATTACTTACCTATGCAGGATTGACAGAGCTGGAGTCAGAGTGCTCGTTCTGGACACCATCTTTTAGAGACATTGGAGAAAGTCCAAAGGAAAAGGACATGAATAATAAGAAGTTTATAAAATCAAGTATGAGGAAGAAAGGGGCATGAATAATAAATTTATAAAATAAACTATGAAAAAAACAAGTGATTTTTTCTTCAAAAAAGAAGAAAGGGTGTAAGACAGTCAGAACCTCAAGATAGGAGATTTCCAATATAGAGAAAGATGTTATATGAAGAAGACAATTATTAATTGTTCTTTCTGGCTACTGCATTAAGTAGGTCAGGGATGATGCTCTTAGCTGGTAGCCTTGAGTTGCTGCCCAGCTACTGTTATGAAAGTCATTTACCTCACCAATTCTCAGGAACACATGCCAGGTCCCTCCTTCACAGAATCACAAAATCACCGAATCACAGAATGCTTATGGTTGGAAGGGACCTCTAGAGATCATCTAGTCCAACCCCCTTGCTCCAGCAGGGACACCTAGAGCACGGGGCAGAAGGTGACATCCAGGTGGGTTTGGAAGATCTCCAGAGAAGGAGACTCCACAGCCTCTCTGGGCTGTGGAGCCCAGTTCCAGGGCTCTGTCACCCTCACAGAAAAGAAGTTCTTCTTCACAGGGAGGTGGAACTTCCTGTGGTTCAATTTACACCCCTTGTCCTATCACCAGCCACCACAGAGCCTGGGCCTGGCCCCATCCTCCCTGCAGTCACCCCTCAGGTACTTGAACGTGTTGATCAAAACTCCTCTCAGCCTTCTTTTCTCCAGACTAAACAGGCCCTGCTGGCTTAGGCTTTCCTCATATGACAAATGTTCCAGTCTCTTAATCATCTTTGTGGCTCTCCGCTGGACCCTCTCTAGAAGCTCAATGTCCTTCTTGAACTAGGGAACCCAGGACTGAACCCAATACTCCAGGTGCAGCCTCAGCAGAGTTCAGTAGAGGGGCAGGATCCTCTCCCTCGACCTGCTGGCAACGCTCCTCCTGATGCAGGCCAGGATCCCATGGGCCTTCTTGGCCATTAGGGCACATTGCTGACTCATGGTTAACCCGTTGTCAACCAGGACTTCCAAATCACTCTCCACAAAGTTGCTTTCCAGCAGGTCAACCATAATTTTTCCTGGTGCCTGGGGTTATTCCTCCCCAGGTGGAGGACCCTGCACTTGTTCTTGTAGAACCTTCAGGAGGTTCCTCTCTGCCCAACTCTCCATCCTGTCCAGGTCCCTCTGAACGGCTGCGCAGCCCTTGGGAGTGTCAGCCACTCCTCTCAGTTTGGTGTCATCTGCAGACTTGCTGAGGGTTCTCTCTGTGCCCTCGTCCAAGTCATTGATGAACAAGTTGAAGAGCACTGGGCCCAGTACTGATCCTTGTGGGACATCACTGGCCACAGGCCTCCAAGTAGACTCAGCCCCATTTATCACCAGCCTCTGGGCTCTGTCATCCAGACAGTCTTCAATCCACTTCACTGTCCACTCATGCGGTCCACACTTCCTAAGATTTCCTATGAGGATGTTATGGGAGACTGTGGTGAAAGCCTTGCTGAAGTCAAGGCAGACAACATCCACAGCTCTCCCATTATCCATCCAGCTGGTGACCTCATCTTAGAAGGACATCAGGTTCATCAGACATGACTTCCATTTGGTTAATCCATTCTCACTACACCTGATCACCTTCTTTTCCTTGACATAACCCAGAGATGGTCTCTAGGATGAGCTGCTCCATCACCTTTCCAGGAGTGGTGGTAAGGCTGACTGGCCTGTGGTTTCCTGGCTCCTCCTTCTTGCCATGTTACAAGATTGGATTGGTGCTGGCTTTTTTCCAGTCTTCCATCATCTCCTCCGCTCTCCATGACCTCTCCAAGAGGATGGAGAGCAGCTGAGCAATGATACCCGCCAGTTCCCTCAGCACTCTTGGGTGCACCCTATCCGGGTCCACAGATTTATGGATGTCCAGTTTGCCTAAATAATCCCTAACCCAATCCTCTTCAACTATCAGAAAGTTCTCCTCTCTCTTGGTAGTATCCCTTGTCTCAGTACATGGGGGTGGCCTTAGCAGCAAAGTCTGAGGCAAAGAAGCCATTTAGTAACTCTGCTTTCTCTGCATCCTCCATCACCAAGGCACTCTCCCCATTCAGCAGCAGACTAACATTTTCCCTAGTCTTCCTTTTCCTGCTGATGTATTTGTAGAAGCCCTTCCTATTGCTCCTGACATCTCTCACTAACTCTAATTCCACAGGGGTCTTGGCCTTCCTCATTGCAGCCCTGAATTCTCGGACAATGTTCTTATATTCGTCCCATGTGGCCTTGCCCTTCTTCCACCTTATGTACATACTCTTTTTCTCATTGAGTTTACTCAACAGATCCTTGCCCCTCTATGCAAGTCTCCTGCCCGCCATTGCCTGACTTCTTTTTATAGGAATGCACTGATGCTGAGCTAGGAGAAAGTGGTGCTTGAATAGTAGCCAACTCTCCTGGACCCGCTTTCCTTCTAGGACCCTTGCCCAGCGGATTAATAGAATCACAGATACTTAGAGTTGAAAGGGACCTCTAGAGGTCCCTGCACACGCATGCCCTCCTAGAGCACTTGGCACAGGACTGTATCCAAGTGGGTCTTGAAGATCTACAGAGAAGGAGACTCCACAACCTCTTTAAGCAGCCTGTTCCAGTACTCTCTCACCCTCACAGGAAATAAACTTTTCCTTAAGTTCCGGTGGAACTTTTGATGCTTTAGTCATTGTCTCTAGTTCTGTCAGTGGCTACCACTGAAAAGAGGCTGGCCCCATTCTCTTCACTGCCTTCTTTTAGGTACTTATATACACTGATTAGGTCCCCTCTCAGCCTTCTCTTCTCCAGGCTGAACAGGCCCAGCTCCCTCAGCCTCTCCTCATAGGGCAGATATTCCAGGCCTCTGATCATTCTCGTGGCCCTGCGCTGGACTCTCTCCAGTAGATCCACATCCCTCTTGTACTGTGGGGCCCAGAACTGGATACAGTGCTCCAGATGTGGCCTCACCAGGGCTGAGTAGAGGTGCAGGATCACCTCCCTCGACCTGCTGGAGACGCTCTTCTTAATGCACCCCAGGATGTCATTGGCCTTCTTGGCTACCAGGGCACACTGCTTCCTCATGGTCAACTTGTCATCCACCATGACCCGCAGGTCCAAGGTCCCTCCACGGAGCTCCCTGAATAGGTCAAAGTTGGCTCTCTTAAAGTCTAGGGTTCCAATCTTACTTCTTGTCCAACTTCCTCCTCGCAGGATTGTGAATTCCATCATCTCATGGTCAGTGCAGCCAAGATTCCCCCCAAGCTTCACATTTCCCACCAGACCATCTCTTTTTGTTAGTATCAGGTCTAGCAGTGCCTCTCCTTGTTGTCTAATCAACCACCTACATCAAGAAGTTATCTACAGTGCTCTCCAGGAACCTCCTGGACTGCCTATTCCTAGCTGTGTGATTATCGCAGCAGACATCAGGGTGATTGAAATCCCTCATAAGGACCAGAGCCTGGGATCGTGCAGGTGCGAACAGAAGGCCTCATCCACCTCTTTCCCCTGGTCAGGAGGTCTGTAGTAAACTCTCAGTGTCATCCCTATTGTCCTGCCCTTTAATCCTCATCCACAGGCTCGCGCTTCATCCTCCCCTACACAGAGCTCCATACAGTCCAGTTGCTGTCTCCTGTAAAGAGCAACTCCGCCACCTTGCCTACCTGGCCCGTCCTTCCTGAAAAGCCTGAAGCCATCCATGGCCATGTTCCAGTCATGAGGGCTGTCCCACCATGTCTCAGTAATTGCAATGAGACCATGGCCCTGCAATCACACACGCATGAGTTCGGCTTGTTTATTCCCCATGCTGCATGGGTTTACAAAGAGGCATTTGAGTTGGGCTCCCAGTGTGCCTCTCTTTCTAGCTGGGGCAGCTGGAACTTGACCATGCAGCCTTCAGAAGTTCTCTTGTTTTCCTATCTTGCCTCTTCAGGTTTAGGACACCCTTCACAGGCTATGGAGTTAGGCAGCTGCGAGAGGCAGCTGCAAACTCTTTAGTATGAGTGAAAGTCTAGCATGAGAGTAAAGGCAACGAGTTTATTGCCCATCTTCAAAATGTGTTAATGAGGTGAAGAGAAGATGTCCCTTCTCAACAGTGATTATTACCTACTCTTGGATGTCAGGAAGGCTTTATCTAGTTAATTTATCATCTATAAGATCAGGGTAGACCATTTATCCACATTCCTATGTGTCAACTTATTTGACAACAGAAGTTATGAAAATTAAAGATTTTCATTTGATATTAGCTAAATCTTTCTGAAGAACAGTTAAACACAGTAACGGGGTAAATAAGGATTTTCTGGAATTGGTCTGGTTGGATATTTAAAATTCTTTGTGTAAATAAACTCATATTTTGT
The DNA here is from genome assembly GCA_013389825.1 of Crypturellus undulatus. Taxonomy (NCBI): domain Eukaryota; kingdom Metazoa; phylum Chordata; class Aves; order Tinamiformes; family Tinamidae; genus Crypturellus; species Crypturellus undulatus. Next base: position 24,478 of record VWPW01024928.1, read on the forward strand.
TACAAATAGCTATCTCTTTCATGCCTATATTTCCATATTAAAAAAAAAAAAAAGATTTCAGATTTGTAGTAAGAAAGTATTTTTACATAGTTAGCAGGCTTTGCATTTTTTTTTTTCCAACCGTTTGATTTTTTTCTTCAAATTCTTCACAAGTGGGCTATACTAGAGTTATGCAAACAGCTAAAATGGATATTACTTTGACTGAATACTTCCATGTTCACAATATACAACAAATATATATTCCTTAAAGAGGAAAAACCCAACTAATGAGACATACAGAATACAAACAGGATGTGCATTAGAGTACATTGAAATAATAAGGAAGCAAGCTGTAAGAAACACAGATGGTATGACTTGTTCAGATCACCTTGTTTACTGTGCAGACCATAATTCATTTAACAGAACAGATGTGCCAACTGTACAGAGCATAAACCCCCTTTTCCCTCTTTCCATTAATGCTGTCAAGTGGCTAGATGAACAACAGATACCTGATTTGCTCTCTACTGCTGACAGAAAGTGGTAGAATATAGTTCACTGTAGCTATAATGTGGTCCACTTATTCAAGTACCAAAGTGCTCAGAACACTTTGACAGAGTTCTACTGTATATTTCACTCTTCAGATTTGTTAGCTGGGTTGTACCAGCTGGTAGAGGCAAATTCACTCGGAATTGCCAGTACACTGTAGCAAGCCATCTCCAAATTTTACTTACTGTAATGATGTAAAGCAGATGGCTCCAAGTTTTCATTTAAAATTGTTTTGACAAAAAACTGGGTTTCAACAGAATAATTCTTGTTTGTGTGAAAAATGTCTGCTTCCTGTGGAAAAACCTCATCATTCTACTATAAAAAAACAGCTCTCCAAACATGAGGATACAGAACATTTTTCATCAGAAATCTACCATCCTGAATCATGGGATTTATAGTTCAAATGTTTTGTGTTCTCAACCTTCTCTTTGGGCCAGATTTCCCAGATGGATTATATCTTCCATGATGCAATAAAATTTCATCAAGTCCTCACACAGGAGAAGTTTGTGGTATGTAATGAAACAAAACAATTTTGTCAGAGACCTCAGTGAATAGAAAATTGTATGTGTAAGAGATAATTCAACCACAGCTTCCACAGACTGATTCAGCATATTCAAATCAGTGATTTTATGTTTTCTTTCCATTTTCACTATTTGTTTTTCTCCAGTGTTCTTTTTGTGCAAACAATTCTTTCCTCCATAAACATCCTATGACATAGTATCACCATTTGAACAGAAATTTTGATGCCTTTGACAAAGAAGCCATCTGTCATATCTCCCATGCACATTTCCATTCCCTTTTATTTCAAGATAATATTACTCCTCACTTTATGTAACCTTATGATTTGTGGATGAAAATTAGCATCTATTAAAATTATATGTATTATTCTCCAGGCTTAGTTTTGTAATTTTGACCTTTGCTCCAGAGATTTTCATTTTACATTTTTTTTCACTCTTCCTCCTTCTCTTCTCAACAGCCTTATCTCCTTGCACTGATAAATCATCGATTTTTGTATTTGAAACAGGGACAATGGTAGACATGCTCTTTTACTATTTACTTTCAATTTTAAAAGCCAGATTGGAAATTTATTCCCAGCTAGCATACTTTTAGGTAAATTATTTAAGAGACTTTGCTAAGAAAAGATGATAGAAAAGAGCAGCTGGCAGCTAATAAATATATCGAGAGCCAAAGATTCTTTCTTTCATTTTGGATTTATATGATCCATTTTTTATTTTTTGAAAGCACTCATAAGATATTGAACAGCAACATTTCACCTGGCAACATTTTAGTGGACATCATATCATACATGAGAAGCAAGTCAGGCATTTTAAATTAATACCTGTAAACAAACAAAAAAAACTAATTCTAAAATTAAATTAAATTTTATTTCCTCTAGAACTAAGCCTGCTAAAGTAAGAGAGCATGAAAAGTCAACAATCTTCTCAATAAGGGTTTCTGCATGAGCTTCTAGGAACCCACAGAGGTGTGGACACAAAATATTGCAGGAGGTTAAATTAGCATTATAATCAGGGTTGAGAACAAATTCAGGGAAAAAAAAATAAGTAACATATTTAGAATGTTTTCATTTGATCGTATGTCGGCTGGGTAGAACTGTGAATTTGCAGAATAACTGTTTTACAGGATTCAGTTAAATGTATGTATTCAGTGTCAAGTATTTGTATTCAGCTGAAAATAGATGCATTCAACACTGAATGCTAAGTGGTAACTGAAAGACAAAAAAAAAAAAAATACTCATTTGAATACTCCTAGGAAAAATTTTATAGTTCAAGTATTACTAGAGATTTTGGGACAACCTCAAAAACTGGCATTTACTTATTTAATAAACAAATAGATGTGCATAATATTAGACTAAATGTTAAGTATTTCACAAGTACAAAAAAAACCCAAAGAAATGCTACAAAATCAACATTTGTTGAACATGATTAAAATAGTTGTAATTAGAATATGAGTTATGTTGGCACAAAATCATTGTAAAACATTGCTCCCCACTTCTGCTGTGCTTTCACCATGTTCATTTCACTCCTCATTTTGCAAAACTTCTCATTCACCCCATGCTGTCTCCTTGAAAAGGAAAGTCAGGGCTAACTATATTGCGACTGATTTCTCAGCAAGCCTACTGGTCCATATTTTCCTTCAGGAAGACTGTGGGTCAGGCCAAATTCCCTGTTAGGTGACAGGATGAGGGGGATGAACAAAGCAATTAATAGTTCTTAATTCACTATGACTAAATTATCACCTTTTGAACTGTGCGCAGTCAAGATTCAAGAGTTTCATTTGGAAGGCACTGTAGTTATAATTTATGTGAGCACTTACTACACAGTCTGTGCAGTCTTTTTGATCCTTACATTTTCACAAGAAATTCTGAATGTTCAGAGGTACGATATACATAAAAGTAAGGTCATGTCTTCCCCATATTAATGATTGTAATTTACCTAATTATTCTAGTATCGTAGTCTTTTATTTTTTAACCCATGTGTAAAATCCAGCAAAGCAAGGGAATACACTGAACTCTGTGCACAGAACAATTTAAATAGTGTAGGTTTTTTCTGCTACTTTTGAAAGGAAAACTGAATTTGAGATTGTACTCTATTTTTCTACATAGAGGTATTATACATACATGAATGAATGTATTAATGAAAATATTAGGACAATTACTTATTCTACCTAACATGCCTTTAGAGATTATTTTACAGATATGTTTGTAAACTGTATTCATGGCAATCTGTTCTTCTATCTAAAGAATATTGATCATTCAAAAAAGAAAACAGAACAGAAAGAGTCTAAGGGATTCACCTGGCAACATGAACGAGGTCCTGAGTGGCAAACATCTTGCCATAAGTCCCAATGGCTGTGGGTTTTGGAAACTTGCCTGGAGACTATTCTATAAGGAAAAGAAGTAATTAAAACACATTGTTAGTCTACCCACTGAGAGACAGGTCGATATGCTTTCCCATTCCTATGTCTGTGTTCCTTTCTTCAGCTCTAGTTTACATACCTAATCAATCACTTTGCCTGTATGATTGATCAAAGAAGAGTACAATGTGAAAGGAGATGCCAGGGAGATATGTAAACTCATGTGTCATTAGAAGTGGGAGCTAATGGCATGTCGTGCAGTACTTTTCCTGTAATTTTTTTATTGCTTGGCAGTGTTACACAAAAACGCATGTCATTCAAATCTATAGCAGTTCTGCTGTCTGTTGATTGTAGCATGTCTCTATTTTTAGTTCTTCTTTCTCTGAAAAGCTGTCTCTTTTGTTTCATGGACAATAATACTGGTATCTCTCCATCCAGGAATAATAAAAAGAAGCACTAAACCGCCATCAAATCTCCTCCCACCTCATAGACTCCCACAGACTACTCTTCAGAGGTGGGCCTGAAAGTGGAAAGATGGAAGTGCATTTACCAAGCTGCAGCTATAGCTCCATTCGATCTCACGCATCATCTCTTTTAGACCTGGCTAAATGCTGTCAGAGGCAGAAAGGCTCCCTATGGGCTGAGATCACACTGTAAATTTGAAACAGTTGTTTCAAAGAAGGGAGTGTAAGAGAAAATATCAAATAAAAAAAAAAAAAAGCATAAACATACCTGAAATGCTCCAAAGCCCATCTGGGTCCACGAGAAAGACTTGCTTGGACTAGAAATAAATATCCACTTTTTTTTTTTTTAATCAAAAAAGCCTCTTTAGTTCTACATTCTAAAACTCTGGATCAAAGTATACAAATAAATAATGTAGATAGGACAATCTAAATATTACTAATGTAGGAAATTCATAGATTATGTTTCTTACTATCTGTGTTTTTCCCTGCCAGTATGTCTCTGATACTCTGACCATAAATCTTCACAGTCTGAAGCAAGACAAAACCAAAAAAATCTACTCCTGCTCTGTGCCGTCTCCCTGATTGTGGGTGGTCTGGTCTGTGTCTTGCTGTGGGGCAGCCAAAATAGCACTTCTTATCTTTGCGTCTATTCTTTTTTTAAAAGGTACAGAAAAGCAGATCTGAGGAAGTATTCCTGTGTGAGATGAAGGTATCACATTTTCTGGAAAGCAAAGCTCATTTTAAGTCCTTATCCACTTAGCTATAAGTAATACTTGAATTTTTGAAGAAGTTATGCTTTTGTTAATTAATATCAATACCTTTGATGTTTAGATAATGTCTTCTCTCACAGGCATTTCCAACCATGAAAGAATATTAGGACTAGGACTTTTTAGTATTTCCTTATGCCTTCATCTACTAAAAGATATATTTAAAGCTTTTTTTTTGCATAATACATGCACCAAATATGTCTCACTCTTAATGACAGCAATTTTTTATCATATTTCAATCAAATATTTTGACGATAAGGTTCTTTTTGGCCTGCTTATTTATAATAGTACTAATCAGTTTTGGAATTGGTTTCATGCTTCAGACATTCACTACCCATAAAGCTGACAGGGCTTTTTACTTACCTGGCATTTTACAGAGTGTCATAAATGTTAATATTTGTCAACCAAAATGAGCATGCATTTGACACTAAAACTGCTTTGGAATCCATTTTGTTGTGCTTTCTCTGTATCAGGCGTTTATTTACCTTTCACTCTTTCTTCAACTTTTCAAATTATTAGCCTTTTTTATATTGTATTTGCTTCATAGGTGAAAAGAAGGACATGGTGGAAATTTGCATGAATTAACAGTGAATGCAAGAATTGTATTAGAGACCTGGTAGAAACATATATTAACATTGATATGTACATACATATACATACATATATATATATATGAGCGCTAGCATTGTGATTAAAACAAATGCTAGAAGCTCTAAATCACAAGATTTAGAGTTGCAGTATATTACGATTTTTGCATAGCCAAGATCAGAATGTAAAATGTTTCCTACTTTGTCCTACATCTACCTACAGAGTATTCCTTCAACGCAAATTCATCCACCCTGAGCAAACAGAATAAGTAAATTAATAAGTAAATAATGTCATCATTATTTTGCCCATGGCTAGTGAAATCATGAACTAAGGATAAAGCAGTTTGGAGTTTGAACGAATGAAATAAAAAATAGATTAATAAACTAAAGATATGGCATAAGTAACTACCGATGTGACAGGTCAATAGATAGCATAGAAGTGGAGAAAGCAAAATGCACTTCCCGTCCTTGGAAGCCTTAACAATTTCCAATATAATTTTGAAAAGAATATTGAAAAAATTTTGTGCCAAATCTAATTTATACATATATATATATTTCAAATATAGTTTTGTATGTTATATTTTTAAAATTAAATATGATAGTTTTAAATAACTTTTTTGACAGAGAGTTTACTGATGCACATCAGCAATAATTTAACTTTTCAAGTGTTCATCACCCTTAGCACCAGTCAGAAACTGAGAAAGAATGACCACAAACAGCTTGGTGGCTTCTACTGAAACCTTTATTTCAGCTCCTTTAATGAGTAAATTAATAGAGCACAGTCAGGTGGTGATTCAAATTATGCCTTATTACCAGTTGATGCAAATCCTCTGCAACAGCAAATATAAAATAACAAATAAGATATTCTCCTGTGAGTGGTCGGGCTATTGGAGTGACATCACTGCCTGAGTTGGGCTGGCTGGAACCAGCTGGAACCGCCTGGAACCAGCCAGGGCAGTTCCTGGCAGTGGTTGCAACACCCCAGATACCACACAGTGCCAGGTACGCCCAGCAAGGGTAGAAAATAATGTCAAAATTGCTTTGATTTATAAAGTTTTGATATATTGTTTAGGGCAAATAACTGCGTTTTAAAACTGTATTTTCATTTAATACTTCTCTCATTCTCTAGTACTAGTATTTCCATGTAACTTGTAGAGATCAGAAACAGATTCAAACATCTTTAAGAGTAAAAACTTTCCCTGATAGGAATTAGGTTGAAAATGTATAAGTGACTGGATCTGGACCAGACACAAAAAAGACCTGTATTTTCAAAGATTCCTTTTTTTTTTCTTTCCTCTCTCTCCAGTGTGTTAAATTCACAGGCATTTACCCGGGACTTATTTCATCTTCAGGCACTGACATATTTTACAAGATCTAGCTCAAATGACATTCCTAAGATTAAACATGAAACTCATGACAGAAAACTGTGTGTCATTTTAGTGGCTCCCAGTCTAGCTCCGTTTATAACTTGTGTGCTGGAGCCAGCTTTCCTGCGAGGTGAGCACGGAGTCCCAGTTGTCAAGCTCACGCAGTAATTTACTGATTTATCATCACAAGCCATAATTCGATGTCTGTCAAAATCGCCTCCTTAATCCTTTAGAGACTGGGGCCTAACAGTAGATTTTCTTGCATATCCAGAAGTCTAACAGACTGCATATTTGTTCTATAAAAGGAAAAAAAAAAAAAAGTAAAATAAAGCTTGCAGGTAAACATACAGGGAAAAATAAATAATCTGTGATAAGCTTTGTGAGGTGTAGAAAACCAGTAGGAATTGTATTATAAAAATGATTTTTAAAAAGTAAATAAGATCTAAGCTAGTGTTTTGAATAATCTCTAGAACATTAAAAAAATGTAAAGGGAGCCTTATTGTGTTTTTCTGGTCCAGTTTCACCTTAAACTTTGCATAATATAACGTAATATTTGCAAAGAACTTTTGTTATCAAGCCAGAGCTTATGTTATAGTGTTTGCCTATGCAGAGTGATCTCAATATGTGAAGATTACACAAGGATTGGCCATGGATTTACCAAAGATACCTAAAGGACTGCAGACTCCCAAGAAGCCTTAACTTGGTAAAGTCAAGCTGCTTTCATTTATCATGATAATGTTTTAGTTTCACATCTACACATTGCATCCATTTTCCTCACCACCACAGCTCAGGCCAGAGATACATCTCATATTTTAAAGCAAAACTATTGATACAGGTGGTCTTGAAGCTGTGTTTTCAAAATTTCAGTACGTAGCCCAGGAGAGGGTGAAAGGTGGCTGTCAGAATCCACTCAGGATTCTGATCCACTGAGCAAGATTCATTTGTTTCACTGCACATGATGGTGTATCTTCCAGCATTCTGGTGGTTGCCAAGTCTGCCTGTCTTGTTTATCAAAAGTACTGCCTGCCGCACCATAAAATATATGCTTTTTTTTTTTTTTTTTTGAGAATAGTAATATTTCCCAGAGCTTAAAGAGTCAGACAGGACCGACAAGGTAGATTTCCTTCCCTTTTGAAAAAAGTTACATATATATTCTCAGAGAAAGAAGTGGAGGGGAAAGAAAAGTAGAGAGATTAGAATGGCAATATCAGTATTTTTTTCCATTTTCATGCTCATAGCAAAGGAAGGATCAGACTTTGTCTTGGTAAGAGTTAATGCCTGGGCCCCAGGTATTCCAGAAGAGATTTTGCAAAGCACAGCAACATACATACATTTTTCTTCCATGGCTTTACTCTGCATCTAACACAGAATGAATCCTTCAAGCAGCATCTGACCTGTGATGTTTTACAAAAAACAATGAGGAACTGGTGGTTTAAAATCTTCCTAAAAATAATTTTATATATACATATACATACATATATATAGACATATATGCATACAAAGAGGACATTTATTTCCCATAGTAAAATTTTGATCTCTGAAAGCCTCCTCCTGGTTGCCAGGAACATATTAAACCTAGATAAGCAACATGAGAAGCTGCTCTTTGCTTTTCCTTGATACCTCAGGAACATTACTTAAGAAAATAATGATGACTGTCCAGAAAAAACTTTCCTTCTCCAACTCCTATGTCTGTCTAAAAGACTACGTAAATGTTAAACAGAGTGGAAATGAAGGCTGGAATAGAGAGTGAAAAATAAACATTGGCAAAGTCTAACGGAAAGGGATTAGTAAGAAAGTAATAAAAGCCACCCTTAATGTGTGTCTGTGATTGTCCACCTTAGAATCATGGTCAGACTTTACTTTTCCCCTTAGAAAATGTTGAAAGCAAAAATCATTAACTGAGATAAACGCTGGGAAAGGAAAATATATCTTTATCAATATTCCTACTCTAATATCTTTGTAGAAAGCTAATTTTGAGGAATGGTTCTGAAAGGAAGAGATGTAGCATTTTTTGTTCAGTGTTTTACAACTGGCTGCAGTAGCAAGGTACCTTTTTAAAAGAAAGGATGAACATTTGCCATCCAAATTACTTAAGAAAAAAGTTGTTTCAGTTATGAAAGAAACTGTTCAGTGTCATTCTGACAATATTCTAACATTTACCAGAATTTAGAATAAAGCCATTTTTAGTGTATTTCCTTACAGAGCAACAAATGTAAGTATTGTGACATTTATGAGTAAGGATCTTATATGCAGTTTTGAGATCCTACTGTTTTTCCCAACTAAAAGATTTCTAGTAGCATTTCAAAAAAGGCATTAAGAACTTAAAAAATAGTGGTAAAAGCTAGTTAGTTAGTAAAACTAACTGCAGCCCACACTCAGCACTTCTTTCCTCTATATTTTGTACCTTAATCATTATATGATATTAACGGTTAAGTAATAATGCCCTTATTGTAACAATATTCTCTTTGACTCAGGACAGGCTACTTCACTTCTGTGTTTTGCTTGTATTTTATCAGTCTTGTCTCTTAAGATCTTTATTTCTTGAGAGCAGAGATATTAATTGCTTTTTGGAATCTTCCAAGACAAATGGATTTGAGGCAAATAGATTCTATTGACTAATAAATCAAAACCAATTAAGTATATTCTGTCACTGATGTCTTCCAAAACTTTTCTGTATGTGTCATCATTATAAAGCCTTGCGTGTTTGCTAATATTAATTGTTATAACACACTGAAAAAAAATGTTTGAAGAATAATGGTACCAGAATGCAACTTTCTGGGGGAACTGGGTGCTGCTGTTGTTATTTAGGCAGAGTTTCTGCATTAGTGTTTTCAACAAGAATAGATTCCTATGATGACCTTCTAGTAAACCAACTTTAACAGATGTTTCTGTATCTTAGTGATTTTTAATGAGCATATTTTGGAACTGGAACTCTGAGGTGCCAAGTACTGTATCTTAGTTGTTGAGTGCAGAATATATGAAACATCCTGTAAATGCTCAGAAGTATCTACTTTGGGAACCAGGCATGAGTATCACTTAAGATCTAAAAGAGCACCCAGTCCAGAAAGTCTAATGTTGAGCACAGATGGATTTTGTGGAACTGAAAGCAAGACACACAACTGGTCACTCTCATTAAAACAAAAATACAAAAAGAAAAATCAAATGAATGAGAATGAAGAAATCAACATTCCCTTTTTGCATAATACTTCTGTAATAAAAGCGTTTGTCTACAAGCAGAAGAGCAGGATATTCCTGTGCAGTCTTAGGAGTTTTTAATGCCAGTTTCATGGAAACAGAAGGAAGGTACTTCATAAAAAGCAGAGAGATTCTTTAAATATTTCCTCCTCTACTTCAGTAACAAATACAGAGTGGTTTTTTGTGTTTACATAAAGGAAAGTACTAAGACCCACCAGCAGGAAAGCAAAATAGCCAATGCTAACCTATGTCTGTATGAAATACGGGTTTATGAGCACTAGCTTGGTGGGTTTTATTTTAGTTTAGTTGAGTTTGGTTTTAGTTTTAAACACCTGTGAGTTATCTGAATCCGAAATGCTTAATATCTAGCAAACAAGTGTAACTCCCATTATCAAAATCTAGAATGTTCCCCACACATGATCCTTTGGTTACTCCTGCTGTCCCTACAAAAAGAAAGCTCTCACATGTAAGGGAATCCAGACTCTACCAAGTCTCCTGCTAAGCGCTTCCAAAAACAAGTCTGTGTTCCTGGCTCCCAAATAATCGAGAGCAGCCAGGAGTGTATTCTACTGCTCTTAAACCATCCTGAGGCAACATTTTGGAGCTTTAATGAGTCCCAGGGTGTTTCTATACTCTTGCTTTCAGTTGCAGCACATCCAAAGGGCCCTAGTACTTTAATGTTAAACAGTTGCTTTGTAAGTGCCAGTAAAGCCAGATTAAGGAGAAAAAAATAAAAAAGGAAAAACATTTGCCACCTCTTGTTCCCAGGATTTTAAAATATACAGGTGACACAAGAAGCCCACTGTCAAATCGAAAGGGACATTCTGTTCCCCTCTTTATCCAGATGAGAAATTGTAGACACTTACCTAAAGAAGTACCCTTCTGCCTCTTCAGTGCCAAGACTTCTATCATGAAAGAGAGCATCTGGCTGGGAAAAAACGTCATTATTTGTACTCACAACTTTGTTTAGGATTTATTTTGGTTTTCATTTAGGTTCTCATCTCCCTTGCCTCATTTTCTCCTCCAAGATTATCGATTCTTAGTTTATTTCAAGGGACAGACTCTTCCCTTGTCTACTTGTTTACACCCTATTTAGTAGAATCCTGTCTACTTGTTTAGTAGACCCTGTCTGCTTGGATTATATACAGGCAACTTATCTGTTCTTATCTGATACCCTAACAGATCTTTAGTTCTAGAAGGCGGTAAACCACTCCTTCCCCTGTTCCCTGTTACTGCCATGACAGTCCAGACTGAAACTTTTCCATGAGCCAATTTATATAAATGTGCAAATCAAGAACAATACTTTAAAAGATAAATATGTTTCATTACCGTTCCTGGATCATTACTAATTAAGACCAGACCTAACAGCAATAAACCACTCTGGAGCAGTAACCTTCTTAGGATAATTAATCCATCTTGTCTTTAAAGACCAACAAAACACAGAAAATGAAAGCTTGCCAAATTAAAAATTGCCCACTGAAACGATCTCTCAGTTGGCTGAGTCTAGAGAATGAAGAAGCAGCAATCTTTTAGCCTACTTAAGATTTTTTCATACTAGAGAGTTTTCTTGTGTGTGTGTGTATACTTATAATGACTGTAAGATCAAATGAAGGCCTGCAAATTGTGTGCAGATTCTACATGAATGGGGAAAAAAAAAAGTGTCCCCATTTAATATGGGGATATAACATACATTAGTAAAACCTTCCATCCTATATAAACCTCCATCATATTATGGAAACAGATGTAGGCCAGGCAATTTTAAGAAGGAAGGGGATCTTGGGCTCCTACTTTCATTCTTCCTACTCATCAGGGAGTGCCAGCACAGTAACTCAAGGCATCCAGTGTTATATTCTGATGACTGAGATACATTCTGTGAGATGCAAAATTCCGTATTCTGGTATTGATTTCTGAAGCTGTTTTTCACCCTTACACTGTTCCATACGAGCAAGATCACATTCTGTTCTTTGGTGCTTTGCTAAGAAATATCTGAAGGTAGCATGTGCCCTAAGAGTTGGGTTTTCTCTGTCTGAGCAGATGTTATGTGACATATGGAGACATTGCTATTTGCCTAAAGCATCTTTGTTCACTGTTAAACCTAGTATTGAACCTCTGAATGTGTGCGCCAACTTCCATATCATGCTGGCAAAAATAAAACACATTCTACACTAACAATCAAATGACATTTTACTAAGAGGATTTCTGAAAACTGAACTGGTGAAACTTCAGTGAAAATTGAGCTTAGAAATGTATTAATAGTTAATTCAAACTCAAACTTCCTTGTCCAAAGTTTAGCCAAGTTTATAATTGCTTAGTACATATGTAATACATGATTAATTGTACTCTTCTCATCTGAAATGCATTACAATATACAGTAAAACTAGGCGAATCGACAGGTTCAAGATAATGCTTACTTTAAAGCACCTTTCATCGTATATTTTAAATGAAGTAGTAATAGAATCCATAAGTTCTGTCTATGCTTACTTTTTTAATGTGACATAGATTTAAATGAGCAACATTTCTTCAGAAGAAATGTGGTCATATCTACATTAAAGTACAAGACTTGTTAACCAGACTGCAAGAAAAATCACGCTAACTCAGACTGGCAGTGCACTTCTAATAATATAATTTATCTTAACATCAGTTTAAGCAACACAATATATGCTTTAGCCAAGTCAGGCTTTGCTGTCATTGGAAGGTCAGGATAAATTCATCTAGTGCAAGCACCAGAGGCTACAGCATGTGGTTGCCTCTCCAAATGAGCTTGAGTTCACTGGTTTGTTTTACAACAAAGCTGCAGGATTCTTTTAACTTGGCTGAGTTCCCGTAGAAAGGACATTTTGGCAAAGCAACAATAGATTTTTTCCACCTCGGCTTTGTTAAAGAAGCTCAAAAATTCCAAGTCAGTTCAACAAAAGCTTCTTTGAATATCTTACATTGAAAAAATATAATAACCCACACCTAGAGGTAATCAACACTTAGGAGAAAAATGCTGCTCGGTAGGATTGGGTTGCTCTTTGTGCTCTCACTGATTCATTTTTTGAGCCACCTGATGGAGAGTGGAAATTCAGTGACACTGCAACAAGAGGTCATTTTCTGCCTCGAGAACCTCCTCATTAAGTTTCAATTATTTTGCCAGTTTGTACAACAGTCTTTCAGTCTTCCTTGCATTCCTAACACATGTAGGTGGCTAATGTCTCTTCACATATGTTTCACAGCAGGTTCTGAACTATTAGAGCACTTACAACTAAAAGTTCTTTTCCAGTAGAGCATGTAAATGTGACCCCTGTTGGTTGATGTGCCTATAGTACATGATAAGAATCACTGAATCAAGCACTGCATTGAAAGAAGTGAACAGCGGAGGAAACTTCTTATTAAAACACAATACAAACCATAATAACAAAGGAAAACTGCCTCACGCTGTAGGTGCATTGCAATGAAACTATCTGCTTATTAGGACTGGCCAGAAATTCTGCTCTTCATTTTGTCACAAGTACAGAGGTTTTTCACTTCATTTATTTATTTATTTATTATAAGCAGGATATAAGAACAAAACCTTCTTTAATTTGTGAGGTGCTGATGGTACAAGGACAGTGTGGTACAGAGGCAATAGGTCCGATGTTCCTTGACTGGGGCACAGTTGAGTCAATCATAGCAACTACTGTTTTTTCTATATGTCAGATAATTAGACTAGCTACCAATCTAAGGACTGAAAAATCAGTCTGTTCTTTGTCAGATATCAGCATGGCTGTTATTTTTCACAAATGTTCAGATGAAAAATTCATGACTAATTCAATTACTTAAACACGAACTTTAGTTCCTTCTGTAGAATTGATCTGTATGTGAAAGTTTTGCCTGTGTGCACACCCTTTTGTCCTCTCCTTGATTTATATCTTTCCACATAAAAAATTACCATTATAGTATTCCACATTTTTTTCATTTTTCAGGAATGCCTTTAAGAAAGATCACATCACTTAAGTGATATCATGGATATTTTGATGAAGAAGATGATAAAAGGACACAGTGTAATACAATGAAGTCAAGAAGGGTTAAACAGAGAAGGCATCACATGCACAACACAAAAGTAACATCCCTCCCCTCCAAAAAAACACATTTTTCTCCTAAAATTCAAGGATATACTCTTCAAATACATGTAAGAATTCCTAGTAACAAAGGACTAGTACACTCCCTGAGACTGTACTGTTTTCTGGTATGCTGTGTCATATAATGATGGGGAGATTATTTAATTAATGTCATTTGCTTAACATTAATCATTTACTTAACAGGTTTGCTTCTCTTAGCTTCCCTGAAACTTTATATCAAGTTGATCAAGTTTGAATCTTTGCTAGAAAATCCTGCTGTCAGTTCTGGAAAGTGATAGAAATGAACACTGTATTTCTTCTCTTTATTATATTTGCAAACTGAGCAACACAGCTAACTCTTTCATGGATTTCATTAGGAGTTACTTCTGCTCATCTGTGTGCAAAGTGGTATGTTCATGCAAAAGTACCAATTGATGCCCCTTCTTTTTATTAATGTTCATTTAAAATCCACAATAGGACGTAAAATTCTGACTAAAGTTTGACCTTAACTTGAAAAAAAACCCTACTTTTTTTTTTCTGCGTAAACATCTTTTTAATTATCTCATATAAATGCAAAATGTATTTTCATAGATGCACTAATGGTAGAATAACATTTGAAATTATTAGCATATTTTAACCTGAATGTAGAAGAATGAGAATCTCATGCTGTGCTAGCATTTCTCAGCCTCATAACACTATGCTGAACAGCATGTGCCTTTCAGAAAAATGCTGGTCCCTGAACACAGTATCTGCTAAAAGAAATGGAGAGGGAGTATGTTGATATAAGCACATTTCTGTAATTCCGTCTTACAAAAGAATCAAGAAAACCTATAATTCATTTTTACACATAATTTCTCTAAAAAGGCCCCGCCACCATGTCTTCTACATACAGTGTAATATAAGCCTAATTCACTGGAAGACAACTGAAGGTCTTCGCTTCAAGACATTTATATAGTTCATATAGTAGTTTACTGCTTGCTTATATATTAATGCAAACCTTTAGTTAGTACCAAATTTGGGAAAAGCATTCATTAAGTAACTGTTAGCACATTGTTGCTTACCAGTTGTCACTGAAATCTTAGAACAACTTAGTGACAGGATGTAAAGACATGAAAGAAGTCATTTTCATTCCTTGCTTGGCTTCCTGAAGGAGGACATTGTGACTGGGTGGGAATACCTTGAAGCCCAAGATCTTCTTGTTATGAAGAAAAACTACTTATAGCTTGGGATGCAATTCCTCTTTATTCTCCTCTTGTGCTTATAGTTTGTGCCATCCGTAACTTTTGCACAGGTGAACTTTGGATGAAAAGAATCTCCTTAAGAGCCAAATTAGTTGTATGTGGTAACAGACTGTATTATGCTCATTGCTTTCTGTACTCAATAGGTTCAGATGATAATGAATCAGAATTTAGGACTAAGGTAAGGTAATCATTTATAACATTCGTCTGGGCCTGTGGCTAGGAATGTAAATTACAATTAACGTCTTAGCCTATCAAAGGTAAAAATTTACCATGTTTGATTGTAGTTCATAATTTCAGAAGGAGTAGAAGCAAGAATCTCAGAATCACAGAATCACAGAATGGTTGAGGTTGGAAGGGACCTCTAGACATCATCTAGACCAACCCCCTGCTCCAGCAGCAACACCCAGAACACGGGGCACAGGGCGGCATCCAGGCGGGTTTGCAAGATCTCCAGAAAAGGAGACTCCACAGCCTCTCTGGGCAGCCTATTCCAGGGCTCTGTCACCCTAACAGGAAAGTTCTTCTGCATATGGAGGTGGAACTTCCTGCGGTTCAACTTACACCCGTGACCCCTCGTCCTGTCACCGAGCACCATGGAGAAGAGCCTGGCCCCATTCTCCCTGCAGTCACCCCTCAGGTGCTTGAACATGTTAATCAAATCTCCTCTCAGCCTTCTTTTCTGCAGACTGGACAGGCCCTGCTCGCTTACGCTTTCCTCATACGATAGATGCTCCAATCCCTTAGTCATCTTCATGACTCTGGACTGGACCCTCCCTAGAAGCTCCACATCCCTCTTGTACTGGGGAGCCCAGAACTGCACCCAGTATACCACGTGCGGCCTCACCAGAGCTCGTTAGAGGGACAGGATCCCCTCCTTTGACCTGCTGGCAATGCTCCTCCTGAGACAGACGTATTGGCCTTCTTGGCCACGAGGGCACACTGCTGGCTCATGGTTAACACGTTGTCAACCAGGACTGCCAAATCCCTCTCCACAGAGTTGCTTTCCAGCTGGTCAACCATAATTTTTCCTGGTGCCTGGGGTTATTCCTCCCCAGAGTCCTGTCCTTGCAGAACCTTCAGGAGGTTCCTCTCTGCCCACCTCTCCATCCTGTCCAGGTCTTTCTAAATGGCAGCAGAGCCCTCGGGAGTGTCGGCCACTCCTCCCAGTTTGGTGTCATCTGCAAACTTGCTGAGGGTGCACTCTGTGCCCTCATCCAAGTCATTGATGAACAAGTTGAAGAGCACTGGGCCCAGTACTGATCCTTGTGGGACATCACTGGCCACAGGCCTCCAACCAGACTTGGCCCCATTTATCAACAGCCTCTGGGCTTTGTCATCCAAACAGTCTTCAATCCACTTCACTGTCCACTCATGCGGTCCCCACTTCCTAAGATTTCCTATGAGGATGTTATGGGAGACTGTGTTGAAAGCCTTGCTGAAGTCAAGGTAGACAACATCCACAGCTCTCCCATCATCCATCCAGCTGGTCACCTCATCGTAGAAGGCTGTCAGGTTCGCCGCACACAACTTCGCCTTGGCTAACCCATGCTGACTACACCTGATCATCTTCTTTTCCTTGACATACCTAGAGATGGTCTCTAGGATGAGCTGCTCCATCACCTTTCCAGGAGCGGTGGTAAGGCTGACTGGCCTGTGGTTTCCTGGCTCCTCCCTTTTGCCCTTTTTTAAGACTTTTTTGATGTTTTGAAGACTTGCCTTTTTTTGAAGACTGAAGAAATGGCCTAAGAAACAGGAAGACAGTTTTCTGCTGTGCTTTGTTTGCTTTTTATCCTCTATAATAAGTTTGAAGAATAAGGGAATTCCCTTATTTTCCCGTACTTATGGGAAAGTAAAGAGAAAGTAAATTAGAAAAAAAAAAAGTTTGAAAGCTTTACTTCTATTTTTTAAGCTACAAAGCCTTTTAACTATTTTTTTTCATTTAGAAACTTTTTAATATTATTTGTAGCTGCTGTGACTACCATGTAACCACTTTCTCTGAAATCTGAGCTCCTCTGTAAGCATTTAACATTGCAAATCTGAGGTGCTTTAATAAGTCAGCTCCATGTTGGCTCCTTTTACCTTCAGTCCAAGTCATTTTAGGCAATACAAAACAATCTATGGATTTATTTAGCTTCTGAATGACAATTTGGATGGGATTCAAGCCCACTCCACTGTTGTAGCAGCCACGACACTGGACATGTAGCAGATGTGTGTCCTTCTGAAGTAGAAGATGAAGCACCTGAATCATTCTTCACATGACCTGTAATCACTTTTATTAAATATCCCACTTTTTAGCCCCGTATTACAATGATTCAAGAGAGCATTAGTGTACAAGAAAATCAAACTCTCAGAGCTTAGTCTTTCCCTTATTTTCAGAAAAACTTACCTGGGCAGCTGAGCATTACTGCGAAGTATAATACAATAGAGTATTGACTGATTTTCACTTACTGCTTCTGATACATTATCTACAGAGGATATGTGTCTGCATCTATTGTTTGTTTCTACTCATGTTTCTCAGAAAACTTAAAATACAAGTTTTATCTAGGTTAGTGAAATATTTATTAGAGTACACAGAAGTCATGAAAAGACTGGAAAACAAAATGCAGAAGATCACAGACAAGAGTAAAAGACATGAGGTCAGCTTTGAAGCTGAGGCTCTCACACACTGTCAGTAAGAGCATACTTTCTGATAGTCCATGGTAGGAGACCCAACAGGGGTACTACTGCATTTCTGAGGATATCACCTCTCATATTGCATCCCAAAACTGCAATGCCCTAAAAGACAAACTCATGAAACAAGTTGATGATTAGTAATTCTGTATTCTGTCATCTATTCCTTTGGCTCAAAATGCTCCAAAATGTTGGAAATTTTGACATTTCAATGTGATTTCTTTTTCTTCCATGAATTCATATCAGAAAAACAGAGTTGAAAAGGAAGCAAAAAACAATTCATGGAAGCAAAGATGAACAAAATAAATGAAGATGCGTTGTCAGAAGAAGATAAAGACAGAACCAATATCCATTAGCAGTGTGCTAACTAAGGAAAGAAATCTGAAGCCCAATATTTATTTGTTGTGAGATAAAGGAGTTTGGATTAGAAATTGTCCCAAAGGGAAAAAGCAAAGAAAGCAAGGCCATATTTTTGAAAATAATAAGAAAGTGACATTTATGGTCTGTTCTAGTTTAAAGACATTTTCTGAAATATGATGATTGCTGAGCTTTGCATTCAATCTAATTTTTCTGAAAATCAGGAGATGATGGAGAAGGTTACAGAACCTAACATAGAAATTGTGGGAAAACATATCTAAGGAATGGGGCCTTCCCAGGGGAAGCGACTACAAAGAGCTGAGCTAAAGAAGATAGTGGATACTCCCTGATCTGAAGGAATGGGATCCTGGAAACTTCCTGAACTGCAAGCATGAGAAAGTTGGGCGAGACGGAGCTGTAATCAAGCCTGTCAGTGAGAGAGAAGGACTTGTGCACAGACCAATGCTGTGAATACCTGCCCGTTATCCACAACCAACCAAGTGCGGTAGAAGATGCATGGACAGTAGCATGTAACCAATCGTAGTGTATGCGTACGTGTGGCTAAAGAGCTTGCTTCTGCTTGTGTGTATAAGCATGCTATTTGGGCTAATAAACGGAGCTTGATGCTAGCTCATATTGAGTCGTCTCATGCTTCCACAAGCCCGTCTCCCACATATGGCACCTGAGCAGGGACCCAGGAGGGCCATGGAGGGGGATTGCCAGTCCCACTA
>VWPW01024929.1:7228-25075 GCA_013389825.1 Crypturellus undulatus
TTGCGCCCAGCCCGGCCCCCGGCAGCGCCGCGGGCATCGCGGCCGAGGGCGGACGTGGCGGCTGGGGAGGTCGGGGCCGCGCGGGGCAGCGCAGCTGTGAGGAGGTGCTGAGAGTTGGTGAGTGACTTGGCGGGCTAAAACAGCGTGAGGTTTTTTCCGTAGTGAGGACCAAGAGGGGCTGCCCTGAGGGCAGATCAGGCTGACTTGTTTGTTTCACAACTGCAAATTAATTTAACATGGTAACTTGATGTAGGATTTTGCAGCTTAAATGGAGACTTTTAGGTGTATTTAATTCTTCCCCTCCCCCCCCCCCCCAAAAAAAAAAAACGAACAATCCACAAAAAAAAACCCCAAACCCACACTTCAGCTAAAGATCTTCCATTGTGAACTTGTGACATCTCTATTCCCTCCCCTGCCACCCTCTAGCTATAAGAGTATTTCATTTCAAGATACAATTTGATATTGCTTAAAAGGGAAATTTTGGGATTTAAATAAATAGTGTTCAGAGACTTCTTGCTTTTGATGGGGATCATCTTTCCCAGAATAAAAACTCTGGCCTGTGAACTGAATTGGTGATGTCTGTCAAGTTTGCTAGGATGAAGAGTGTTTTTTATTTGGTAGAGCAGCTAAGTGAATAAATCAGGCCCAGTACACAAAGCAGTCATCACATATGCTAAGGAATGAGTGGACGTGATAGGAATTATAAAGTAAAAGATGATATAGCGAATCGCAGGGCAGTGCATTCTGCTAGGGAATACTTGTTGCAGTAACATGCTGTAAAATTTGAACTGTGTTAAAGTTTTAGTAGCTCCTAGCAGCTCTTTTTGTGAGGTTCCAGGTTTCCAGAAAGCAGTTTGTTATCAGCGAGCTGTATCAGGAAGGCAGCGCTGGTTCTGCTCTGTTTGCTGCCCTGAGAAGTGGGACATCTGGGCAGAAAGGCTCCCTCGTGTGCTTCAGTTTTGCCAGTGTAATTGTGTCACGAGCTGGGGATGGCCTCTTTGGGACTGGGGAGGCAGTAATGGAACCAGGGCAGTCAATTTTACTGGCCTAGATGCTTGTGCTGGTGTCACTTTGCTCTTTAGGCACAAACTCTACTGACAAGGCTCTTGTCTGCAAGAGGAGATTCTTGTAGCACTTCTTTAGTCTTGCCCTTGGTGATGCTCTTGGAGTTCTGTAAGAGAAAGCAGCGAAATGAGTTCTTTTAAAAGCATCAATTTTCTCTGCTTTGGGTTTTTATGAGCCTTTTGGGTGCCTTTAGCAAGCTCTGTTCAAAGTGTATTCGTTTAGCAAAACATGTAAAGTTCTTTTCATTGTTAGAATTGTTCATTGTGATAGAGTGAACTGAAAATGAGCTGTGCTATCGATCTTCCTTAACTCAAGTCGCAGTCCTTCAGATTGTGAAGGAATCTCAGCAGCAGCATGGCTTACGGCACGGTGACTTCCAGAGGTACAGGTCAGTGAGCCGCGGGGACGGCGCGGAGCTCCTCTCTAGTGTGACTTGGTGTTATTAACGCCAACTCATTTAAGATATAAACCCACAGGCAGCAAAGCCTCTCTGCTAAAAAAAAAATTCTTGTGACAAATTACTTCATAAGAAGTAATACATGTTTTTTCTTTTTCTCCTTACTGGACAAAATGTACTGTGACTGTTTAGTTTAGGAAGATTAAACAAATAGCTCCTGTTTCTCTACTGTTTGTTAACACCATACTGGTAATCACCATTTTCTTCCAGAATTATTTTTTTAGTAAACATATGCAAGGCAATTGGGCTATAAGGAGAATATCACTGGTAGATTTTTTTCATGTTTTTTTTTTCTACTTCTGTTTGTAATGACTGCCTTACAATTTTTTTTCCTCCTCATATTCCATGTGGAGTTCTTAGTTGTTAAATATTGTATATCATAGCTTCTAGTGCTTATCTTATTCTGGTTGCAGAGAGTGGTATAGAGAAGTAAAATTGTTCTTTGGCTAAACTGACGGTCATCTTTCTTTTCCTTAGGGGTTATTGCTCCCGCAGGCTAAGGCGACTCCGAAAAACTCTCAACTTCAAGATGGGAAACAGGCACAAGTTCACTGGGAAGAAAGTAACAGAAGAGATTCTTTCAGACAACAGGTACTGCCACTAAATAGAATCAGGCATTTAATAGGTTCATGAATTGCTTCTTTCATTTCTGTAATTTATTTCCATGTCATCAGGGGAATACTTTTGTGTACAATGTACTCAAATGTTTCTCTCCAGAGACATGTGTTGTTGGTGTCATCAGGGGATCAAAGTTCTGGCTGCACTATCAGGAGAAGAGAGAGACTGCTGAGGTCCTGTTTTCTTGTTTGGATGAGTGGGAGAAGAGGGAGCAGCAGCTGGTTTCTTCCACTTATCATAGCTATTAAAGTGGTTCTTGTCATAATCGGCAAAGATTAGTTCAATAATAAAAAGGAAATGCTTAGTCAGACCTGCTGCAAGGTAGCCAGCTGAATGCAGATAGCTGAGGTTCCCTAACCAGCAAGAATGTGATCAGAAATGTAGTCTGTAGAACAAAAATACTGGGTTACAAGTTTTAGTTAGTTCTTCAGCATTTGGCAGAATGCTTGTCTGATGGAGTATGCAGAGAGTAGGCTGAGTCTCAGGCTTATTTCCTAGGTTTTAGAAACATATGTCTGTAGTTTCATATTCTTTCCTTGTAGGGGGGAGAAAAAAAAGTGATTCTGCCTTCACCTGTATTATTAAAAAGTTAGATGCATTATAGCATTAACTGTGGGGAAGACAGACTTGTTTACTTATATTAATTAGTTAGGAATTAAAATCTGTGTCTTTGGAAGTTTTCTTATATTACAGCATGAAATCAAAATGTCTTCGACTCTTCAGGAGTTGCCTAATACCGCCTTAGGTGCTCGTAACATGTCAATGTTACCATATCAATGCTAACATTAAGAGCATCTTTGTCTGTATCTACATCTTTGGCATCCACAAAGCCAAAGTTTTGTTAACCAAGCACTTTGTATCACATGGTAAGGAACTCAGTGATGTGGGAGTAGTTTTTTGAGCATCAGCATGTATCAGCAACCTTCCTCTACCCTGTAGGTATTTGCTGTTGATTCTGATGGATGCAGAGAGAGCCTGGAGTTACGCCATGCAGCTTAAACAGGAAGCGAACACAGAGCCTCGCAAACGGTTTCACTTGCTGTCCCGCCTGCGCAAAGCTGTGAAACACGCCGAGGAGCTGGAGCGCCTGTGTGAGAGCAATCGAGTGGACGCCAAAACAAAGTTGGAAGCTCAGGTAACCTCTCATACCTGGACCTTCCTTTGCAGCAAAACCTGAATGAGAAACCTTTGTATTTTAGGTGAACACTTTATTCTCATCTAGCTGTGATTAAATTGGCTGATTCTTGGACTGGTTCATGACATTCTCTGGGTAGTTTGGGTTCATTGTTGGTGCTGCTGGAATTGCAAAAGTAACCAGTGGCCCCAACCAAGATTAAGACCTGGCCGCTAGAGTTTGTTTAAGCACGTCAAGTGATCATTCTTGTTTTAAAAAGCAATAGGCTTTATTAAAGTAAAAAGAATTAGGATATTGCAAAATAGTGCAACACAGCCTAACAAACTTGCTCATCTATGAAGAACAGCTATTTAACTCATTTAATATGTTGATGTAGCTAATTAGAACACAAGCTTTGTGACAGAAAGCAGTTTTATTTTGGCACCAGCCTCTGTGAACAGAGGCTGCAGCGTTAATGGAAGAGTAAAAGTTTCATTTTGAAACGTCTTGTTGAAAGGGAGAGATTTAAAAAAAAAAAACTTCTTGCTGTCAGTGGACCATACCAATAATTCCTTCTCATTGGAAATGAGGAAATGTCACTTAAGAAAGTGAACTAAAGCCAAATTATTTTCAGTGAACAGTCCAAACAGATTGAGCTTAATCACATCCCCTAGATTTCACAGCAGTTTTCATGGAAATGTTATGCAAACTAGGCAGTTGGTCCTGCAGTGATGAACTTGTTTGCCCTTGCTGTGTGTGCAGGCGTACATGGCTTACCTCACAGGAATGCTTCGTTTCGAACACCAGGAGTGGAAGGCAGCCATGGAGGCTTTCAACAAGTGCAAGTGAGTACCCTCACCTTAACTTCATTTAGTAAAGAGAATTAGATCAGTCTAGTGAGTATTATGTGCTGTATGCTTAATAACTCTGCAAGTTGTTTGGTGAACTGTGCCGAATGGGCAGCATTACTGAAGAAATACATTCCTCACAGAATACAGACAGAACCTCTTCCTTTAAGTTGGCATCTTATAAAACTACACATACTGTAGTATTCTTCTGTATCTTTTGCTGCAGGACCATATATGAGAAACTGGCCAATGCTTTCACAGAGGAACAAGCTGTGCTGTATAACCAGCGTGTGGAAGAGATCTCTCCCAACATTCGCTACTGTGCCTACAATATTGGTAAGGGGAGTACTTCAACTCCAGAAAAAAGCTGTGTTTGGTTATAGGAAAAGATGACCAACTTGATGATTAAATACTGGTGTGATGTTGGAGTGAGTCTTTAGTGGTACTTTGGGTAAATATGACATATTTTATGTCAGCTTAGCAGTGAAGAAATTACATTGTGCAACACTACCTGTGTTTTGTTTTTTTATGTAAAATGACTAAATAAGTTTGTGGTTACTGTGCTTATAAATTCAAAAAGGAATTGCAGTTTCATGCCACTTGCCCCCAGATGTCTAGTACGTTAAAAACTAATCGATAGATTTTTATATCAAAGTGATTATTGAATTTGGGTAGAAATGGAATTTTGATTTGTTAATTTGTTTTCAGGTGATCAATCTGCTATCAATGAATTGATGCAGATGAGACTGAGGTCTGGTGGCACGGAAGGTCTTCTTGCAGAGAAACTGGAGGTAACTTACTGAATGTTTCAGTTTGAAGCATGCAGATATTATTTTCTTGAGATCAGTACCGATAAGAAAAGAGTGAGTGCTCGCTCTATGCAAAATCACATGTCCATTAAAAAAAGAAAAGTCAAATCTAATGTGAGCTTAAAAGGTCCAGTTTTGGAACCTTTAATTTCAGGCTCATCATTTCAGTTCCTTGTCTGCAGGCGCTGATTACCCAAACTCGAGCAAAGCAGGCAGCTACCATGAGCGAAGTGGAGTGGAGGGGCAGAACTGTCCCTGTGAAGATAGACAAAGTGAGGATCTTCTTACTGGGGCTGGCTGACAACGAAGCAGCCATCGTTCAGGTAACCTGGGAACGGTCTCCAATGCTCTGATAATTCTGTTTCTTTTGGTGTGTAGATAAATGCACAATAGTGGACCAAATGGTTTTAAATAATCTTTCTCAAACTTGGTGTCCAAAGGCTAAAAGGAGAAGTGGGAATGTTGTCTGTAACCCAAAGCCTGAGCGGCGCTTGGGGTTTGCTCCCACAATTTACCAACAAGTGTTAATTTGTGGGATCTATTCTGCTAAACCACTGGGTATTGTTCCTTTGAACACCCTGTTCTACCCAAAAGTGCCAAGTTTCAGTGGCAGAGTGATAGTTGTTATTATTTGTAATTTTCACTTCAAAATGATTAACAATTTGAAGATTAACTGCTTTTCAATGACTTTTATATCCTGTTCTTGCATCCTTAAGTATCTCACCCAAACGTTTCAACTTCAGAGCAACCAAAAGATCTGTATTGCTTACATTTTTTTTTCTGCAGTGGAAAGCAGTTTTGCCAGACGAAGCAGCTGCTGTGAGCTTTGTAACTGAGTTGTCTTCTGTTGACTTATGCAAAACTTCAAAAGCAGGAAGATGATTGCTAAATGTCAGGAGCGAAATGCCTACGGAGGGTTCTGAAAAGCTTGCAATGGGCTTTAATGGAATTGCATTGTAGTCGGCACTTTCATATGGCACTTTTGCCTTGGGAATGGAGCCCACACAGTGTCTTTTCCTTCCCAGTGGCTGTGTACAGAGCCTTTGCTGTTTAAAAAGGGCAGTTAAAGGGTCTTTATTAACAATTGTTACCACTAAAGGCAGGTCCTTTGCAGCTTCAAAAACTGTTATCACTAGGAAAAAGATAAATAGCAAAAAACATCAATTTAAATGATACCATTTACCTTCATAGGGTTATAATATTAAGTGAGCAAGAGCTGAAATAGTGTTAAGTAAATTAGCCTAAGTAGGATATGTCTGGGTGGAAACATTAATGATACCAGTCTTACCAGAAATGTAATATTGCCAATTTTCTTTTTAATGTTTTATTTCTTTATTTAAAGGATGATGTAGGTAGTATGATAGTATGGCCAGCAGGTGGAAGTGCAGCTTAGAGATCAGTGCTCCCTCATTTCATTTCCTTCCTCCGAGGTTAATGCTTGGGCTTTTCAGTTTAGTTGCCCTCCTTGTTCCACAAAGCAGTGGCAGAAATACAATCTGCATTTGGTTCTATCTTGCGTTGTGCTTCTTGGAAGCTCTGCTTAAACTGAGAGAATTTGTGACACTAGATCCTAACTAGTAGTGATGAGATTGAGCATTGCAGCAGCAGTATGATATACAATTCCATATTTTAAATTACTTACGTGAACTCCCTTGAAGACTTAAATTTAGAATGTGACTTGAGGGGCCACATTGACTTTACCAGGTAAAAGTGAGAAGGTTAAAGTGCTCTTATTTGATATTTTCTTGAGGATTCTGTGACCATCTGCAGTAGTTAGGACTGAAACAAAACTGAGTTGTAATAAGTTTCAGGAACAATACAGTCCCCCAAAACAAAGAGGAAAAAAAAAGGGGGGGGGTAAGTTTTGATTTCAGGTTCCTTGATAACTCTAAGAGCAAACCTGAACTATTCTCTCAGTACACTTTATCACTAACTGTAGCTCTTGTATTTCAGTTTTATGATCTGGTATCGGCCAAATCAGAACACATGTATATTTACGCCCAGAGAATCAGTTTAACCTTAGGAATTCTTGGTTAGAAAGGAAAGCCTTTGTGTTATTGCGTGGCCCAGCCCTTTCTCTGTTTGTGCTTGACTGATGATCTAGTTATGTCTGTTTTCATTTTTGTGCATACAGTGAAATTGCTGGGCTCCTCTGGGTGAGGCTGAGAATGTTGCCAGACTCGTCTCTGGTTATTCTCAGTAGTTAGTCCCACCTTAAAAATACGTGCAACAAATTAAAAAAAACAACAAAAAAACAACAAAAGAAGCCACTCCACCTTCATCTTGGATCAAGATACCTAATATAAGGGAGTAAAAATAACATTCCTTAATTAAAAAAAAAAAAAAAAAAGAGGCTTTGTAGGGTAATGCTCAGCAGCTTTTTACAGACATTCCAACTCCTAGAGGAAGAGATTGCAGAGCTCTATTTTTCTACATTTTTTCACCGGTCTTTGGAACTGCAAGTTAGTTGCAGCAAATGCTCATCCCATGTTGTTATAAGATACGGAAGTCAAATGACACAAGGCTAATGTATTTAATTCTTTCCAGATTAACCCCTCCTTCATTTGGTAAGGTTGGGATTTGTTTCTGGGCAATTTTCTCTTGCAGAATTAGTAAGAGTATTATGATCCCTGCCCAGTTATCTTCTCAGTCAGCTGAATTGAAAGTGGAATTTGATTTTGGGTGCATTGTTTAATTAGGTACATGATAGACCAGTCCATTAGGCAAAGAGCAGGCTTCAACTTGTTTTTAAAGGGTGTTTTCAAACTTTGCTACAGGGCGGAAGCCAAAAATTGCTTAATTTTTTGACAAAACTTGTCGTGACAGCAGAAGCTACTCAATAACTCCTGCTACTGAAATGCAGATTTACTAAAAAAAAAAAAAAAAAAAAAAAAAAANAGCCCTGGACAAGCAAATTGTTGTCACTGTGAGCATTACTAGAGTGGGAGTGTAGAACAGATAATCATCTAGATGTTCTTACCACACTAGAAATGTTAAATCAGTATAACAGGAGCAGGTTGCATTGGTAGTTTCCCAGGTCAGTAACACTCAGCTCTTCCTCTGCTGTGGCCTTCCCACAGTGTGATGCAGCCTCAGGTGTTCTCTAAGCAACGTGGGTGCCATCCTGGAAGGGAAGGGAGATGCTGAGAAGGCAGCAGGGGCATCAATGACATGAGAGCTGCCCGGATTAGGCCCTAAGTGCTGCTGTAGTCTCAGTGCTGAGCAAATTTCCTTGCAATTTCTGATAATGTGCCCCCTAAAAGGTATTGCAAAAAGGTACAGGTTGGAGATCTAGTTACCTATAGACCTTAAGGCAGTAAACCAAATTTCTCTCCAATTAATTGTCTCTGTTAATTCTTCCATCATGAGATGCAAAATACAAGAATGTTTAATAGGTGTTTTTGACTTTCCTTTGCTTTTAGGCAGAAAACGAGGAAACAAAGGAACGTTTGTTTGAATCTCTACTCAGCGAGTGTAGGGATGCCATTCAGGCTGTTCGGGAAGATCTGAAACCAGACCAGGTAAGTATCAAGTGCTGGTGTTTCTACTTTCAATAACAGTGTCTTTTGGGGACTGCTTTTTTGTTGTTGTTAAACTCAGTTAACAGTAGAAATGGCTTTGGGGTTTTCTTTATTAAAAATCTTCAGGAGTTGATCATCTTTGACAACAATTTGATTCTGTTCAGAATTGGAATGGGAGAATAATTACATAGAAGCCCTCACACTTTTAGTGAGAAGCCTGATCTGGTTTTCTTCCAACTTTGTGTTTTCTGATATTTTCCTCCCCCAGCTGCTAGTCTAAGTTAATTATATGGTGTTTTGTCCAATTTTTGCAGAAACAGCGGGAACACTCCCTGGAAATGGATTCTGGGAAGGTATCCAACATCCAGTACTTACACAGGTAATAAGCAAACACAGCTGCCTTTACTCGTGCAAAGAAGTTATGCTCTTCTTTCAGGTTCAGTCACCTCACAATGTGTAGAGTTGTTTTTGTTTTGGTTTGTTTTTTTTGTGTGTGTGTTTCTGTGCTGGGCCTCTCAGCTCTCAAAGAACAGCTGCACAGATAAGGATCTGATTCATGCAGCTTAAAAACATTTTACTTAAGACTCTTATGTTGGTCTTTCAGAATTTTTTCCTGTATTAATGTCAGCTTGGCCAGGAGGGAGGACTCTGTCAGAGCAAAGAGTAATATCTGAGTAGATCTGACAGTTTATTAATGGTATTTTTTTAGTTATTTGACTTACATCAAGCTGTCGACTGCCATCAAGCGCAATGAGAGCATGGCAAAGTCTCTGCAGAAGGCCCTGCTGCAGCAGCAGCGCTCAGAAGAGGATGGCAAGCGCACGCCGCGGCCTCAGGACCTGATTCGTCTCTATGATATCATCTTGCAGGTGATTCTAGGGGAAGCAAGTCTAGCTCTTTCTGTCTGGGAAATTTCAGTATGAAAAGGTATCCCATAAAATACTGCAGGTGAACTGAATGTGAATTTGGGAGAGCAACCTGGTAACTACAGTAGCCTTGTGGAAGGTGTTCACCATCTACGTAGGGCATGAGAAAATGCATTTAGTTATGAGCGGAAGACACTGCTAGGACTAGCAACCTTGGGTTTATACCATGCCATGTTTTTTTTCGTGACACTCCTCTGCAGCATCCTGATAGCTGCCATGATTTCTCCTGGCCAATGAAAATGGCATCTAAAAGTACTTAAAATGTGTCCTTCTTTATAAGCAGTTTCTTAACTTCTTACATAAATGTTAAATTAACTGTGGGAGCTGTGGCTGGAGTAGTTGTAAGTGGGAAAGGAAATGTCTTATGAAGGAATTAATTCATATGAAGTCTGAGGAGTCTTTGTCCTGTTGCCTGTTTGTCAGGAAGTCTGGCCTGGGGTCAAACTTGTACATGTTTCCATGAGTGTCCTTCACAAGGTTAGCATACTGACAATTAGAAGATGGGCAACTGCTTCCATGAGAGTCTGCTATTGACTGTTAAAAGGGGCAGCTTTCTCTTATTTCATCAGATTCCAGAGGAAAACAAAGCTTGCCTGAATTCACCACTCTGACTCTATTTTGCACAGAACCTTGTGGAACTGACACAGCTTCCTGGCCTAGAAGAGGACAAGAACTTCCAAAAAGAGATTGGACTGAAGACACTAGTGTACAAAGCCTACAGGTGACTGAGAACAGCCAGGTTGTGCTTAGTAGACATTAAGTCTTCAAAGGTTATTAGCCCTCAGCTGTAGGGGCTGTGCAGAGCTTAAAGGCAGTTTCCTTTGTGCTTCTGTGAAATGGAGGGGAATGTTTTAAGGGGACACTGGCCAGTGCTGCCTGCTGTCTCCTATTATCAGTGTTGGCATTCACAAAGGTGTGGGCAAAGAATCTGGGTGAATCGAGGATCAACTGTCTCCTGTTGCAGGTGTTTCTTCATCGCGCAGTCCTACGTCCTGGTGAAGAAGTGGAGCGAAGCTCTTGTTCTCTATGAGAGGGTGCTGAAATACGCTGGTCAAGTTCAGTCAGAAGCTGGAGCTTACAAGAACAGCCTGAAGGTAGGAACTCAGTGCTTCATGTAGAGCTGTAGTCAGTGAAGAAGCTCTTGAGCCAGTATTTATTGGCAATTAGATAGCAAGTCATCAGAATTCAAGTTGGACATTTGAGTAGCAAGAAGAGTAAAACAAGTGTGACTTCTTGATATTTTTATATTACAGACTCCTCTAATGATTTGCAAATGCTTCAGCTGACCACTTGCTTTGCAGGAGAGGCAGACTTGCTGTAACAATGCTGGAATATTTTTCCGTGTTTCTCATGTCTGTGTTTTCTGTCGTACTTCTTTCTGTAGTGCCTGAAGGACTAAAGCATAGATTTTCCTCTATGGGAAGGCTTGTTGGCACTTAGTCCTTACTCTGTCAGATTTTGACTTTGCCCCTGGCACCTTTTAAGTTCTCAAATAATTGTTTTTAATATTCTAGGACCTGCCTGATGTTCAAGATCTGATCACTCAAGTCAATGCAGAGAAATATTCCTTGCAAGCAGCAGCTATATTAGGTGAGTTGCACAATCGCCCAAGAGGTCTAACCTCGCTTGCATAATGTCCCTCCAGCTATTTCATTTTTTTCATTTCTGAAATGCCAAATCTTTTTTCCACGTTACTTTGATATATGTAGGCTATAGAAAAGTGTTTCTTCACAGTCCTAGCCTTTTCTAGCTGTGTGTAGTGCAAATAGGAAACCATTGACCGGACACTTTGATCTCATTCTCTGGTCTCTAAGGATGTGGAGGACAAGAAGGTGCTTTGGGAGCAGTCAGCAGGGATTCAGTGCAGGGAAATCATGCTTAATCAACCTGATAGCCCCCTGTGATGGATTGATGGCTGGGTAGATGAGGGGAGAGCAGTGGATGTCATCTGTCCGGACTGCAGCAGGGCTTTTGACACCGTCCCTCACAGTGTCCTCCTGGGCAAGCCCCGGCAGTGTGGGTTAGATGAGTGGACAAGGAGGTGGATCGAGGGCTGGCTGGATGGCAGAGCCCAGAGGGTGGTGATCAGCAGCGCAGTCTAGTTGGAGGCCTGTCGTTAGCAGTGTCCCCCAGGGTGAGTCCTTGGTCCAGTCCTGTTCAATTTATTCATCAATGACCTGGATGAAGGCACAGAGTGCTCCCTCAGCAAGTTTGCAGATGATACGAAGCTGGGAGGAGTAGCGGATAGCCCAGAGGGCTGTGCTGCCATCCAGAGGGACCTGGACACACTGGACAATTGGGAAGTGAAAAACCTGATGAAATTCAACAAGGCCAAGTGCACGGTCCTGCACATGGGGAGAAATAATCCCAGACGCCAGTACCGGCTGGGGACCGACCTGCTGGAGAGCAGCTCTGCAGAGAAGGACCTGGGCGTCATGGTGGATGAGAGTTAGACCATGAGGCAGCAGGGTGCCCTCGTGGCCAAGAAGGCCAACGGGATCTTGGGGTGCATTAAGAGGAGCATCTCCAGCAGGTCGAGGGAGGGGATCCTGCCCCTCTGCTCAGCCCTGGTGAGGCCACATCTGGAGAAATGTGTCCAGTTCTGGGCCCCCCAGTACAAGAGGGATGTGGAGCTGCTGGAGAGAGTCCAGCGCAGGGCGACTAGGATGATCAGGGGCCTGGAACATCTGCCCTATGAGGAGAGGCTGAGGGAGCTGGGCCTGTTCAGCCTGGAGAAGAGAAGGCTGAGAGGGGACCTGATCAGTGTCATGTACCTCAAGGGAGGCAGTGAGGAGGATGGGGCTGGCCTCTTCTCAGTGGTGGTCAGCGATAGGACTAGAGGAAATGGCCACAATCTGAAGCATCAAAAGTTCCACAGGAACTTAAGGAAAAAAATTCTTAACAGTGAGGGTGACAGAGCACTGGAACAGGTTGTCAGGAGAGATTATGGAATCTCCTTCTTTGGAGGTAATCAAAACTTGCTTGGACACAATCCTGTGCCAAGTGCTCCAGGTGACCCTGTGTGTGCAGGGGGTTTGGACTAGATGATCTCTAGAGGTCCCTTCCAACCTTAACGATTCTCTGATTCATTCCCTGACCAGACATTCTTGAGAACTTGCACCTATTCTGGTAACCTGCACAGAACACCCTGGTCAGTGTTTAATTTTTTTCCCTGTGGACAAGTTGGAGTTAGAATTTTTGGTAATAGTACCCAGTGTTCTTGCTCATCTCAGTTTTACCCTAACCAAGGGAAATAAAGAAAAGGAGGAAAGCAGTGACACTCTGCTCTTTGCCCATATGCACCAGGTTAGGAGGATTTGAGGGGAATGGATGATCCTTGTCATGTCCTAGGCTGCTGGAAACCCAAGAGAAATAAGGGGCTCTTTTATTGTTTTGATGTACCTACCATGCTTGTGTCTCTGCCGTTTGCTTAACTCCAGATCTGCCTCTCTCACAGCTGTGCTAGACTGGAGAGCTATGATGGTTATAAACTAAATCTGTGACCCTTTTAGTCTAGAAAGTGAATTGCTTCTGTTGAAAATGTCTTGTTTGTTTCTGGAAGCAAGACTCACAGCTGAGCCTACCTAACTGTTAGTTTCCACAGGGATCTACTCTGCTATTCTTAATACTTTTTCCTTAATTTGCAGATGCAAATGATACTCATGAGACTGAGTCTCCATCTCAGGTCAAGGATGGCAAGGTAAGAGCTGAGAGCACAGATGGTTCTTGATTATTAGTAGTGTCCTTGGGTAACAGTTTAAAAACAATATTAACTGTTTCCTGCAGCTAGGCTGGTTGGAGTTCTATTACAGCTAGTGTGTTTTAAAGGTTTTAATAGGCTGCTTACCTTACCACAAATCCTGAAGGTGGCTGAGAGGATGGAGCCTCTCGAGTAGGGATTGGGCAGCCTCTTGCCGTCTGGTGTGAAATCACCATTTTTTAGCTTTCTCTGTGCTCTTGGGAAGACTTTCCAGAAAACCTGCAGTGAGATTTGACAGTAGAGAACTGTTTTCAAGGGCCCAAAACATCACACGTGAAAACATCAGCTTTTGCTTGTTTAGTGCCCCTTCCTCCTGTTGTCTGTTTGGCCGTGTCAGATGTGATATGACACATGCTTAATTTGTGTTTCTGTATTTATCTCTTTCAGCCACTTTCTGAACGGTTTGAGACTTTCTGTCTGGATCCTTCTCTTGTCAGCAAGCAAGTCAGCCTGGTGCACTTTCCTCCGGGGTTCCAGCCCATTCCTTGCAAACCCTTGTTCTTTGACCTGGCCCTTAACCATGTTGCTTTCCCACCTCTAGAGGACAAGGTGGAGCAGAAGGCCAAAAGCGGCCTCACAGGATATATCAAGGGCATCTTTGGATTCAAAAGTTAACCAGGACCCCTCTGAGGAACAGAGGTTTTATTCTGTATTGAAGGAAAAGCTCCAAGAGGTTCTAGGACATAAATATCTGC
Source organism: Crypturellus undulatus (assembly GCA_013389825.1). Classification (NCBI taxonomy): domain Eukaryota; kingdom Metazoa; phylum Chordata; class Aves; order Tinamiformes; family Tinamidae; genus Crypturellus; species Crypturellus undulatus. The sequence goes on from VWPW01024929.1 coordinate 21,042, forward strand.
AGCTGAAACTGGCAGAGGGAGGTTTTACCATCATCTTCCCTACGTTCTGTGTATGTGTCTGTGCACTTGCATTCTCTCCCAGTGTATTAGAGGCAAACAGTTTATTCAAGTACATAAGTACACTATAAATCTTTGAAAATATCTGGAGCACAGAGAAATTCCATTCTGTTTGGAGAATTTGGAGCTCACTTTGTGACTAGTGGCTTTTACAGGGCCAGTACACACATACTTACCATGGACCAGGGCATAGGCATATCTTGATATTTGTTTTTCTCTTTTTTTTTCCTTTTTCTTTTCTCTCCACTGTTATTTCACATTATAATTGGGTAGCTTGATCCTGAAACCTTCTGGGTGTGGTAGGGAAGCAGGGGCAAAGGTAGATGAAGAACTGAAACAGCAAGATGAGGCTGCCTACAACTGTGGGCATGAATCAATTGCCAAGGGGCTGACTTGTCCTTCTCTTCATTTCCACTCCCCACTGAGGAGTATACATAGTTATGTAAAGAGAAGTCTCTCTTTAAAAAAAAAAAAAGTATCATTGGGAATTGACAAAGTAGAACCTCTTTCCTTATCAATAAGGATGAAAAGTACCGTATCAGATACTAATGATTATCCCAACCGTGGTGGAATATTGCCTGAATTTGTACTCTGGGTCGATAGAATCTGTCTTCATTGGTATCTTTTTGTTAAATGCCTAAATACAGTATAGAACCCATTCCTACAAGGCTTTTCCTGGGAAACTTAACTATTCTTGGGTGGCATTAGGAATAGCTACTTGCTCTTCATGGGAAGCTGGGTCTCTCAGTGTTTATTTTGTCTCTGATCTAAACCTTACCTGAAAAAAATGATCATCTTTTTCTGGAGTTTCTGTTGTTTTTTTCCTCATTGTCAGTAAGCAGATATACCTGAAATGAGAAATCAGCAACAGGAGATCAGTAGGTTCTTGAATGATAGATCTCTATCACATGAGCCAGCATTTTTATAAAGAGCCCAGGTGCCATGGTGAAAGGCACTCTCAAAATGCGGGTAATTCCGTAATGGTGTTCACTAAGCAGGAAACACAACAGCACGTGGGCAAAACTGTTCCTAAATAAAGTATTTGGAAGTTTCCACAGCCATGTTTGGCTTTTCACTCAGTCTGTTGTACTGGGAGTTGAAACAGCAGTTACATCTATCAGCTTCGTAACTCCTCTTCACTGCTTGTCTTGACTTTGCGTTGTTTTTCCATTTTTAGGCATTGCAGTCAGTAGGGGGTGGAAATGATGGAAATACTTTGAATGACTGGATTGTTGTGGGAATTTTCCATGCGAGGTCCATGTGTCAGATGAATGGGAGGGAATTAGCAATTCCCTTGATTTCATCCCAAGATGAATGTTTTCTTTTCTTCCAAGTTGGTCTGATTTGTGAGTTCTCAAAACGCAGCTCTAAGGAGGACTCTAAGCTCTGAAAGAGGTAAGAAAGGAAGAAGAACTTCTCGGCTGTGTTTAATATTTCCCTGCAAGTGCCAAGGGCTTTTGCAAGAGAAATGGGAAATTATAATCTGAAAGCAATAGTGAAGACTATTTACATCTAGTGCTGATTTCCAGCAAGCATGTTCTTGATGACAGATAAATGTGTTCACTGAAAAGTCTGTTTCATTTTAGATGTAATGAAAGGTCATGCTGTAACAGTCCCAAGCATCAGATGTTTGATCAGCTTAATGGTACCCATTCTTCATACTTCATTCTGAACTTCTCTATCCTCCTGTCTTATATCAAATCATTTTGAGCACTGTTCTTGTGTTTGGTTTGTAAATCAAACTTTCTGTTCCCCTACCACAAATCCATGTGGTGCCTGGATTCACTCCAGTGAAATTTGTATTGCAGCCGCTTTCTAATCAGTTACTGTTACAAAAAGCTAGGAGCAATTGGCTGCTATGTTAAATATCTTTTGGCAGATGACGGATTAGTTAGAGATAGATAAGTCTGAGAACAATAAAGTCTTCTGATCTGAGGCATGTAGTTTATGTCGAGCATGGAGAATGACAAGCACTGTTGCCCCCCAAGCGTTCAGGTGATCGATGCCGTGTGGTCTGGGACTGCTTAAGCCATGGAGGATCCTCACTGTGATGTGGAGGAGGATGTTCTTTCTGAAGGCTCCGGTTCATGCATGGTTTAAGATTGATGAAAGTGAATAGAACAGGATTTGTAATCAGTGTTGGGGTTGAGGAAGGTGCTGATAAGGCACTAGGAAATAATCTAAACTGAGGGAAATACATAGTTATTTGTGTAACCTGTGTGATGAAAACCAGAGTTGTGAAGTGTATCGAGGATCATATTCATGCAGTGGAGCTTGGAATTGCAAAGGTAGGGCCTAGAATACGGTTATAAGGGAATAGCCTTGGCACTGTCTGGAATGACTGATGTAACATACAGAGCACTAGGGAACCTGGGCTGGATCCAGCTCAGGAGTGGTCTGGCCTGGGAATTTCTAACTACCTCTTTGCCTCCTTTAAAAAAAAAAAAAAAAAGGAAATAAAAAACAATCAGTATCTTAAATGGAAGCTATTGGGTTACTGGAGGAGATCCTCAATGCTGTATAATCCAAGATGGTTTACGTGGAAGGATGCAAGGTGAATACTGACAGCAAATTCTTTGTGGCCAACACAAAGAATTTACTTCACTTGGCAGCTTGTATCAGGGATATGTGTTAGGGGAGGGCTGCAGTCCCTTAGATTAAGTCTAGCAAATCCAGGTGCAGGAGCAGCAAGTTGAACTGTTCCTGGGAAAACGAAGATCTTCTGGGAGATGTCAGTGCTCCCATGTATCTCTTGTTACTACCCCGTTACTCCAGCAAGCCCAAATGTCCTGTGTGGAGCTCAGGGAGGAGCTCAGGTTTGCTCACTTGGAGTGATGACTCGTGATCTTGATCCCGTGTGGCCTTTCCTGTCTTAATTTGGGCTTGGATTGCCCTTTTCCGGCATGAGAGCAGATGGAGGTAGGTCTGCCTAGCAGAATCCAGCAAAGAATCCCAGAATCCCAGAATGGTTGAGGTTGGAAGGGGCCTCTAGAGACCATCCAGTCCAACCCCTGCTCCAGCAGGGACACCCAGAGCAGGGGCACAGGGCGGCATCCAGGCGGGTTTGGAAGATCTCCAGAGAAGGAGCCTCCACAGCCTCTCCGGGCAGCCTGTTCCAAAAGAACCGCTTTGGTGTGAGGTTTAGCCTTCAGCGGTGGTTAGGGAGAAGCGTGACCGTCTGCAGGGACGCTGCTAATTCTCCTGCCTGCGTTAGAGTGTGGGTGCTCTGAGTTCGGATGCCTTTGCTTGAGGAGCTGGACGGTCGCAGACCATCCTTTGAGCATGCCCGTAAGGGGGCAGGGATGCAGTTACAGACCCTGTTTGAGAGGGGAGGAGGCTCCTTCTGACCCAGCCGGGGACCCTGCGTGTTCCCCTTGGCCCCAGCAGCTCAAGGGTTTGACGCGGAGCCGCTCGGTGCCGGGATTGGGTCCGGCGGCACGTGGGAGGCTGCAGCCAGGCGAGGCCGGTGCCTTGCGGGAGGAGCGCAGGGCTGGAGCCTCCCAACGCGGAGGGTGAAGAGCCCTGTGAGTCGCCGCCTCTCCCTGCCCCGCCGCCCCCGGGCGAGGTGCGTGCGGCTCCGCGGAGCTGCTGCTCGCTCTGCAGCCGCGGCTCTTGCAGAAGCAGCTCTTGCTCTCCAGAGCCAGGGGGGCCCTGCCCCAGAGCCGGGATAGCTGGTGCGGTTGGACGGGAGGTGCTTACCTCCCCGCCTGCTGGAGAGCGGCCTGTGGGGGCTCAGCTCCGTGTTTGGGCTGCAGCACCAAGCCATGTGCGCGGACGAGGCTGCTCTTGGGCCCAGTCTCCCCAGCACAAGTAGCCTGGGCTGAAACCTTCCCACCTAAAAAGCCACTTCTCAGTGAGGGAGGTTCGAAACTGCTTCCAAAGGGTATTTGTGTTTCTGTTGGTGCACGTGGCCTCGGGCGTTGCTTTCGTGTGCTCCACGTCCCCTGGGCTCACGTGCAGGCCCAGGTGCGTTTCTA
>VWPW01024931.1:0-11905 GCA_013389825.1 Crypturellus undulatus
TTGTCTTTCAGATATCAGAAACATTTTTCTGTTGGTAATAAATATGATTAAGGATTGTTTTTTCTTTAAAACAATCTCTTTCTGGGATACTGGATGGCTCAAGGGGCCAGTAATAGGAGACAGAACTTGCCTGTATTTTCAGTTCAAATGCATACTGCTTTGGGAGCAGTGGAAGTCATGACAAGTTTCATAATGACTTTAGAAATTCCCTTTTAGCGCAGTAACTGAATGGCTATGTTATTTGGGCAGCATGTTTTAATCTAGGATAAATATAGCTCCAAAGAATTAATTTCTAAAATACTTTATCCAGATAAGATGCCTGGTTCTAACTTTTCTCCTGATATTAAAGTTGTAGTAGTCAAAACAACAGCCCATCTAACCCAGTGGTCACACAGTTGCTACTCCTGGAGAGATTACAGGGGAGGTAGAAATTTTAGAGAAAAATACCCTGGACCAGGCCAACAGAAAATATGAGGAATAGATCAGCTGGAACAGTGATAAACAGCCAACAACTTAAAAAAAAAAAAAAAAAAAAAANACTCGTAATTTCCTTCCAAATATGTGTTGTGTCTTCTGCCTTCCTTGATTTTCTACAGGAGCATTCAATCATGTCCTAAAACATCTGTGCCCAAAATCAAGTACAAGTAAGTGGAATGCCTTAAATTAAGTGGATTATGACTATTGGAGGAAAGTGAGAAAGTAGTACAAACACTATCACAATACCCTCTTCTTTTTGGGTGACTGAAAGTTTTTTTCCTTTCAGTCAATTCCTTCTATGTTCAATTAATTGCTGCAATCTCAATTGTGTTACTAGTTAAACTAGTCTGGGTTCATCTCTAACAACAACAACAACAAAATGATACTGTTGTACAGGGGTCGACCTGCTGGAAAGCAGCTCCATGGAGATTTGAGAGTCCTGGTTGACAACAGGTTGACCATGAGGCAGCAGTGTGCTATCGTGGCCAACACGGCCAAGGGGACCCTGGCTGCATGAGGAGGAGCGTTGCCAGTAGGTCAAGGGAGGGGATCCTGCCCCTCTGCTCAGCTCTGGTGAGGCCGCACCTGGAGTATTGGGAGCAGTTCTGGGCTCCCCAGGACAAGAGGGACATGGAGCTGCTAGAGAGGGTCCAGCAGAGAGCCATGAAGATAAAGGGGCATTTGTCAAATGAGGAAAGACTAAGCGAGCTGGGCCTGTTTAGTCTGGAGAAGAGAAGGCTGAGAGAAGATTTGATCAACATGTTCAAGTACCTGAGGGGTGACTGTAGGGAGGATGGGGCCAGGCTCTTCTCCGTGGTGGCCGGTGACAGGATGAGGGGTAAGAGATGCGAGTTGAAACACAGAAAGTTCCACCTCCATGTGAGGAAGAACTTCTTTCCTGTGAGGGTGACAGAGCCCTGGCACAGGTGCCCAGAGAGGCTCCTTGTGGAGTCTCCTTCTCTGGAGATCTTCCAAACCCGCCTGGATGCCACCCTGTGCCACGTGCTCTGGGTGTCCCTGCTGGAGCAGGGGGTTGGACTAGATGGTCTCTTGAGGTCCCTTCCAACCTCAACCATTCTGTTTCTGTTTCAGCTCAGCAAGTCATAAGGAGGAATATTAGTGCATTTACATTAAATACTATGCGAATTAGTCTGGTTGTAACTTATGCCATTTTACTGGAGCAAATGTAGCTGAATTCTTCAGAACTAGTATCAGTTTGATGAAATACAAACATGAAATGCATGAGATCCATCTGATTATGCATATATTTTCATTGTTTCCTGTATTTTAAATTGTATTTGAAAAATGTTCCATGACTTTTGGGGATAAGTATGCAGATTCTACCTTCTGCAGTTTTTTGGGAGAAAGGGCAGTTTTAGCTGATTTTTTTATTTCATATAAATGTAATCTATTTTCTCTTGGGTGCAAGGGATCTAATTTAGTACTTATTTACCCTTTTTTTATTTATAACACCCAGAGACTTTTATGTAGTTACACGCCTTTTACAAGCATCAATCTGTCTTTTGTCTAGGTTGGAAATTACTCAACATTATTTATAGATTTTGCTCTCGAGAAGATTCACTCATGAGTTTGAAAGAACTCTGTTGAAACTCAGAAATCTTTCAACAAGTGTCAGTGAGACAGACAAAAATTCCAGCATTCAGAAATGTTGGAACCATTTTACATGGATCTACAAACAGAAATCATAATGTCTTTCCAGAACTTTGGACAAGACTTGCTTCAAATGATTTGATGTAAAGGTGAAAATACATTTTCCTTACTCTTGTATCATTGAATTTGTTCAGAAAATAAATTGAGGCCTTCACTGTAAAGCTCAAAACAGTACATAGTGTTTTCATCCTCTAATGTAATGACTTCTTTGAGGGTGGAAGAAACTGTGCTCTATTTATCTACGGATTTTGTACTAGAGCCATGAGCTAGGTTTGGATTTCCTAGAGCAATAAGAATAATAGACAATTTCCATGGGCTCTGAGGATAATACTCTGTAAATTAGTTTCATATTCTTCAAGTGCTAAGGGTTTGAAGATAAAGCCTTGTACACAATCACAGTCTGAAAGAATGCCAGGATATCATCAAGTCTATTCCACTGCAAGCAGTTAGGGTAACTGCTTTTGACAAATAGTTGTTTCAAAAGTTGAGATTCTACAGCCTCCCAGGTTTGTTATCTTTGATAAATTGTTGCTACTTGCTTTTCTCTGAGGAATGGAGATTTGAAATGGATTTGTCACACTTTGACTCTTTCAGCATCACCTGTTTCTTTCCTTCTTTCAGCAGTGGAATCACTTCTTTGTCTACTCTTCAGTTTACATTAATGTATTTATAAAATACTATCCTCATTTCTTTGTATGTGATCTTATACCATGTTTTGAGCTCTGGCATTTTAATGGTTTAAGATTTATCAATACAACAAAATATATAAAGAAAATAATTTCCATGTAATATCTTGACTTGCAATTAGACTTTATAGTAAGAAGTACGTAAAGAAATATTCTACAGTGGGGAAATTCTCACTAGTAGCTGCTCTCTTCTAGTTCCACAGCCTTTAGAAATTTAAAAAGGTTTATAAAATAATAATAATAATAATAATAATAATAATACTGTGGCCTTTATTTTAAAGCAGATAGATAGTACACAATTTATAATTGTATCTCTGTAAACTTCAGCAATTAAAACTAATCCTCTTTGACCACGCCCACTGTATAAGCATGATTTTCAATACCCAAACAATTTCCAACTCATTATAATTATAAACATTTTAAATATCAACTTGTTATGTGCCTATTCTCTTTACAGGTTAGACAGAATAAAAAAATATGCTCCATAGAACCCAAAAGATTTAACTTTATTTAAATAAACTCTGATTACTATATAAATGACAAGGCAAGAGAAAACTGACTGTCTGTTTCACCTCACGCAGAGAGACTCTAAAAAAGAAAAGTAAAAAGATCATTCTTGCATAATTCTGTACACTATTTCCAAATGTCTTTAGTTGCTATATGAATTATAGTATGAAAAAAGAAAACAAACAAACAAACAAAACAAAACAAACTTAGAACTTGTGTGAAAATATGTCAAGCAATTATTTAGAAAACAGTCGATTTGACAGAGCATCAGATATTTTATCAAGGCACTACTGCATTGGACCCAAACATACTCTGCAGAAGCACTTGATGTTGGGAACAAATTGGACTTCTTTGCATCGTGAAAGAGTGACCAATTTTCTGAAGCTGTCATTTCTATAATGAGTTACTAGAATGCACTTTAAATGCCCAAAACACTAGACAGTATAGAGGAAGAGGATCACTTTTTATCTTCATCCTCCAGTCTGAGCCTTCTGCTTTCACAGAGGATCCCATACACATGACAATCCACACGCAGCCCCTCCCTCCCTTGCTTTCTGCTTGCAGAAATACCACAGATGAAGGGTGAGTTCAGTTGGATGGAATGTGATGATGACTGAGAGCTTCTGTAACTTTTCCCAAATGGTGACAAGACACTGCTGCGCCTTCAAAGGCAGCTGCTACTCTTGAATAATTGGAGAAAAATAATTTGGACAACATTCCTCCAAGATATGTTTACTGAAGTTTGACTCTTTTTACTCTACTGAGCTTGTTTGGAGGGATTCCTTTGATTGGCAGTGGCTTAGGTCAAATTCAGTTGGGTATAACACGTAGCATTAAAGATGTGGTAGTTCAAAAAGCTTCTCTTAGTCGATGACTTAAAAAAGAGTAGTCTGAAGAAGTGAGAAGATTGACTGGATATTGCCATGAAAGAAAAAAGCAAAGTACAAAACCATTCAGTCTGTTGCCTTTCTCGTTCATTAGCAAATTGAAAACAGTCCCAAAGGAAGAAAAACTGCTATTCTCATTTTTATTTGTTTTGCCAACATGCTGCTGACGAGATAGAGGAAGGTGGTGTGTAGAAGACAGGACATATCTAAGAAACTGAAACTAAGGTGGGGAAGACTTGCCTTTTGGAAGCACTTTAATACATCAAAGCAGTTCTGCTGATCTATACTGATTTTAGGGTAGTCTTTGTAAGCCAATTTAAGATAGAAATCTCACAACAAAATTACTTCCCTATATCCAGACATATCCAGTAAAATCCATGATGCCATAATTATGACCAGAAATTTATTGTTATATAATATTTGCCCAAACTTCCACTGTGTTTGCCAAGCTGATAATGTGTCATATTTAGATCATCTATATTCAAAATATGAATCTCCCATGAGCTTTCTTGTCCAATTTCCATATCTGATGCATGTGGACCAGCCTGAGATAAGCATCCAATCTTCCAGAAGGCTGTGGGAACAGGACCTCTGAGCCTTCCTGGATTAGTTCAGTATCAACACAAGAAATTTACATGGTGCATAATGACCATATAAAAGACTAAATCGATCCTTTTATCAAACCCAAAGAGGGAGTCAAGGGAAATAAATCACTTCTCCTTTCCTTATCTGATGATCTTATGACTTTGGTTTCAGAGCAGAGCAAGGACCACTCACCCAAGACTCTGTGGGAGCACATGGAAAGGTGGCAGCGGCACTGTACATGAGAAGAGATGACCTTATTAATGATCCAGTAGCCAGAGTAGTTGGCTAGCAAAGGAGAAGTTTATGCGTCAAAATGGTAGGAAGCAATTTAGGCTAGTATACTAGCCTAAAGGATATAGAGGATAGCATCCTAACATGTAACTAAAGGAATTAATTCAGGAGCACAGCCAGTCTACATTTTCCATCTAGCTGGTGGAGCAAGATAGACATCTCAAAAAAAAAAAGAGTTCTGAACAGCAATACATCTTTTAAATACCTCAAATTAGGTGGGATAATCTTAAGCAAAGAAAATGCAAATATGGGCTCTGAAAACACATCTATGCTGTCAGTTGAATTCAAAACTGTCTTCAAAGGTAGACTTGTCCAGCATTTGCAACTCTCACACAGAAGCAATTTTTTTCCTATTTAGCCTAAGTGCTGGAACTTCCTTGGAAGAAAGAATAAACAAATATGTTTCCTTCACATGGATTTAATTCATGCTTTGGAGATGGGATGGTCATAGGTAGAGTCAGTGGTACTAGTTCTAGGTAATGTGAGTTCAGTTTTCCTGAAGTGCATGCTTTCAGCAGAGATATGAAGAGGTACACTTCATGTAGCTACATGAAAGTTGATGGAAAATATAAGGATCTGAAAACCTTAGCGTGTCAGATCCCAGCATTGCAGGATTAGGTATCTTGTGGAATAGACACAGTGAGAGTGTCAGCATTCACTATGTGAATTGTTGATTGGGTAGAGGAGCTATAACTGGCAACTGATACTGAACGAAGGCATGGTAGTCATTCACATGCCAAAACAAAAAAAAAAAAAAGGAAACCAAACAACCATCCCACACTTGGTATACATAAAATTAAAAACAGGGTTGTAGTTACCTGATTTGTTAGTTCTGATGACAAAAAATTTCAGCCTTCCCTCCCTTCCCCGCAGATACTTCTTCTGTTCTGTCTCTGTGCTGAAGTTCACTAACCTTTCAAATATAACTGTTTGTGGAGCAGCAATATAAACAAAATCATTGAAATGATCTGGTTTGGAAATAACTCTCAATAACAAATCAATCTAAAACCCTGAGGACTAAACAATCCATGTTTTTGCAGTCATTCCTACTAGGTCTTCTAGACCTCTGATTGCTATTTTATGGACTATTTCCAGTTGGCTATTTTTTTCTGGAGAAATGTGCCCAAGACTGGGCCAGTATTCCAACTAAAACTTGATGGGTACTGAATAGAGCAAAAAGATTGCTTCATGTGTTTATAAAGAAACTTGGATCCCAATCCAAATCCTAATCGAAACTTGGCAGTTCATATGTATTTCCATTTAGTAGACAGGACCATCCCTTCAGGATTTCTGCCAAAACTTAAAGTTCTAGGTCTTCCCAGAAATATACAGGAGAGTGTAGAGCTTATAAGAGATCAGTAGAGCTCAAGAAACTTTCCCAGTATATAAATCTACCTATTCATAATCTGTGTGGAATCCTGAGTTGCCTTTCATGATCATGATGTTCACCCTGAGCATTTTATCATTGGCGTAAGTTTCAATATGAATAAGACAGTAAGCTGAAAAGAACTGGCTGGAGTTAAGGCTATGCCATTTGTTGCCCATCCTGACACACAATGAAAAGATAACAGTCAGTAGCAGTGCAGAATAAACCGTCAGAAGGCATGGTGACTGCTAGAAGTACCCATCCATCATCTGCAATCTCAGGAAAGACAGGCCTTCACTGCTGCACAGCGGGAGTCTGAAGGACTAGAGGCTTGTCAGAAGTTCCTAGCAGATACAGTATATACATTTGCAAATGAGGCCCAAATTAGAATTAAACTGATTCAATTGCTGAAGAGGCACTAACTGGTATGAACTGACTGAAGGAAATTTAGTACTACAGTAGTCAAAGTACAAACAGGTGAGAAAAAACATCCTTATGGGATGATATATGGAAGTTAATGACTTAAGAAACTCTGTGTACTGCAGATAGCCTCTGCTGCTTGTCTCTCAACAGTAAATATCCAAATGACAGCTCTATTGCTTCCTCCTGCAAATATCTGACATATATTATAGCTGTTGTCCAATGGGAACTAGCCAGTAATGCATGAGAAATGAATCGTGCAATCATAGACATAAAAGGCAGACTCTATTTCCATCTATAACCTAGTGTTATACAATGGATGCCTACCCCAGGTACGGTTCCTAGCACTGTCCTACTATTACTGTTTTTCTCTGAAAAGTGTGTGATTCCGTTCTCTATGCAATCATAAACTTGTCCAATACACTATCTACCACATCAATTAATTTTTGGTTCTAGTGAGTTTTGTCTGTCTTTGCCTCACCCAGGAAAAAAAGGGATCCACAGTATTTTAAAATACAGAATCCATGTGTTTACAATGCAAGACTAAGTGCTACAGGACAGCTATAACGGTCACTCTTCTTCACATAATTATTTCAGGTAGCAGTTACTCATCAGCACTTTAAGCATTTTTCTTCTACAATACCACAATTATTCCTATTGCTCAGTCATAACAATATTTTTTAAGGAAACTTCATAATGATCGTGGGTACAGAGTGAATATATCTGAAGCATAGATTAGGGCAGCTTTACAGTAAGGGTAGTCAATATTAAGAAAATAACTGCAAAAATAGTTCTGTTCTTTATCCTTTGTAGTTTTCTCTCCCATCCTCCAAATGCTTGTTTTCCTAGAAAACCTGCATGTGATCAAATAAAAGGCAAATGTTTTTGGCTAATACTCAGTTACATTGTTTGGAACCATGCTGTGACCTGTCATAGGTTGCAAGTAGTTAATAATTCTTGTGGACACCTTGCAAACAAATTGCTGCCTAAACTTTTTCAGATAAAATATTTATTGAAAGAGATAACTAATATTGGCACTTGTTATTGGATAATCTTGGAGTAAATAAAGAGACAAAGTGAGTGCAGTAAGAAACTCTTTGTGAGTTGTTACTACACAAAAAGATATTTAATAGCTGAAAAGAACTAGATGATCTCTGATTATCAGTTTGTCTCTTTATCTGTCTTATGTTATAATCTATCAGAAAGCAAACATTCAGTAACTGCATTGATTTTTCATATTATACTGACCTGTGATCATCTTCATATTTTTTAATTCCAGATTTGTACTTTATTGTGCATATCCTGTATGGTTTTTTCATAATCAAGGTAGGTAGAAATACTAAAGCAAGTAACAAGGTCTGTATTCTTGCACATAGATGTAAACTATTGCCTGCTATAGCGTGAGCACCTGATGTCTCTCTTTCACAGTGCTTTCATCTTTAATACTTGACTGTCACCTAGCTTAGTTGGACCTGGTATCTTTAGTCTTCCAGCACAAACAGGTTTTTTGTTTAAACTCTGATGAACAGTGATAAGTGCTGTCCTCTTAAACATTCATTCAACACCTCATCCAAAAGCAGGATGACAAAATTATCAATCTTGAACAGAGACTTAAAAGGCTGATCTGTAGAGCACAATCACTTCACACCCTTCGTCTTTCATTATCCTGAAGTCTCCTTCTATATTTTTTTCCATCCTGCCTGCTGATAGCCTCAGATAACAGCTAAGAAGCATGTTTTGTACACAGGATTATGTGATCTAATTGCACACACTTGTGACTCATGTGTTGTCCTTTTGTAAAAACTCTCCTTCCTTGGTCTGGGTTCCTGAAGTCTTTTCTTAGAATATATGATCCTTTTGCACAATAGCCACAAAACTATGCTATATGAGGACAATGTGATAAAGAAGGTTTCAACCATTCTTTCCACCTTTGCTACTCAATCTTCCATAATTAAACTAGCAACAAGAAATCCTAACCAACAATCCAAATCTTGGCATCCACTTCACCTTAAAGTGAATGTAATATCTGTTGTGATTGCAGACTAATCCTTGTTATGCAGTATGTAGGAGGATAACATGTACAGAACCTTCTTTCTTCTCTATCTACTTTTATCTCAGAATCAGCTATACTTTCACTTGGGCTCCTGTTCAGCACTGCACAAAGCATCTGGGCGGTTGGTGAAAAATGGCTAATAATCATATTCACATCTTGTGGCATCTGCTGGTGCATGCATACCTGACTCCTGATTTAAGTTTCTTCTGATTAGTATTTCTACAGATTTTAACTCATAGCCAGAAGACTGTTTTTGTCCTTTCTCGGTTCTGTGTCTGACACATTGTAAAGCGAATGTGTTGTCTGTATGGTGTTATGGCAAGGGCATGGGAGACATCTTGTCATAAGGTCTCGCATGAAGGTTTGTAAGGAACCAAACCTGGCTTGCCCTTCTTTCTTGTGCCTCTCAGGAGTGGAGTCTGAAGTGAGTAATACACCAGGTTTCATCTCTGAAGAAAACAGTTAACACCAAAAGAAGCTAAGAGTGAACTAAAGTATGTGCAGTATGAATGATCAGCTGTGCTGGATGCAATTCCATTTGGGGAGCTAAGTCAGTTGGCAGTGTAGACTTAGCCTTGGATAACTATGGGGATGAGCTGTTGAAGAGCAGAACTGTTAGATTTCTGCCTAGGGTTTTGCCTAGACTCCTCAGAAATTTCAGGGCTACCGTGCTGCAGTCTGTGCAAATATAATAAATTTAGAACTTTCTATGTCCAGTGATGCATGGTACCTATGCTGTGCAGCTGATATACAGATAACAATAAATAAATAGATGATTAAAACAGGGAACAAAAAGAAACATTTTTTTTTCAGGAAAGTAATCAGTATAGTCCTGGAGGTATCTGTATTCAACATACAATGTTGACATGATAAAGCCTGCTGATTATACTACACTACTCATGATAGTAAATATGAAAGGTAACTGTAAAGAAATGCATAAGAATCTCAGGATACTAGCCAACATGGCAATAAAATACCAGATTAAATTCAATGTAGATGAATGTGAAGTGATGCATACACGGAAGAGTAATGTTAATTTTATAAGAATGGAATGATCTATGGCCTAGCTATTCCTTCTCAGTTTTCTAATAAATAAGTCCCATGAAAACTTCAGGTCACTACTAAGCAGTGCTTACAAAAGCAAATGAAATTTATGTACAGGAAACAATATTTAAAACCACCCGTTCTTGCAGTTTGAATGCCATGTGCTGCCCTAGTCTCTCATGTTGAAAAAACCTGGAAAAGCTTCAGGAAAGGGCAATGTGCATAATCAAAAATAAGAAGTAGAATTTTTTTCAGTAATGACTAAAACTGAGGGCCATTCAGAGTAGAAAGAGATAGGACTTGGGCAAGGGAAAATCTATAAAACTGTGGGCAACCTTGAGAAAAAGAAAAGGAACAACTATGCATTGTCACTCAAGTGAAATTATTGGGCAAGATGTATAAAATTCTTCTATTTGTTAGATTGCAGGTGAAATATTGTGTCTCTCAGTTTACAAAGATTGAAAAAATGACCAGAATAATTAATGCAAAAGAAACAAACAAACACTCTATTTATTTGTCCTAGATTTGGTTTTTGTTTGTTTGTAGTAGAGAGCTGTTTGTTTTGTTTGTAATAGAGAGCTACTTACTTGTCTTAGGTTTGGTTGTTGTTTGTTTGTTTGTCACATTACATTTTCATAAATACAGTAAGTTCATACAAACCTGTATTTTAAGTGGGATGGAAAGTTGCTAGAAAATATATTTACAGAATAACTCTTAATAATTCATTGCCAATATAGAATGAGTTATTGAGGAAATCCAAATACAAGATGGAAAAGAACCGCAGAAAACCCTCTATGGGCTTAATGGACTACAGTCTCGGTTTCAGTCAACAGTGTTCAGTCAACGATTATCATCCTAACACATCTAAGAATGAGAGACACAGAAGAAAGTCCTTACATTTTATCCAGCACTTCCAAGATCTCAGCTAGGCTCTGTGCTCAATTTTGAGTACTGTATTTCAAGATACAACTAGCATGGCCATATGTTTAGAAAAAAAGGTAAACTAAATAAATTAGTACGGCTTATCTTAAAAAGAGGTAACCAGAAACAGAAGGTGTAACTTTCATATACCTGAAAAGTAATTGCAAAGATGAGAAAAACACTTCATACGTCTTGTCCAAGGGACAATAGAAATACTGATAAATAACAAGAATAAACTGAACAAAACAGTAAGAGAGGGTATTAGGTATTAGGTTATTTTTTAACAAGAGTGGTGACAAGGGGATGGACTTAAGACTTCTTTCAGCCCTATAGATCTGTGGTTCTATATATTAGAAGCTAATCAAATGCTTCTGAAAATCTTGGGCTTGCTGTACTATTTGACTCAGGCACTATTCCATAGAGTACTTCCAGAAAAATGGACTTTCAGCATCTCTGAAAGCTGGACTCTCACCTATACTTTATATAAGACTTAAAAAATGTATATTTCACAAATCAGACTTAAGAGATGGAAAGCATTCTACATGACAAACTTGGAAAATGTAATTCTCTGGGTCTATGTTCCTCTTTCCACTTATGGTGAATTATTTTCTTTCTACTTATCACTTTTATGTACAACTAAGAATCATAGTGGCTGCTTTTAAACTGACGATCTATTTATTTATTTTGCTGTTTTGAAATCTGTGTGTGCCAAGATGATACTCTTGGAGCTTCTTGCTGTGTATAAAAAAAAACCCACAATAATCAACAGTTACAAGACACAGCTAGATCTACTGCCATGCATCTCTACAATCATAATTCACTTCCAAAGCATTATATGACAATCAGACTGCCTGACCCCAATCATTCCCACTTGTCCGCTGTCAAGTGTCTATGAAAAAATTAGATTCCCTGAAGTAGCAGAAGGTAAAAAATCCAGCCCCTGATTTAAAAAAAAAAAAAAAAAAGAGAAAGAGAGGAAATCTTTTTTTCAAAAAAA
>VWPW01024931.1:11925-29081 GCA_013389825.1 Crypturellus undulatus
ATTGCCAGTATTTCCTTCTTTTTGACAACATAGTGACACCAATATATTAAACAAACTATTTTCAAGTTATTAGTATTTTTCATATTCCTTATGTTTCATGTACATACTGAACAACAGGTTGTACCCTGTAGAGTCTTTAGTAAGACAAAAAGGAAGAAATCCTAGTTTGCCAGTTCTCTAGTATCAAAATACAATAGTTTTGATATGAGAAATTCCAATAATTTGACGCAAGGATCTACAAGCCATCAGAACTACTACTGCAAATGTCAGCTTACAAGACTCTGTGCACTGTGCCCTCAACAAGCACTTACAGCCTGGCTGCTTTGAATATCTATCTCTGATTTCCATTATAATTCCAATGTTGTGGGACATATAAAAGACATACTCATGACCACATTGCCAAACTGAGGCAATTCCTGAACAGTCAAGCAAAATGTAAGACTTCAAAGACTGACCTAGACTTATCTAATATTTGTCCTTCCTTTTTAAACACTGTTTCTACAGGAGATATCTGGCCAGTATATAACTGAATAGACTGGCATAATTCTCTGCTGGCTCTCCGTTATTTCTTTGGAAATATCTCAAATCCAATATTTAGAAATAGAAAAATTTCATAAACAGTACACTTGGTGGAGCCTCATCTTTTCTGCTTAGTTAACATATGACATTTGTAAATCCAGTAATCAGCACTGTCCCATAATATTGTCAGAAATTCCCTATTGTTGTGCTGCTTCTAACCAAACATACCTAGCTCTGAATATTAACAGAAAGAATTCTTACAGATCTGTGGAGTGTGGTGGATTAAATCTACCATTTTTCCTAGAATAGAAACTAATAATTTGTCTCCTGCTTGCTTTGCTATTATCTCATAACCTCTAGAGTTTAGTTTACATGACATCTCCAAGTCATTCGTTATCAAACCTGAATAAAAATTTCCAGCATGTGTGAAAGGAGAAGACAACTAACATGAATGCACAAACCTTGCTTCCTTAATAATTCTGGCTAGGAAATAACAACTAGGCTAAAGCAAATCCCTGGTGGATTTATTACAGGATGACTCTTCTAATGTCTTCCTACTCAACCCTCATAAAATATTTCTTACAACATACTTCAGAAAAAAAAGACTAATACCTGTTTGCTCTTAACAGACATAATACCAAATGCCATTTCCCTTTGTATACTTACACATATTCACATATACAACCGCATTAGTGTAGAATATGTTTCTATACCTATTGTAATCTGTCTGAATAGCCTGAAGGAGTGTGATGCTCATTCTGGGATGGTCAGGTAACACACGTTAGGATAATTTTTACAAGCCAGTGAATCTTACTGCTTTAAGGAACTGACAATTTTGCAGTATTCACTCTTGAGTTCCACTTCAGTCCTTTATCCAGATAGGCCACATGTTTATTAAGAGCAAGCTTTTCTCATTGATCTTAACTGATCTCTGATTTCTACCGTAATAATTAAAGTGATTTTGAACATAATAAAGGAGTCTTGGTTGGAAAAGGCTTTTGGAGGACATCTATTCCTAACTCCTTGCTCAACAAGGACTACTTCAAAGTTCTATTAAGTTGTTTAGGTTTTCCTTTTTGATATCTATGCTACCTTTCATGTGGCTATTCCAGAAAGCAATGAAGTGAATTCCATGACTGAGGATCCTTAAAATCCATCTTCATCAACAATCTCTTCCAAAAGCGTATCTGCCATGTGCAAACTGAAACCAGTAGAAGTCAGAGGATGGAACAGGAATCAGATTCAGAATCTGGTCCTGATTCCCCTGTAAATGAATTAGAAGTATTCAGCTTGGAGAAGATCATGGACTTTTGACAAGAAGGTGGCTAATGGGGCATGGTAAAACATATGCAAGAAGACAATGACAGATGATTCTGATTTCTCGTCCAACATGTGGATTAGGTTACATCCATACAAGCACTATGCTTTCATCTCAAATAGTTGTGAAGGTGAAGGCTTGTGGAGGTCTCATACTCTAATTATGCCTGACTTAGAATTCACTTAACTTAGACTAACACACATAGGAAGTCAAGTTCTGTTAGCCGTTCCACCTTTCACCTTACCACACATCTGGGAAATATTCAGATCGAGATCATAACCTTGCATCTTGGCATTAGCTACCTAAAAAAAAACATTAAGATATCACCAACAATTTGCCTTTGACTGAGAAAATTAGAAGCACATTTGAGATGTAAACAGTGTTGTGGCACTAATATTTCTGGTAATGATTAAAAGCCACTAATTTTATTATAATGGAGTAAACCAAAAGTGACAGTCTTAGTCCTTGCCCATTTTAAGTTAAAACAAGATAAGGAAATCCCAGTGGTGTATATCATATTCTGAAATAGGTGGAAAGCTGGGAGTATTTAGATGAGTATTTTCAATGAGCTCTACAAATGAAAAGCAGTATGTCTATAAAGTACTGTAACAAATTTGTGGTTACACAGCAGGAGTGGGGATAGGACCCAGATCTTCTTGCTATAACAAACCTCTCTATCACTTGAACTTAGAATTGTCTTTAACTGTAAACAGGCTAGACCTAACCAAACCCTAGAACTTCTGCTGTAGAGGGCAGCATTCATTAACCACTTTATTTCATATTAATTAGCCATTTTCTTATGCCATCACCATCATTTTTGTTTTATTCTAAGAAAAATTGTTCAAAGTCAGATATTGGTATATATATATGTATATATATATATGTACAAAGCAATGACTGCATAATGTAAAATACACAGAGACTTAGCAGTGAACATTTTGTGGGACCTGAAGCCAAGAAAATTCTTCAGGAATAAAGAACAACATTTTAATGAAAAATGTTGACCAGCCTTTGGAATCAGCTATCAAGAAAACTGAAGATTCTCCATATCTTGATTTGTCTGAACCATGACTGATGCCTTTTAGACCTTTTTCTATTGTTAAGTATTCTAAAAATCTGCTGTGTATTACCAATTTACTGACTGTTATTTTATTTGCTCTTTGTCTTCAGTTGTACTTTTAGGTTAGAGTTGTTGTGAAAAATGAAATTTATCTCCAGAAATAACTGTTTCCCATCAATTCCCATCAAATTTTCCCATCAATAAACAGAAAAATACTGATTCTCTTAAATCATAGACTGTAAGTACTTTAAAGGTGTTGAAATCAGATACAGCACAGGTTTAGAAAAGCATCTGTCCCACATGTTTATTTTCTTAAGCCTTTGATGTGTTTCAAATACCAGTATAGTCCCTTCCTCATCTTCCCCATTTGCTGTGCAAGTTCAGAGAAAAACATAAGAGGCTGAACTGTAACAAAAGCTTCCTAGCAGCTTTGAATTGCAATGTAAAGTTTTAGTATAATTTTATTGATCAGAAATAGTATAATACCTTAGCAAAATACACTACTATTTTTGTTAATTTTTGACCATCTATCTACTGCAGACAAAATAATTGAGGGTGGTATAAATAAAATATTTCTTCTTTGGGGGCAGCTGAAGCCTATATACCAACTATATATATATATATATGTATGTATATATATGACTTTTTAAAAAATATTCAGCTGTATAAACCAAGTGTAACAAGCAAGTTCAGAGTAGAAAACCCTAACTCTGAAGGAATTTGTTTCAAAATGAAAATAATGATTTTACCTAAAGCCAGATTTGAAAATTATTGCTCCTCAAAAAAAGTAGTGTATATCTCTACACTGATGCATGAAGGTACTAGGTAGGTAACTCTCTAGAAAGGGTAAATACAGAGACAAAGACTCCACTGCCAAATATCACACCCCAAAAAGGAAGTGGAGGGGAAAGGAGGAACACAGCCTACAAAATCCAAATACTTATTTTTAAATTAATATATAGAAATTTTGAAAAATTACCAGATTTAACTAGGCAGTCAGCTGTTGAACTTTAATACTAAAAGTTACTTTGCCATTTAAGGATAAAGTGGGTCCAATCCTGCCATCTTTACCCATCAAGATTCTCTTTCATCCTCATTGTGTTGCCATGCCTGGAACTACAGGATAAAACAGTGCAAGATTGTAAACTGACAAAAACAGCAAGTCTACAATTATTTCTAACTGCATAAGCTATGACTTACATTAAAGTAACCTTGGTATTCATTTCCTTCAAACAAGCAGCTGAGTGAAATACTGCTTTTTGAACATCTGTGACAATAAAATTCAAAATGGTACATATGCATGATGTGCAGAAACAACATGTAAAATTGCATGTGTAGGTACTGGAGATAGGAATTCAAATGCTGGAGAGGAAAGAAAAATACCACAGTACAAACTGAAAACAGCTCTTCTCAAATCCTTAGAATCCATTAGCACTTATGAACAGAGAAACTTCACTAATATCACTTACCAGAACAACTAAAACAGCAATGTAAAGTTTCTGAGGTGGTACAAAGAATGCTTTTTTTTTAAAAAAAAACAACATAATTTATCAACTTAGAACAACTAAGAATCAGAGGAAACAGTATTAAGCGTGTGATGAGCGTGTTACATGTTTCTAAAGCAGGCTAGGAGATTGCACTGATTTATCTAGATCATGTAATTTGAATATAACATCTTAAGAGGCTGACTCTGCAGATAAAACCAGAATTTCCTTAATTTCCTTTTGCTGACCCTCTGTCTATTCCATCATCTCACTTGTCTCTATGGCTTTCCTTTCTCTACCTTTTCTTTGGTTTTCTTTTCTAAGAAGGGAGACTACTCTCCATCTAGTACTCTTTCCCTTAGTTTACTTAGTACTTTCACTGCTTAACAAAACTGTCTGAAAATAAATGAATAAATAAACAAACAAATACTCTACAGCCTTCACATGATTCACAGGAAATCTCTTTTATAATGGGATTAGCATCAGAGATTTCTAGGTGATGCCACAATGCAGATCAAACGATCTAGAGATCTACTAGAGATTATTAAGTAAGCAATAAAATCGATCCTAGAGATTATTAAGTAAGCAATAAAATTGATACTCTTGCAATTTAAATGCTCAGCTGAGCACTTATATTCCAGTTCAATACAAAGTATAAGTAAAATGCAGCCATTTATCTCAAAGCCACACTGTGTTGAGAAACAGCACATTGGTGCAGTTCCTGCTGGATAGTTCCTGGTTATTGACCTCTGGACTTCAGGGACCTCCTGCATCCTGCGTTTCCTGTGAGATGCTCTGGAGTTGGTTCATCCAATGCTCCAGCCCTGGGACTTCAGTGCTAGTTAGTTGGGAGCTACTTTGAACAGCTCTGGAGTACTGTGGAGAAAAAATACATTCCAGAGGAAATCTCACCCATGCTCTTTGAGTCTTTCGACTTCTCTGTGCTTATTCTCCTGCATTATTGCACTCTGTCTTTATGAGGTCCACTGGTTTGGGTGATCAATGGTCTTTCCATTTTCATTCTTGTGTTATTGTGTCTTCAGGTAGTATTTGTGAACTGCTATGTGCTTGTGACAATCTGACCTGAACAATTTTACATAGCCTTTTATGTACAAGCAACACAAAATATAAATAATTTCTAAATTCAACAGTAAAATACAACAGTTACAAGTCTTTACCTAAGTTTAAATCTTCAATATCTACATGCATCTTGTTAATAACATTAAAGTATGTGTAGGAAAACATAGAGTTCTTTCAGGTGTATATCCATGTTTAAATTTATCACCAGATTCATTATTATATTCGTGATGTAAAAATATAGACCTAACTGTCCCAATGTTAGCTAATGAAAGCTAGTGAAAGTTCATGAAGACCTTATAAATTTCTCACATATAATTTAGAAAAGTATTCCTAGGATCAGAAGCATATACAAATGGCTGTGAAATCCCTGGTATATTTCATATCAGAAGCCAAATCATTACATAGCTATAACACTTACAAAGCACACTATTTGATAAAGAGTATTTCTGATACTCAAAATATCAAAGAAAAGGAAAAGTTGCAGCATCACCCATGCAGACAAAATTATAATGACCTCTCCTAAATACTTCATGTAGTCAAGGGCACAGGGTGAATTTGTTTCTCTTAAAATTTGATATATTTCAGCACAGGCGAGAGGCACCATTCATCTTCTCTTCTCATATTTCTACCCACAAGACAGATGTCAATGTTGTCTAATGGATAGATCTGGTCTAAGCTATTTCCCATCTGGAGGCAGTCCAAACAAAAGAAATAACAGCTAGAACTAGAGGAGGATGCGTTTTAAAAAGTATTTGAAGGTTTTCACTACTTATCATGATCTTTTCAGCTCAGCTATGTTTATTCAGCTTATAGCAAACAACCATGAAAAAGATGTTTTGATATTAACAACACAGATAGTATATACATATATGCTTAAAGACCCGAATATCAATTTATAATAAGCTAAGTAATTAATATTAGGGTCATTAATATAGGTTTGTATCATTCTCATGCTGCAGAAATTTTCCTCATCAGCTATCCCAGTGCATCATTTTTCAGGAATATCATCACTAAGCAGAAGCATCACCAAGAAACATAAATAGAGAATAAATAATGAACACTGAAATTGAGAGATTGCATCGTGCTGCAGCACAGGGCTAAAATGTGCTCATATAGCACATTCACAGGCTTATTGCAGATACATCATAAGGGCATCATGAAAAAAATGGTCTGTATATGGACACGTCATTAATAAAAAAGAGATCACAATGAAACATGTTTTTTTCTGAAAAGGAGTTGCAAAATACAATTACGAAATCTAGTGTCTGAAAGCGGATGTAAAAAATGACTGGAATATATAGTTTTTTTTTCTGTGAGACATGTTCAGGGCTAGCCAATACAGTGGTGACAGCAGTTTTTGTAGATATTTATCTGCTAAACTTAAGTTTCAAGTTTGTTCTCTTACTGCTCCACATAAAATATATTCTCTTTGTAGCCTGGAAGTCATGTCAACATTGGAAACAATCTACTGCCTGAAAAAGGCTCGTGTTCCTTAAAACATTGTGAATAATAAAGATCAGATCTTACTGGATATTGCAGAATTAGTAGTAGATATTACAGGACACACGGACATTTACAGCTCATCATACAGCTTTGCCATGTTCATTGAAGCTTTACTTTTTTCAGTATGGTTGGTAAGTGAGCAATGCAATATGATGTTTAGGACTGGCAAAATGCTAAAGTTCCCTAGTGAATTTCTTTCAACCTTTCACCTCCTACGTTTATAATAGTTTTGTCAGTATTCATTTGTTGAAGGTTTGGCCTCGAAGGACTCCCTGTGTGTATCAGGTGCTGGTGCTAAGTAAGTTTTGAAAGGTGGTTTTGCTCTGCCAGAATAGGGGCCATGCACACCATCAGTAACAACAAGCAGATGCTGTTTTTCACTGGTACAAGAGAAGAACTCCCAGCCCCAGCTCATGTTATTTCCAGTTTCTTGTCTTGCAAGTTCAAAATGCTGTGAAATGAAGGTGGGAGTAGCTGTGTCAGATGTTTTAGAAAGCTTTATAAAGAATTTATATATTCATACAAATATATAAAGTTATTTGGACATCCATGCTGTGGGTCTTTAATATATACGAACAATCTTCTGATTTCAGTGTGTTATACAAAAATTTGAATAGCTTATTGCCTTTGAATCATGGAATTTGTTTAAATAATATTACAACTTTTCCCATTATTAAAAGTATCCACCATGCTTTTACAGGTGGAAATATACAAATCTGTAGCTGATTATTTTTTAAATTAAAACAAATCTAATTTAAATATCTACCTTAGTTTTTATTTCACAAATATTTAATGAGAGAGTTTAGCCATATGGCAATATACACTAAGGCTGGTACTAAAATCATGCAATTTAAATGAAAAAATATATTTACTACCTCATGGTAATGAATGTTAGCGATCTCAAACTACTAGAATACTAAAGGACATTGATGAAACATCTTGCATCAGAGTTTGCAGAGAGAAAATAAGTTCTTCACTGTGACATATTCAGTTTATTCCTGGCAGAGACTCATTAATTCAAAGCTAAGAAGCATTTGGGATTGTGAAAGAAAGCAACATATGTGAAAGAAAGCAACATATGTAAAAGGAAGAAATCAGTGGTTAAAAATAAGGTGTCATAAGATGAGATTACTATTTTTAAAAGCCTAAAGGGCATGGCAGCAAGAAACAATCAGTGCAGTTCACTAACCACATTTACTTATTTTGCTTAATTAACTAGTTCAGACTAAAGGCTAAGCATGTTTTGACAAATTACTGTCTATGTATCCAACATATTTAATGCAATTTAACTGACAAAACAATGTTAAATTATTGGTTTGAATGTTCTTATTTACATGCTAATTTCTTTCCAAATGTGGTCTGACAAAAGCCATATGTAAACGATTAGTTTGTAGACTTATCATCCTCCATCTTCTAGAAAAAAATGAAGAGGAAAAATTAATAATTTGAATAATTGTTCTTAAGCCATATAACTATACATAAAAAAATCTGCAAATGCTTTGTGGTTAGCAAAAGAGTGTTAAACAGTACCAAGCAGTGAAAACAGACAAAATAATGAAAAAAAAGAAAAAAAGGAGTGAAACAATTATTATATTTTTTTCTATTGGATGCTTTAAATTGTGATAAAGTTAAGTTGAGAAGTGAAGTTGAGTTAAGCTACTTCATGCCAATCAACTATATCGTATAAACTGTTCAAAAACTGATAAGCCTTAATACTGTTTGAATTTTTCTTGAAAATGCATTTCAAAAGTCTCCCTTACTACATGGTTTAAAACTCAAATTCCAGTCTAAGTCTTCAAAGCATCAGTTTTTACCTTTTTGCTTTTGTATCATTGCTCTCTTGGTGTATGCAGGCATATCTGTATCTCCTACCATATCTGCAGGGTTACTGCTCTTTATCTTCCTGCCTAGATGTATTAACAGAGACCACTCACATCCTATTTCAGTTTTTCTTTTGCTTGGTTAAACAAGTCAGGTTTTATCAATCTCTTTGGTAGAACTTGTGGCCCTCCATTACAGAACTCTCCAAAGACTCTAGTCTACACCGACCCTCCTTTCATTTTTTTTTTATGAGATTTGTACTTTTTATTTCAGATTATGTCTTAAAATGTCTTTAAAATGTCTTTTTTATGGCAGTATCACATTTGCAATTCTTATTTATTCTGTGATAAGAGTGTCCTCTGAAATCCTTCATTCTGGATGATTTATATTTGTCGTATAATATATATTCTTGTTATTAAGCCATATAGGTATATCTTGCTGTTAGTACTATTAAATTTCCTCCCAACTCTCCACTCATCAATGTTATCAAATGTATTCTGTCTAATATTACTACTTTATATTAACAAGACTTCCCAATGTTACATCACCAAATTTAACCTGTTGTCCGAATTACTACTATATTGAAAATGTATCAACTCTACTAAAGTCCAATCAGATAAAAAGGATCTAATCTGGATATTTTCTTCATTCGGAAAAAAAACAGTCATTAATAGAAGCAGGGGATGAGTATAGTATAGGAAAAAAAAGAGAAACTGATTGCTCTTCATGTGTAAAACTGCCTAAGCTGAAATTAATATACACATCCACACAAGTTCAGACCTTTATCTATAATCATATCCGTACATGCTTTTGTACAAACTATCAAAAGCATCTGCCTTGCTACTTTGCAACTACAAGAGGACTTTTCCTAGCATAGAAAGCTTGGGCTACCTGTGGATGCAGGGGTCTGTGTGTATAAAGAGACTACAGTATAATTACAGTATAATTAACATTTTAATATCAAAATAAGGAACAGCACTTCCAGATCTCACTGAGGATATCTCATTTTGCAGGGCTCTATATTCACACTCATTAATGACTCCTAGTCTCAAAGGTTTCTATCCTAAATATGTATTGACAAGGTTCAACAAATAGCAAAGTGAGCGCCAGTTAACACTGAGATAGTGTGATGAGATCAATTGGTAATTTTATTCTGTGCACATTGGAATATATGAATTGAAAGCAGACTGGTATTCAAAAAGCAGAACTCTTCTCATAGGTAAGAAGAAAAAGATGAGAAAAAGCAAAAACAGTTAGAAAAGTTGCAGTTAATGGTCTATAATGACTAACAAGGCTAGCAAAGCCTAATAAAGCTTTCTGCAGATAACAGCCTTCAGAATTCATATCAATGGACTTTATTCAATGAGTCATAGGTTTGTACTAAGACTATTTCTTTGTGCAGATAAAAATACTCTAAAGAAAAATTCTGGGCATAATAATGCCTGCGTGAGAAAAATGAGTTGGAAATTGTTTGAGGGAAGATTGGTGGGAGATGAGAGAGAGCAATCACAGTGAGATCATCTCCAGATGTCAAAGACCTGAATCTTTGAGGGCAGCCATGGGTTCAGTAAGGCTCTTTGAGACTAAACTGAGTTTCAGAATAAGATGCTGTCAAGGATGAGTTCAAAGTCACATTGAAATTGCTGTCCACAATCATTTTTCAGGAGGATACATGCTCATCACTGAGGCAAAGGAAGAAATTTGATCCTTTGTCATGCATCCCAAGTATACAATATTTTTTTTATGGATCATTAAAGTTTGGAAACACAGAATGGGAATTTTCTAGAGTATTCTGAGAAGGGATATAACAATCTCTGCCCTTTTTTTATCTAAGCTAAAACACATTTTAATTCGAAGTTCTCCTTCTAACAAATATTATGCCAAGTTAGCCATGTTAGAAGTTGATTTATCTGGAACTGTAGTTAAACCTGATTCAAAAACTCTGTGTAAAAGTTAAAGTAAGGAATAACTCTGGAAGATAAGAGCTTAAAAATAAAATAGAAAGTTCAATCATACTTTTGAAAGGGTTTTCCTTCTCAGAGAGGTACAAAGGTGGGTACCTGCTAGGAATAAAAACCTACCTGCATTTTAGTACCACATTTTAACAAAGTAAGGATGAACCCTCAGTTTTACAAAACAATCTACATACAGAAATGATATCCTTGTAACAAAATTAACTGTTGTTATCCTCCAACTGTGAACCAGAAGTGCAGGCTAATAATCTAAGAAAATAATCTATCTTTGACTTAAGGTTCATTAGGGACTGGATTTCAAGTTCACTGGAGTCAGTGGAAACTTTTCCATTACTTTAGCTTGGGCACTTTAATTGCACATGTGTCAGTGAAGTCTACTTCCTCACAACTCAAACTCAACTCTCAGTCAGAATAAATATTATGTTATTACAGTCTGAAAATAAACACATAAAGAAGAAAACTTCAGAAAAATAAAACACATCAAAATTCCATGTTAATGTCTCTTGCTGATCAGCTACATCTGTGCCAGATATAGCCAGCAGTTGTTTTTTATCACTCTACAATGAAGGACAGACATTTCTTCAAAAAAAAAAAAAAAAGGCAATAGTTATAATAACTCTATCAACAATTCTCGGAAAACATATGTAAGAGGGCGTTTCCTATTTGACCTTTTAAGGAGAGATATTTGAATAACAAAATGTAAATAACAAAAATAATACTGAGTCTTCCTTCCCTTGCCCTTAGAAATCAGCAAAAACTTGTATAATTCAGTAAAACAAAAGGATCAAATCCTCATCTACTCAAAATAAAAGACAAAAATGAATACTCTTTCATCCCTCAATAGGATCTTATTCTGTGTACTCATACTGATAATTTGTGCAGCATATGAGCTTTTAATTAGTTTCTCAGACATTGAGTTGTTCCAATTTTGTGAGCAGGGTGGTCAGTAAAGGCACTGCCTCGTTGGCATAAGAGCCTAGTGAGGTTTTGGTTTCTGGAATTTCAGTGATTTAGTGACTTTCAAATACAGATGTTCAGAGCTTTTGTCACCCACTGAACACTTGCTGCTAGTCCACAAAGAACTAATGCCCAGAAAATGTCTTTCCTCTCTGTCTCTATCTGTAACAACAAATTAAGAGGCAACACAAAATTACAAAAAAAAAAAGATGTCAGCAATTCCAAAAAAAGCTATGACACCCAAGAATCTGTTCCAAATTACTGTTGGTTTGTATACTGCAATGCTATTGCTGTGACTGCATAAAATGAAATGTCACTGTAAGACAAAAAAGTGAAGGTTTGTACTGCTGTGAATGAGGACATCTCTCTACTAAGATCTGTTTCATTCTAGGAAGAGTTTTGGGAATGTCTCTGCCAGTGACTTCTATGCAGGGCAATATTTTATGAACGGAGTACCTTGTACAAGCTGGAGTTGATATGGCATCTTAACACTTGAAGACTGTGAAAGTTAGTTCAAGTTTCCCTCCAAAGTGCCATTCTTTTTCAGAAATCATTGATTTAAATTTCAGAACAATAAAACCCATACTCCTGGCCCTGCTCCCAGCGAAGTCAATGACAAAACTACTGCTCACTTGAAGGAGAGCAACATCAACTCCTGCAAACCCAGCAGCTGCTTTCTCACTCTGGTGTAATACAGTGAACGGATGCACAAAATCCCCTGAGGATAAGGGCTTTGTCAGAAAATTAACTTTTGCCAACTTACGAAAGAAAATGAAAGTCATGTATTTTGTTACTGTCTGTCTATCACTGATAAGAGATTGTATCACAGTATGATGGGAAGCTAATTTTGATTTAGATTCTAAAGAAAGACTTTGATTTTAAGCAACAGTTCTTTTTGCTTTCCACTGAAGAAACAGAAGGGTAGATCAGAACTATGCAAACTCTTTAGAAATGAAAGAAACTTGTTCTCTTTTAAGGTTTGTTCTGAGAGTTTTCCTCCTAAAGGAAGAACACATTCCTGTTCTACTAAATTTTCTGTCCAACCCAGGCATAACTAGACAAGGAAACTTTTTGTGATTATTCACCAAGAGGTGAATGTCTCATTTTGTAATGAGAAGATCCTTACAATAGTTATAAGAAATTCTGATATCCCTAGTTGGGTGACAGCTATTCACATCCCTTCTTCTGTCCCTTTTTTGCTCTCTGCTTTCTAACACACAAGCAAAGGATTCTGGACTAGAGACAAGGCTAACAAAGTGCACCTGGCAAAACTAGCCTTGTAGTACTGGAATCCAAGTCCTTAACAAAATACATATATACATATATATAAATTACATATATATATAATACCAACAAATGACTAGCAATAATGAAATAACAGTTTGGCATCCTTTAGATGATCTTTTAAAGATGTTCGATACTGAGGACTAAATCATAATAACTTTACTATGGAAGGATACTAGCTGGGGTCCCTAGTTCGCAAAGTATTAAAAAAGTAGGGCAATTTTCCTTTTGATTGCAGCTGTTCAGAACCAAACTCTTACTGGATGTTTTATTGGGAAAAAGGAAGTCTCATGCTTGTTTACATATACACTTGTACTTAGTTTTAATTCACAACTTTTATTATTCTAAAGGTTGGAAATGTAGGGATGACTGAACCAAAGTAAAAGGAATTCTGAATTCCAAATTCAACTGACTGACATGCTTTAGCATGTATTTATAACTGTCCCTATTTATTTGCATTTTTTCCAAAACAGTATTTGTTAGAGAAAGATAAATGGCACTATATGAATGGAAATTTTTATCATTTCCTTCAGAATTTAAACTTAATAAAATTTCTTGTTTTGCTTGCACTTTCATTATGCTAGGTAGTAGTATTTATGAAATAACAAAACATTGTAAGAAGCCAATTTAGGTCCATCTACAGGGTAGATATACATATAATAATGTAATTTTAAACAGCTAAAAATATTTTGAAAATATTCTTTAAATTAAAAACAAAAATCCCAGCTTGAGCCAGATCACAGAAGCTGGCATGTCATTGTGAGTTTTTTGCATGGACACCCGCACCACTAATAAGTTTCACGAATCTATATAGTTTTGTTAAAAGCTACTGCTTTAGAAAGCATTTTGGTCTGCAGGGATGTAATCTGCAATGCACATCACGAAATGAAGAACAGCTTTCTGCATACTGCTGCCTGAAGTCTTAGGCCCCAGAGTGTGACGGGAGTGGGGTCACGGTACTCTAAGCCCTTGACAAGAGAAGGAGAGATGATTGCTGGATATCTGCAGACATAACATTTGTCATCGAACCAGGCCTTAACGGGAGCCCTTGTGCCAGTAAGCACAAATGTCTTTCACTTCTTAAGTCTTATTTTAAAAACTCCTAAGAGGAGATAGAATATGTATATTGTGCCTTATTCTTTCCTTTCTCCCCTCCACCCAGTATAACAAGAACAATTTTTCTTCCAAGATAATATGTGGTATTTTGCCAAAGAAGTATCTCCTAGCTAAGCTAAGGTCCATTTCTTTTGGATTGGTACCAAAAGACTTTTCAACCCTTTGGAGGATATTAATAACAAAGGGCAGGTACACTGCTTAAATTCCTGAATTCATATGCACAAACTAATGGGGGAAGATGTGGGACACTCAATCTGGTTCAGGCCAATCTTTATATAAGGGAAGACATTGTCAAACAGATATTTATCAGTTTCAGGGTGACTTTGCTGCTCTCAGACTTTTGTGCTGTGAGTTTCTGAAAAGTTCAGACTTAAAAAGACAGAGATGCTGGATGTTGACTGCTGTCTGCCCCCTGCTATGTGCATAGAGCCCTGCAGTGCTCTCATCTGCAGGAGTCAGCCAGAGGACTCTGCTTTTGTTGCTTCTGCTCTGCTTTCTGCATGGCTGAGGTTTTCAATCCTCAGAGAGTCACCAGTTTGCCTCCAGGCTGCAGTTTGTAATGAAAGTCTCAGTGCCAGGACTTTGTACATTCTATTCTGCCTCTAGTCAGGATGAGGAAATCTTTAAAAGTAATTATCCAATTTTAAAGACAAAAAGTAACAAATGGGTATCCAAGGAGCTGTAAGACTCAATATAGGCTGTTTCCTCATATGGTTAATACTGGCCTACACACACCACACAATCTTAATCACCACTAAGTTTAGTGGTGATTAAGATTGAAAGCTCTGCAGTGCAAAAAAGAAATAAATCTGTGTTGAGGAAAACGGCTATGGTGGGAAACCTGGCCTGTACACATTACCACCCACAAAGTCATTCGAGGGTTCCATGAGTCTGGTAGTAAGAGCTGAGAGGGAAACCATCTCCTGAAGCCCAGGAAATATTTCAAGATTACAAAAGTGTTCTCATTCTGCACCATGTAGGTTGATCATGCCTCTGCTACCATAGGAATCCGATGGTGGGCACATTCGTGATCAAAGTCAAATATGCTACAAAACAAAAAAATTGTGACAGAATATGTTTAAAATCAATGGTGAAGAGGGGTGGGAAAAAAAAAAAAAAGGTGATTTTCTTACCACTGGAGCCTCAGAGAAACTGAGAATAGGAAAACCCTAATCAGGGTCACAATAGCATGACAAAAATAATGTAAAAATTACTGTATTGGACAGTGTAATGTAATGGACTGGATAATGTAATGGACAAAGCCCCGAAGAGCAGCAACACACTTCCCCTTTCTGTTTTCAAAGGTGATCAGTGATCCAGTGATCCAGTCACAGACAATTATCAGCAGAGTGAGGAAATCCCTAGTATATAGAGATCCAGACTGCCAGAATCAAGATGGTGGCCTCTTCTCTGCTGCCTTTTTTTCTGATGACCTGATGGAAAAGCCTGTCACAGCAACAAAAACTGTGTTGTTCCCAACACATGATCTTGATCCAGTCATAGATCTAACTGCATTCCCATGGTAAAGGCATTGTGATGTGAAACTCTTTAAGCTCCTATATTCACTCTAACAAAATGTTTTCATAATGTATTGACAACCACATTAGCAGAGTGTCTATAAAGTATTCGATACTGCATCCTAGCCAATCCCTTGATAATTTCACTTAAAACCTAGAAAATCTACAGCTACATATAGCTCAACACTAAGAGATATTGAAAAACTATTTTAAAATTCTCCTAGAATGAAGGTAGCATTCAGAATGACATGAGAAATGTAAACTCTCTCTAAGATTTCCATAAGACTACTAGGTGCAGGATGCAAGTTCTCTTGACACCTGGCATAATCTTATGACTTGTCATGGATAAAGAACTTGGGAAGGTTTAGGAGGACAACCAGAGAACATAAATATAGAATGGTGATAACCATGGTGATGATAACAGGTGAATTTTTCTGCATTTTTAAATGATCATTAGCAGCAAAAAAGCCTGAAACTAAGAACATTGCATATGAAAAAAAATTATGACTTCACTTACCACACTGTTAGTTCAATTAATAATCAAGTTTATTTCTCAAACAGACATGTAGGTTGATTGGGTTGTCCTGCTCTATTACATGCAAAGGCCTACAGGGCTTTTATTGCTTCCTGTGCTTCCAGAACTAATTAATTCCATTAATTAGCTTATTTTGCTACAGCTTTGAAAATGTAAAATGTAAGTGCTAAATATTCTGTTTAACAGGATGACTAGGATTACATTTAGCTTTACGACTTTGAATAAAATACATATAACATTCAGAATAAATAATTGTTTTTCTTTTTTCTTTTTTAAGATAAGGAAGAGTGCAGTGCTTGCTCTGCATTTCTCTGGCACCCCTCATACTTAACAAAATAATCGTTGCTCCATAACCTCTTTATCTGTAAAAACGCAGAACAGATTGACAGTTTTCTCCAAGGCCATAAGACACCTTGGAATGCTGTGTTTGAAGGCAATGCTGCAACATCATTTCAACTAAATGTTCCTCCTGTGTATATAGGAAAGACTCCATCAAAGCATACTGATGAACTTGAGTACCCCGTGGTGTCTGATGTATACAATGCAAATACTTTAGTAGCAGTGAAACATTATCCAGCTGTCTCTTCTAAGCTTTCAATCCTGTTTAGCAGGAAGCCAAGCGGTCCTAGGCTGTTACATAAATTTGGTGACATCTGAAAGAAATGGTGTGCTCAGTTGGACAGACAGGTTCTGCATGGGAATATGTCATGTTAGGAAAGTTATAAAGCAGCTGGAGATTTAATACAGAATCTGTGATGGATAAAATCCAGGGCTACTGGCTCTGCTACTGCCTGCCCTTAGTCACACCATCTCTACTCAACCAACACATGCAACATATTAACAATTCAATAATTAGTACACATTCCTGCCTGCTACTTAAAACTTCACTCCCAGATGCTGCTTTGGTCTGATCTCAATTTTATTACCTTTGATGATTCCCTGTACTTCATAATACCAGGCTCCATTGCTATTCATTAGATGCAACAGTG
>VWPW01024932.1:0-104242 GCA_013389825.1 Crypturellus undulatus
AAAATGTTTATTTCTTTGAACACGCTTCTCGCAGTGGCTACAGCCCAGGAACCTGGCTTTGCATGAGATTGTATCTTTTGTGTCGTCATCACGGTATGAAGCTAAGTGTGGACAAATCTTTTGATTTTTTTTTGTCTTAAGCAAGTTTTGCTCTTTGTAGAGTTCTGCGATACCAAGGCTTAGTGAACTTTATTAAAATAAGTGAAATTTTTATTGCACATTACCCATGAATAGATGCTGAGGACAGTTTTACCATAAATCCAGCAGCAACTGTGGAAGAGCTTAGGCCTGCCTCAGTGGCTTGTAGTTGCTCACCGACACTCATGTGGCTGGAGATTTTTTCTCTGCTCCAGTCTGTTGCATGTGCTACTCACATAAGCAGCCCTTACCTTATTTTTGCCAAATGGGCTGTTATTAGAGAGCCGGTAAAGTTGTGAATGCAGCTTGTCTTGCTACCCACACAGCCATAGCCGAAGACAGAGCTGCATTTTCCTTCGACTTTTTCATTAGGTCAAGATTTTTGCGAGCTAGTGGCTGTCACCAGCAAAACTTGCAGAGGTCATTTGCTGTAGCAGCCTCACAGAGAGATAATTGGCACTGAAGTAGGTCTGTAGGGATGCCGAGAGCGTTTTCATCATTGAGTTGCAAAGGAAAAATGATTCTGCAGGGAGGTTGGTGCCTTGAGCCCTTCTGGTGTCCCTACGATATGCCAGCAAAAAATCTGTACAAATCCAATTGGAAAATCCCAATCAAATATCACAAATGAATAGAAAGGCAGTAGAGACACCTCACAAACACTCGGAAAATCTGGAAGTATCTTTTATGCTGATAGGATAAGTGGTAAAGCTGTTGCTAAGCGAACTGAGCATGTTGGCAAGTACCAGCTGTAAGGAGTGCTGGCTCTCAGAATATAGAATAAGTGGGGATTTTCTACATAAATCATTTTGAAATGGCATGCAACTGCTTGGCCAGTGGAGGTTGCACTTGCCACCTTTTGGTCTTCACTAAATTTCTTGAGTTTTGGAAGGAGCATTTCAAGCCCTCTACTGGAGGTAGGGAAGTTACAAAAAAATAACCCAGTTGTGGAGGAAAGGGTAGAATAAGAAACGTCCATGTCTAAGAAAACAGCTACCCATTGAAATAGGAGCTGTGCAAGCTGCTACTGAATAGACTCAATTTTCTTTGACTCGTGATGAAAAAAATACCTGTAGTTTTCTGTTAAGAGATAAAATAACAAAGTTGAAGCTGTTTAGCCATGTGCTGTCCTGAGAAAGAAAGTAAAATATATGTATGACATGTGTAGCTGCTGTGTGGAAAAATTAATTGGAGGCAAACAAGCAAATATGCAAAAAATGAAATTAGTTAGAATCAATAATTAATGTAGCTCTTACTACAGATCTCCTTAAAAAGGCACTTAAAAAAATCCCAAATGAAAGAATAATTCCCTGCAGGCGAACAGAATATGATTAGTGGCCTTGTTCTGTGTTTAAACTCTTACATGGTGCTGAGGAATATTGCTGTTCCAAATTTTGCTGTTTGAACAATGTATTAAACAGATCAGTTCTTTAGTCTCCACTGGAAGTCAGATAATCCCCTAGTACTTTGAAAAAAACGCTAAACACACCTCCCACTCTGCTAACTGAGAATGCTTCACCTAAGAAAAAGCTACTGATGTCTGGAGGTATGCGAGCAAACTAATTATATCTGTTTATGATGGCTGCCACGTTTATAAAAACAGTCGCGGCGCTAACAGCATCTAATTCATTACTTTGTGAAATGCTCTGAATATCATGACTTGGGAAAGTGTTGTTGTGACTCATTTTTCTTTGAAAAGAAAAAGGAAAGGAGTGTAGTCTTTCTTCTTACATCCCAGCCAGGGCAATCGTAGCAGTAAAGTTGTTTGATTTATGTGTATTTTTTTAAAAAATGACACATAAAACACGGGTTTATGAGGTGCAGTTTCAAGTCCACATTAAATACTGCATCAGGAAGAATTGTGGCTTGATTTCTTAATGAAGCAGCCCAATTAAAGCACATATCACTTCAAATGTGCTTTACGTTTTGGAAGAGTTGCACAAAAGTTAATCACAGCTCTTCATGCCCGCGTTTATACAAGTGGGCAGGCATCCACTCGGTAATCAAGCCCAATACATTGCCTTGGCACGATCGTATTTGCAGGGCAAAATGTGTCCCTTACATTTTTATCCACTAGGGGGACCTATTGTTATGACTAAGAAGTGGAATCTGAACTTCTAAAAACAACATAATACAATGTCAGGTTGAATTTCCTAGCGGAATCTTTTCCCTCTCATAGTGTGTACACACATCTTGGAAACCTGTGCGCTTCTTCCACCCATGTAAGAAGGATTTGCCAACTCAGATGCCACTTCTGCACAGCACAAATTAAAACTAAACCTTGTAAACATGCAAAAAACATTTCCACATTGGGTCATCTTGCAGCTTTACTATGAAATAAAAATAGAGACAGAAAACAGATTCGTTGCTTGCAATTTACAAGATTTCCTAGTAAGATTTATACTAATTTATAGCTGTGCTAGTCTTCCCCCCATCTTTTATTTTATTTTATTTTTTTCCCTGTGGAAGGAGAGGAAAAAAAAACATCTATTCTTCTGTCCTGACAACGAAATAGTTCACCCATGTCCAACTTGTTTCCTGCCCCAACCATGTAACCTTTTCTTCACCGGACTTTGTAACTTCAAGACTTGATATTCTAAAGCCTGGTAGCAAAGCCAGTGCTCGTGCCTGTGTCCCTGGCACATCCAACTCGCTCCACTTTTATCTCAGTCATGCTGCCCATCAAGGTGGAATGCCCTCCTCTTGCCTGCTAGGCTCTTCAGCACATAAGAGTCCCACTCATGGCCTTGGCCCTATCACTTCCATGATCTGTTCCCCACGCTGTGCCATTTGCAGTATCCCTTCTATGTTTTTACTCCCACAATCATCTCTGGGTTTGTATGGTGTGTAATGTTTCCCCCCTGTTTGACTTGCCATATCCCAGCCATGATTTTGTTCAAATCAGTCCCCCAAAAGACACATTCCCAAACACGGTCAGGAAAATTAGGTGACAGTGAATCAAAAAGCCCTCAAGAAACAGACATAGAACAATCCATGAAAATTTTTTGATCTGTAGTCATTTCATCCTGGTCGTTGTTATATTTCTCCTCCTTTCCTGATCCTTTTATTCTCTTTGTTGCTCTAGTTTCTTGTGTCACAATGTATTTGGCACGAGCGCGTTACAGAGCTGAGGACAGCATGCTTCTCAAGTGTGCCAAAATTAAAAAAATATGAAAATTATTGCCTACAGTGAAGTCACTTTTATACTGTTCCTAGTGCTACTAATAACCATGTTTTTTTTTTCTCAGAAAGGATATAAAGTGGTATTAGTTTTTTTTATTTCACATATTTGGTAGTTTTTATACTCACCTTGGATGTCATGTAGGTAATACTCAATAGCTTTTTATTTTCTTAAACAAAGAACATGGTTATTTTAATACACTTAAGTGAATGAAAATTTGGGTTGAAATAGTGTTTACTTAAGTGTAATTTTCACTTTCAGCTTAAGAGGTTGATGATATATTGCATTATGTGATCACTTTGGGAAATATTTCAGTAAACTGCGTATTTGAACCCTTTCAATGGCCTCTGGTGTGTAGAGGTTTGGGATGATCAATGCATCTCCACCTAACTAATGAATCTGCATTTCACTTTCCACAGTGAACCATAGGAGTTAAGCATCTGAGTAACCAGGGTCTAGGTCTTTAAAGGTAATCATAGACTCTCAAATCCTTCTGTCCTCAGTAAAAAATAAGCACCTACATATCCCCGAGAAATGCCTCTGAATTCCAAAATCACCTAGGTGCTTTTGAAAGCATTGCCTTGAACGTGTACAGGAATTTTGATATTCTATATGGAAGACTTCCAAGTACTTTTATTTTAATATGTATTTATTATTCATGTGGATTTAAACAGAGGCTAAAAACAGTTGAATTGCAGTTACTTTTATGAGGCTGTGATGTGTCTAAAATACCAATCTGCATCCATTTCTACTGTATTAATACTAAAGTACTACAGAGAAACGAACCTGAGGTTGTGTGTTCTGTGCTTGTCTTTAGGCATTCAACACTGCTAGTAATGTTAAGTACAGGTGTGGAAGGACATGTGTTTGCTGTTATTGCTTGGTGAAATGAAATACGCTGAAATAACTGCAGGGCAGAAACATGGAAAAGGTGATGTCAGCACTTAGTGTTTTTTTGGAAAAGAGTGACAATGCATAGAAATGTGAGAGGATGAAATTGTGTACTCGAGCATAGCTTGAGTGTAGCAGGCTCCGAGGCACAGCAGGTTTCCAATAAGTTCCAGATGGAGCTCAGGGAGTCAGTCCAAAATGTCAAGAACGTAGCACCCCCAGCAGATTGTCAGTGGGAAAAATGCCTTCTCCGCAGAAGAAAGCAGCCATGTAGCTTGGGCCTTTGACCATCACGTTACAGATTCAAACACTTCAGGCTATGTGGGAGGCAACTTACTGGTTGCCTACTGTGGGAGGTAACACTGGTTGTTAAAATCACACTTGATTCCTTAACTGTTTTTTAAAGAGTGTCTTCAGAAACATCCCTTTCCCTCTCCATGTTCAGCCAAGGTCAACTGCTCCTTCTCCTCAGCCCTTGCTTAGGGGCTTGGTTCTTGCTCATGACGGTGCTATTAGTTTGCCCAGCTTGCCAGGGAACTGGCTGGGTTTCTTTTGGCAGCTCATCCCTGAGCAAACCAAAGCAGTTAAAAATAGAGACTGAATTACTTGGGCGAGGGATAATCAAGTCAAAACTTCCTTAAAGAGGGAAATGGCCCTGACTGCTGTAGCACCTGCAAACTGCCATATGAGCAGTGGGATATAGCTGCGGAAATGTGAGCATCCTCTGAACTCCTACATGTGCACAAGTAGGTTCCTGTCGCAGTCAGTGGAGAGCTCACCTTCACAGTCAGTGGAATTTGAGGTGTTTTCTGTCTCATCATACACCAGACACCTATTTTCTTCCTGGTGAATGATACCGTAAACTGCATTGATCACTCAGGTAAATCCTTTTTATCTGCCAGAAAGCCAAGAGAATAATCACAGATCTAAATGTCTGCAGTTTAGAAAACGCCAGTCAGGAAGCTAAGTCCCGGACTGAAAGTGTTGCTGACAGGATGATGAGATCAGGCCACCAAAGCAACACT
This sequence comes from Crypturellus undulatus, assembly GCA_013389825.1. Taxonomy (NCBI): domain Eukaryota; kingdom Metazoa; phylum Chordata; class Aves; order Tinamiformes; family Tinamidae; genus Crypturellus; species Crypturellus undulatus. Next base: position 5,233 of record VWPW01024932.1, read on the forward strand.
AGAATGCTTCCATTTCTTGTGCAGTGACAGGAGTTATTTCAACCATTGGCCAAAACAGAGCTTCGCAGATACAGCAGTGAGTAGGAGATGTTTAGGTCTGTTCTTGAGAGCCAGAAGTAGAACTCTAGTCAGGAAACACTTCCCGGGGCAAAACATATGACAGCCCTGGGTGTTCGCTAATCAGGTCCAATTTGACAGAAACAAGTTGCGAACGCTGATGCAGTCCAGCAAATTTCAGAAAACATAATTCCCGCTTGTGGCTGTGGGGTTGGCTTGCTGTAAGCGTGTTCAAAGAAATAAACATTTTTTACTGGTGTACGTGCGAAAGGACAACCATCCTTCACGTAATATATCTACCTGGTATTGAACTGTGGGTACGCCAAAGATCTTTATCTAGGCCATGTACTGCTAGCAGAACTGTTGTTAAAATTGCAAAAACTGGTGAAGATACAGGATAAAATCTTGGAGTGGTTGCTTGTAGTTAGCCCAGTACTGTGATGTCTACCTATGGTAGCTGCCCAAAGATGAATGTTTTGTGCAGGAAGTGAGGCCATAGTCCGAGCTAAGGCACGAGCTCCAGCGGAGCTCAGGGCTGCACAACAGAGACAGCCTAAAACGGAGCCCCAGGCCCAGGCCGCCGGGGCTGCCGCTGCTGCTGCTGCCCAGCCCTGCGGCCCCGCGCGCTCCTGGGCCGCGGGATCCGAGCGCGGGGCTGCTCGGGCCTCTTCCCGCGGGCCGCTTGGCTCGTCTGCCCCTCGGAGACTCCCGCGGGCTTTGGCCGCCCCTCTGCTGCAGGCAGGTCTTCCCGGTCTCCTGGCCTCCCCGCTGCGCTCTGCGCGTGCAGCTCCGCCAGGCCTCGCTGCGGCCGCCCGCGTCGGGAGCGCGGCCCCGTCCCCAAAGCAGCCGCGCGGGGCGTCTGCGCTGCCGCAATCTCCATATGACGAGGCATCTGCAGCCTTCACTGTGGCATTTTCTGACTTTTCATGACTTAATCGTGCCGCTAAAATGAGTTTTTTCAATGACTAAATTCAATTAAATGTTCGGTTTCAAGTATTTAGTATTGAAAAATCTGTTCTAAAATAAGTCAGCAGCATAGGTAGCATTTTACAGATGGAATAGAATTTTAATTTATATTATTTCTCTAATGTCATACTCCTGGATCTGTCCAGAGCCCTCTCTGCACTCAAAGTTGCACTGAAGCAATTAAAAGAGCATAAATGTGCCACATTTCAGCTGTTCTATCTCTGTACAAAGAAGCTTTAGTGGATTTTACTGCAGTGCTTTAAGACACTACTGCCCTCGGCTGCCCATGTGCGTCAGCTTCGCGACTTCTGCAGCAGGCACTGGCACAAGGCACGTTGTGTCCTTGCTGCAGTCCCTCCTGTCCTCAGAGATGCCCTCCGCATCTCAGCACCATCCCACCTTCATGATGCGGTCCATGCTGGATAAAACTCAGGCATACTTTCCTTCTGTATCTTGTGTCATAGAAACACTCATTTTCTGGCACAGGGACTTAAGAGACAGAAGGGATGTTGGCATCTTAAATTGCTGCATCTTTACATCTACCTGAACTTTTCCGTTGCAACCCTGCATCATTCTAATTTAAGGTTGGGCTATATTGGTTGAGCCTGCACCAGCAGCCTAGTTTCTTCTGAAGATTCACAGATGGTGGTGGTGTTACTGCACCTCCTGTTGCGCTGCCAGGAGGGAATCAATCCAGCCGTCAAATGTGGGTGGGATCTTGAGGTTCTCAGTCCTCCTCACAGATGTGGTTTTAGGGACCCTTCATGGGATCCTCCTGCAGAAGTCATAAGGCAGCCGATTCATGGGACTGGCCTCAGATAATCAGACGTTTTATGTTAGAATACGTGTTAAAATGCAGGGAAATATGTTAATTCAGATTTTGTTCCAGGAAAAAAAAAAAGGATAAGCTCTGCAATCTAGTAGGAACTACACAAAGTGTTTAAGCTGCTGTGAATATATATGGTCAATAAGGCTGAGAGAAATAAAAGAATAAATGAGCTACTACAATAATATCCTAGGCCTTCTTTTATTTCAGCACAAGTTGGTAGCATTTTATTTCTTACTGCCTCTGATTACTAAATGACCATCTAAATATATGCAGGAGGTAGGTATTTATATCAGTTTTCATTTGCAATCTTTGAAAGGTTATTATTTATTTGCATTGGCACATCCAGAAATCAAAATTACCCAAATGTACCATTAACCTACTTCGACTGCAGTCTGTAAAATGCATAGTTTAAAAAACCCAGGGACCTAGTGGTTGTTTCTGAGGCTGTTTTTATTTTCAGCTTTGGAAAGCAGTATTTACATGTAAAGGTAATGATGCTAAAATTAATAAACTAAGGAATCTTTACTCAGGAGAGACCAAAAGAAACTTGTGTGTTCAGAAATCGATTAAAATGCATTCTCCTTGGCTAGAATTGAGATGATGCCAAAAGAGTGGTCTCAGACTCATGAGGAAGTTTTATTTTGTTCTTTATTTATTTACTGTTTTCATAGCCTACCAAATCTCTGTGTAAATAAACAATATACCCTAAATCCAAACTAGTCAGGTCAGCTGCCCTGTTTACTCAGGCCAATGCATACAATTAAAAGAACTAATATGTACAGGAATATAATTATTTTGAGCTCTTACTTTTTTATAGAATGTTCTTGGCATCTGACAGTTTCCTGCACCGAGGAGTGTATTAATATGGCTCAAGGATCCTGTGTGATAATTACCATAATTCTACCTGCATGTTGAAATAAATACGAAGTTTCATAAACTGCAGGATTACTTAATCTTTTTTTTTTTTTCTGTAGCACCTGCTTTTCCTGCTCATTAGCAACAAGTTTTTGGAATACTAATTGGCATCCCTACTCAATCCCAGAGCTCAGTCCAGGGGTGTATGATGGGTTTTGCTTCTCTGCTCTGTTTGCATTTTAAAATCCTTCCTTATAAAATAATAACAAATTTTAAAAAGCGGAAATTCAATGAAAGGAATCCAGAAAATACAGCAGGATCTACTAACTCACATTTTCATCTAAACATAAAATATGCTCAGCAGTTGTACAACTATGTTTATATTCGGCTCTGCATTTTTATCTGAAGGAAAGAGTTTTTTAAAAAAATGTTTAAAGTGTGATTTGGCTTGGAAAAGTGAATCTGTAAACTTAGCATCATGTTTATTGCCTTAATGACTTTTCAGATTCCAGACTTGATTTGTACACTGGCGCAGCAACTTGTTTATCCTAACTGCCAGCTCACTTTGAGGTCAACAAGCTCACTATATTCACGGACCCCAAATTAATAGTACATAAAATGATAGTACATCTGTGGGAATGGTTGCGTAATTTAATGTCTTATCAAGTTGCCACATCAATCCAGGCTTGTGGTACACAGGCCTATAAAAATGCTGGTGTCTTTCTCCAGCGGTCTCCACCCAGTATTGTGTTTTCCTGTCCTCCTCCCTTCTGTTTGGCTTTCTGCACAACAGGGAGTTCACTGAAATGCCTGGTTTGCCCCCAAACTGCTAACCTTTGAAATAAAGACTGGGAAAGCAGCAACTTTCAATAGGAGCAAGTGCTTGTTTGTCCTCCTCCAAACCTAAGGCTAGTCTTGTGTTACATCTTTTCAGTATGAGGAGTACCTTGCTCCAAGAAGTCCTTCTAACGTCATTCTATCCATTCATTCAATTTTGTTCACTATATCAGGTGCTTTTCAGTCAGATTTGAACCATCACAGTTTAGTCCCTGGAAAAACACATCTTTACATTAACTGGAAATATGCATGTTCTTGACATCTCTGAAAAGGCTAAGTCTTTGCTGGAAGGTGCCTAAACTAGGCATGGAGGTTAATCTGTAATTCACTTTCATAGCTGATGTCAGTCCGAGCCCGAATGCTTGTTCATTAATGCTGGGTCTACCTTAGAGGTTAATACTCAGAACTCTTCTTGTCTGTAAACATGATCAAAAAGAATTTAGCCAACCACTTGTAAAGGGAATGGTCTTGGCAATGCATAAGCCCAGGTGGGTCCTATGGGAGTGGAACAGATGCTTGAGTGCTGGCTCTCTACTGTTACTCTTTTAGTTAGGACATAATTGTTGTAATTTTTTAAAAAATAGATCCATTTTGAATGAGATAACAGGATGCCACTTGAGCTTTGTGTAGTGAGCTAGTAGTTTGGATTAATAGGAATTCAAGTATCATTTAGAGTGCAAAATAACTTTGTGGATTTTGTGCCTAATGTGGATGTCCTGCCTACTGCCTGCACAAACTACTTTTCCATCCTGCAGGTTTGCTTGTATTTATGGTAGGTATTTTTTTAGATACCTTTCTTTCAGAGTGCTGAAAAATCTGAAGAGAAATTAAGTTGTTGCTGAAAAACCAAACAGGCTGCCATCTCTTTTTCTTTTCTGGGCTAAAGTCCAATTTTGCACAGCAGTTGCAAAGAAAAAGCAAACGCATCACTAGATTCAGCGAGAAATATTGTAACAGTATGTAATCTCTGTCAAGATAAAATTGCTTTGTGATTTACATTACAATAAATCCTGACCTTTAAGTGCTGCAGACTAAGCTAATCTGTGAAGTACTTTATTCTATCACGGAATCAGCGTGTGAAGCTGAAGCAGAGTGACTGTATTTGTCCCACTGTGGAGTTGCTGAAGAGAATGTGTGAAGGCAGATTATGGTGCATTGTTCCATGTTCATCCTCAAGATTGGTATAATTGAAATGTCTAGCCTGTTGCTTCACTGGGGACTAACAGAGCCACCTTGCTACTGCTGCAGGGAGTATAAAATTCCGTTTTGATAAATGTTAAGGATCTTATATTTAAATAGACACAAATCAGGACACTTAGGGCTAAGCTGCAAAATATGGACTGATCTTCTAGCATTAATTCACTAATAGCTCATTCTCCTTCTCTTTTACTCTTTTCATTTATTTATTTATTTCTCGAGGACAATGATTTATGCGCCAGCCTTAAAGATAGATTTTTCTGCCTTAGTTTAGCTACTTTGGTCTTTGTCTGTTTAAGATATGCTCAGGGCACTATTTGAGTGTAGCCTTTTGTATTTGCCTCTGGCTCTTAAGTTTATGTTCTGTTATTCTACTTGCTCAAAAATTTCCCTAGAATAAATACTTCAGAGATTCTTTAATTATGTATTTATTCAATGGTTCTTACCAGAATATTCACAAAATTGGGTAAGTAGGTAATCAAGTAGGTATTAAAAGAGGAATTCTTGACACATTAGCCCATAACTGAGCAGTTACGTTTATTGCATCATGGTCTACTTGGAACATTTTTAGCCTATGTATTTATACGTGCACTTAGGGGCACTCTTATTAAAAAGCACTTGGTCTACCGAGCCAATCAGATGTGCAGACTAGCAGCATATTATAAACTCTGTAATTTTGCATAGCGAGCATCTCATGCTGAGAAGCTAACTGCTCTTCAAAGCTTTAAATGCTACTGTTTGAGCACCACGTTTTAAGGTCCACTGCAAAGTCAGCAAGAACCTAACGCTGGTGAAAGAAAGTTGATCTGGATCTGCCTCATTTTTTTCTGTCCCAGTTTTAGTTTCAGTTTTAATTTCACCCTAAGTGCTATTCTGATACCACCTGCATTGGCATCTTATATATGATGTCTCTCCATCTTCCTGGAGCAAGGCCTAGGCATTCATTTATCTACATATCATCTATTGCATCTTTTGGACTGCACATATATACATATTTTATATTTACAATACATACATGTACATACACTATGAACAGTCTGTATATATCTATAGCTATATCCATATATCTATATCTGTACTGTTTTCCATTTATATATACTATATAAAATATATAATTATATAATATGCCTTTATATACAGATACATAAAAATAAAAACATTATAACATAGGTATGTACATAAATACATATACGTACATTAAAAAAAAAAACACTAGGATTACTCAAGCCTCTGTCTGGATCTGATAATCTGGAGCAAGTCAAGAAGAAAGAGAAGAAGCTAATAGGAAACAGATGCTGAAGACAAAGATGTGCACTGATGTGTGGTATTACAGAGACAGAGAAAAAGTTAAGTGATGGCAGGAAGAGGAAAAACAGTGTCATGAAAGAAAGAGTTGCATAAAGCTAAACATTTTAAGCGACAATAAATGTGAAGTTGACTGGCAATATAAAGTTCCCAGTTTCAACCAAATGTTGTGTGAAACATCTCACAAATATTTTACTCATATTTTGCTCCAGAATGTTTTTAAGCTACGGACGAATCTCTTTGTGCCGTCAGGGAAATGTAGAGGGAAAGAAAGGAGTCACTATAAGGTGTTCAGGCTTTCCTAAAATATTTTAAAACATTTATTCAAAGGATCTTATTTTAATATATTGTAAGTATATTCACATTTTATGAAGCCTCTGTTTTGCCTTGGTGTCCGGAAAGCAGTCACCTGAAACTCTTTAAGTACGGATGTTATAAACTTTTCAAACCATGGAATTAATGTGTTGATCTATCTGAAAGGTACACTGGCCTTCATGATTTTCTCATTTTTTTCATGTGCTTGGGTTGTCTGTGGAAGACCCTGACACATGTTCTTAAAGGTCTGGGTATTCCACTGCAGTAACACAAATAGCATTTTCACCCAGGATGGATCTTTAGTTTGCATTTGAAAAGAAACCTAAATTCCATGCAGATAGTCGAAGTGTTGCATATATATACACAAATGATGTGTCTGCTGTAGTCAGCAGAGAACAGGACAGAGTCCATTGAGGATTTTCTGATGTTTTTTTTAAGCCAGTTTAGAATGTTGAAGTCAGTTCATTTAAAACAGAAATATTTTCTGCAAATGGTCAGATTTTCTTACTTTTTTATTAAGAAATGCTTTTGACATTGAATTTTGAAATTGCTAGACTGAATCCATTTGACATTTTTTAAAATAAGAAATTCCAGTTCACCAATCCAAGCAATTTGTTCGGAAACCTAAGATGGTAACAGCTTAAAAGAAGCTAATATTAAGGCGAACATTTTAGAATTTTTTTTAGTGAGGAGAATTGGAAAATTTCTGAGATTTTGACTTTTAGTTTCTTTATTTTGTGGCTTTGTTCTTGCCTTCAAGGATTTCCATGGGGATTTGATGGTTGTGGTTGCCAGGTCATTAGGGATACCTTGTCTTGAGTGACTATTCCTGATAATATCCATCTCTGAGATGGCAGCAATGATACTGAGGTTAAATTCATATTGATGGGCATGTCAAAACAGAGTTGCTGGATCCCTAATAGATGCTATAGGCATACTGTTTATATTTCACATAGTTCTGATATGCTGTTCTGGACTGTTCTCACAAAAAATTAGATGTCTGAATATCATTTCACCAGGATCAGATTGAGTGTCTGGTTGTGATGAAGAAAAAAGGGCAACTGGCTGAACCATTGGGTAATGGCAAATGCTAAGACTTCAGACAATATTTTAATAAATGTACTACTGTGAAAATCTGAGAAATCTGTCCATGTAGATTCCATAGATTCTGTCCAAGATAACAGACTTGGAATGTCTACGTCAGCCTGCACAGTCCATTTCCTTTTTAAATCCAGCCATTTGTCTCCCTAGTACCTACCATTGTTTTTAATTGAAATTAAGAAAAGGGAATGATATGGAATTATATATATATTTATATATATATATAAGATTATTATCTTAAGTACCATGTCACTAAACTGAACTTGCCACAGACAAAAAGCAAATTCCCTTGTAGAAAACATAGCTCAGGAAAAGCAGCAGGTGGAAGCATTTTAGCAATGATGAGACCAATCAAGCAGTCATTAGACCAAGGGGCTGGAAGGTTATAAAAGGAAAGGCAGAAGCTCTTGGTTTTGGGCTCTGGTTAGTAGAGAGCTCTCTCTTCCAGAAATGTAATGATTTAGGAGAAAAATTCTATTTTCTAGAATCGTGACTGAAACTTCCATGGGAAATGTTAAGCAGATAAATGGGGTTGTGTTTAGAAAGTCTATTGGGTTTGCTTTTTCCCCTTTCTCAATTTTTCTGTAGTTCTTTAATTGCTACTTTTAAGTGGTCATTAAGTAACTCCTAAGTAAAGCTTATCTGTATCTTGGCAGGCCAAGTAGAGAGTTCAACTTACATGTTAAAAGTCAGAGAAGTTAGACTTAGAATATACCCAAGGGAAGTCATCTAGACAGATTCTAACAACTTTTTCTTAGTCTTACTCTTCTAAACAAAATGCACATCACTTGAATTCAGGCTGTGAAATAGACTGCTCCAAGAAAAAAAGAAGTGCCAGAACTTCTCTAGATAAATAGTTATGCCTGTGCATTTATCTAATATTTTTACACCAACCTGTCCTGAGACATCTGTGCATTTTCATTCCAAACGTCCCTAAATAATGTTAGCAAGACTTAAAATACATTAATCTGGTCAAGTTACTGAGGTGTCACCTTTTTTTTTTTCCTCTCTTGTGTTCTGTAGCTTTATTTTCTGTAAAATTCTGGAAGTGACTCTTGCTTTCAAACAAACCAAAAGCCAGAATGACAAAGGAAATGCTTCTGTTTTCTCACTTTGGTTGGAGCTCTTTGATTATCCACAAGAGCTAGCTGATAGCAGCATTCTATAGAGTGCTGGCAGAAAATGATGCTGTGTTTCCTGCCAGACATAGAGCAGTGTCTGTGGGTATCGTTCGTGGGTGCAACCCTCAAATTTAGACTACTCATTTTTTTATTAAAGCATCTGTGTGTGATGGAGGATCTTTAAATTCCTCTGAGGAGAGGAGCTGTGTACTTCTCTTAACCTCAGTGATTGGTTTGCATAGGTTCGGAGAGCTGTTACTGGAAGGAAAGGGTCTAGACTTTTTTTTCCCTCTCAAGATGAAAGGGGGTATTCTCTTGTATAGGGAACAAAGACAGGCTCTGTTAATAAGAGGCTTACATACGCAGCCATAAGATGCCTCTAATTCATCAGTGGTTTAGAAGGAGTAAACAGAAAAGTTTGTAGTGTACTTGCAGCAATTCAACCCTCAGCTGGTTTAGTGGAACTTTGTATTTGGGCCAGGATTGCAAATGTAAGTTGACTTGTGATTCTCATTCACTATGCTAGGCTGGGGTACATCCGTCACACACAGCATGACATCAGCTTGTAAAAGCAGATTTTTCATGCCCTACAGGCAGAGAAAGAAATGTTGGATAGCAACGTTTTGTTAGAAAATAAAATCAAAAAGAAATCCCCAGTGTACCAAATACAGAGTTGGTCGGTAAGAGACTGCACTGACTCCTGTGATTTCCTATAGCGTTGGTGAACCTACAAACTTATTAGTAACAGATACATGTAGCATCCAGTATTCCCAAAGGTCTCAGAGCTCCTTACAATGCTCCTCAGTCTGGATCATCCAGGCAAGGAAAACATGGATACAGAAAGGGAATGTGGCAGTAATCAGCTATTGCATGAAAGCCATTACAAGTACTGTGGTGGCTAGTGTACAAATGCCTAGGCTGTTGCAGATGACGTCTTTAAGATGTAAAAGCAGAATTGGGATAGAGGGAAAGATACAAAAGTCGCATACAAATTAATCTGCTTTTTGTTGATGTGTGTTTAAAATACAGATCTGCAAAAAGGGGTTTAGTTATATGTGCAAAAAGGTGTTTGCACATTTCCTGGTGTGCAATTCCTTATTAAGACATTTATCTCAACACTCCTTTGCAGCTACAGATGTCCAGTTTGCATACTGTGCTGCTGGAAGCAAGTAGCCTTGTAAACACTCCCACAGACTCGCAAATGGATTCAGGCTTCTTTGGAAAAGAGCAGTCTGCCTACTTCGCTCCAAAAAGTTCTCAAGCTTTTTAAATTCTCAGCAAAATAGTTTTAGCTGGCCCATATAAAAAGAAGTTTCTATCTGGACCAGGTTTTCAAAACTAGCTTTTCTATTTTACAAACATGATAAAAGAGACGCCCTCAAGTATAAAAGGGTGCCTGACTTTGGGGGTTCTGTTTTTGATCTGATTTGCTATGAGTAATAATTTTTTAACATAGACAAATGTGCGATTGTTCCTGACCCTGCTCTACTAAATCTCTGTATGTTAGAATCAAGTAGCAAGGACTACTTGACACAGGGGGCTCTCATAAATTAAATTAGTGCATATCATGCTGAGAGATGAGGCTAGAGTGGGAGCACTGAGAAGAGAGAGAGGGAAGAAGTGATGTAAAATACAGGGGGATTGACAGCTGAATTAACTCATAACCACATACAACTTCTTGCTTGCTTTTAACTGCCTTCTGAAAAATGACTGTTCCCTGTAGACTTTTCAACAGATCAAGTGTTAGTAATAGTTAAAGTGTATATGATAAAGGCAGACTAACAAAACAGTCATGACATTGGCATGATTTGGACTTCAAAGCTATTTTGCAATCCTGAATCTTTATCTATTTGTGCCTTTCTTTTTCTGCTTTATTGAAAAATGTATTTTACCCCTTTTTTTTCTCTTATTCAATTAATTTTAAGTGTCACCTATTATGTGAGTTAAAGATGTACACCACTGTGTAAGGCTGTGTCCTTAGGTACGGACGTTTTGTGAAGGGACCATACATATGTGTTTTACCTATATCTTAGTATATAAATCCCAGCGTCTTGCAATCCCTTGGCTAAAACAACATGAACTAAATTCCCAAAGATTCAGTGGGTAGGTAATCCACTTTTAGCATAGGTAATCCACTTTCACAGTGGAATTGCCAGCCATAAGGAAGCTGTCAAGGCTTCTCAAGCAATGGAGAGGGAAAAGCTGGAAGCCCGAGGAGAGGGTCCTTTTCTACCTGGTGAGCTGAGTGCTGCCCAGATTAAGGAATGAAGTGCTGGAGCACAGGCAGAGTGTAGGTGCACATGGTAGATGTAGTTTTTCCCTTCCTCAGCACCTGGCGTAAGGCCTGTGGAAAAGCTGTACCTGCTCTCCCTAACCAATAGCATAGTGATGAAATTAAAAAAAAAAAAAAAAAAAAAGGTAGGAAGCAGAGGAGTCATATTGAAGTATTGAAGTGGTATTGCTGTCTCTACTTGGCATTAAGACTTGCTTGATACAGCTGGTGGTTCTTCCTACGTGCAATGCTCTCACTTTCTGTTGTGGGAACTATTCCATTTTTATGAACAGTCAGAGGGCCGGCGTGAAAAAAGCTGTCATCCCTCCCCAGTGCCAAGCTCGCTGGCCCGGTGCATGGAAGAGCAGGCATGAGTGCCCTGGCACAGGGAGGGAAGCACAAGGCTGCAAGCCCTGGCCTGTGCCATGCTCTTCATATGCCTGGAGGCAGCTGCCCCCAGCAGCTCATCCCGGATAGCAGGTTGTGGCTGATGCTTCCTGTGGTAGCCATGTCCAGCTGGATGGGCTTGTGCTTTGCCCACAGGGTTGTTCCCAGGCTCAGCGGGGGTGAGGAAACGCCTGTCTGGCTGCAGAGCCTCAGGGCTGTGGTGACTGCAACCTGTGTTGGGAGAAGGTCGTTAGTGGTGGGGCCACGTCAGAGCCTTGCGGCCTCATGCGTGTTGTGCCACGGAAGGGCTCAGTCCTTCCTACCGGCCTCAGCCCTGGCCTTCACAGCACCAGTGGCGCCTCAGCGGTGGGTGCAGGAGGCAGACAGGCACCTTTGAGGGCGGCGCAGGGCGCTAACTAAGGTTTTTCCCCAGCCCTGGAATTTGGCTCGCTGCCCCCATACACTCTTGTCAAGTGTCCCTTGTGCTGTGCTGCAGCGCGAGTCCAGGAGCGTGGCACGGCGCTGCTCCCTCCGCTGGCTGCCAACAAGTGGCGTAACGTGAACCTGCGGACGGACACCGCACCGGAGCAGCCCCCTAAGCCAGCTGTCACCTCCCTCATCTGCAGTGTGCCATGTCCACGTTGTGTGCTCAACCTGTGCTGCTCGGCTGACACTCGCTGCGGCCAAAGTCCATCCGGAGGCTTGGCGTGCCCGTAGCCCTCACGAGTGCATTTTTGTGGGCCTCTCTTGCGGTCTGGTTGGCGTGCAGGACCAGCGGTTTGTCCTGTTGTCGGGAGAGAGAACTGCCCCCGCCTTGACGGGCTGCGCGCATTCAGAAGGTCGTGTTGGAGGCATGTGCGTTTTAAAAAGTGTTAATATTCCGTGAAAGTTTGCGCACAGCTTGAAATGAGCAAGCATCCACAAAAGCAATTTAGATATAATTGTAGCTCCTTCTTTTTTTAAACTTAGATTTATACAGTATTAACTATAGGAAGACCAATAATGTCAAGAACTGTGGAAACATATTTTTCATTAGGAAGAGAAATACTGGAAGTTTATTCAGTCCTTGAACTCTGTGAACATGCTGGCAGTTAGTATAAAACAGAGCAAATGCTCAGGTTGTAAAAAGTTGTTTCCTACCTGTGACTTCCTGAAAGTTGCCCTAGCTAGATTTTCAATATGGTTTCTGTGGTCTGCAACTATGCACAGCAAGAAGAAATTGCAGGCATCTCTTAAGCTGAAAGAGTATTCTTAGCTGTTTTGTGGGCTGTGTATCAATTACTTTATACCATAGAATTAGTAAGGAATGTATGAAATATATTTAGTGTCTTTCAAGAGTATTTTAAGAGCACTTGATTTTGACACATGGAATATAATTTACAGGGATGCAAGTTACGTCACTATAAAATTATATATGGAGAAAACACCACTACAGGGGGAAAAAAAGGGAAGAAATTCCTTTGAACCTTGCTTTGAGGTTCCCACCCTTGAAAAGAGTGGAAGTTTTCACTAAAGAGTCTTTGCTTTCCATCCAAAGGAAGTTTTTAGAAGATTATACAGCCAGTGATTTTTCTATAAATTATTGTTGCATCAGTGGTTTGCGTTAATGCTGGTTGTGTTATTGGATGACTCTTCTTACCCTTAAAATATCTTGTGGACATTTTCCATTTACTTGGCTTGCCCTGTCTGTTAGCTTGTGTGGAAAAGAGGAGCCAGGAGAAAAGGGATCTGCTCCTCTTTTTTGTTTCTCATTTTACTTTTTAAGCTACAGCAAAAGGTGAAATGTTTTGTTGCTATTAAGTTTAAAGGTTAATTTGTTTTTTCTTAAGTAACCTAAACAGAAGTGATTTCTGCTTCATAATATAAATAACCAAGGGCTTACATTGACTTTAGTATTTTACAAAATGTCATTGCAGTGAAAGGGTTGGACCTTTCCTTCTATTTTCATCAGTGATTAAACAGACATTTGCATGGGGATAACTATACCTTTCTAGTGAAAGCACTGGGAAAACTTTAAATGCTCTCCCTGCTTCTCCAAAGAATGGTTAGACAGCCTGAAATTAGAAAAATCTCCCCCAAATATCTTTACTTGCATGCTAAATTACTGAACAGTATAGATGAACACCAGTGAAACACCTGGGAGTTAGTTTCATCACTGAGAGTCACAAATTTTATAAAATTCCTAATGACCTTGCTGTTTCCTCTTAATATCAGGTAAAGGACAGGAAAGCAGAGGGAAAATTGGAATTTCAGATGAACTTGGAATGGGAATTTGAACCCAACTGAGACATTCGTAAGCTATAGTGATAAAAGTTGCAGTGTTCATTATTGCACACCTTCTGCTAAAGCACCCCTGGTTGGAGAAGTCCTAGTGCAACAAGTGCTCTCCGAGTCACTGGAACTGGGTCTTCAGACCACATACCTCCACGTGCCCCATGCTCAGGCCAACCAGAGAGCAGAGTGCTGTCTGCTGTCCCAGCCACAGCTAACAGCCACGGCCACAGCCCAAGCTTGTCCTCCCTGGCCGTTTTGGGTGGAAACCCATGTGGTTTCCTGGCATGGCTACAGCATATCCTTTGGTGTTCATGAGGATATCTGCCTGGGTCACACACTTTAGCTGAGCCCTGAGGCCAGGGTTGCCAGGGAACCTGTATGTGCCAGGCAGCCAGGGGCAATGTGGACAGCCACAGCATGAGCGATTGGCCTGGTCATGCCCAGCAGCAGCGTTGTGTCTCAGCAGACTGTACACACAGCCATGGTTTGTGTCCCTTTGGGCATGCTGGCTCCTCATTCCTGCTCATAGAAGAGTAGCTTGGCCAGCTGCACCACAACTGCACAGGCCAAGTGCTGCCTAAGGTGCATGCGCACAGGGAGACGTGGCCAGAGAAGGTGAAGAGCAGCCTGCCATGAGATGCAGAAGGTTACACCACCACCCACAGATGCCCATAGCATTGGCTGTTCCAGTCTCCATCTCCCCAGTCCTTGATGTCTGCTCCTCTTCTCTCTTTTCAATGCCCTGACAGTTTCCTTTGATTCCTTAAGTTACATAAAGGCTGCTTCATGGGGGTAGATGGGCAGTCTGAAGACAGCTAAACTGTTTCTCAAATTTCCCCATCCCCACATTGTTCTTTCTACATCTTTCTACCTGCTCTTCTTAGCCAAATAGTCCAGTTGTATCATGCTAGAGAGCAGGAGCAGGTGGGAGGACTATGGAAGGAGATGTCTTTGGTCCCAACAGCAATCTGGAGCCTGAATTCCATTATCCTGAAGTCAGTTTTGCTGAAATCAGAAGAGATTTTTCTCAGCTGTCTGCACAGGCATATATTTCCTAGCCTCTTTTTTTTGCCCAGGACTTTTTACATGAGAAACTTAAGACGGTTTTGACCTTCCTGGCAACAGAGTCAATATTTCTTTTCTGCCAAATAATAAGTTCATCTCAGTTGGTACAGCACACCTACCTCGCCTGCTTTTTTCTGATCCAGGAAAATGACTGAGCCTTTTGTGGGCACCTAGTGCCCACAAGGATCTTTCTGCTACCCAAAATTCAGTCCTCATTTGCAGGAATGAGGTGTACAGAAAGACAGTTGGTAATGATAGAAGGGATCATTTTCACTTGCAAACTGTGCAAAATTCATGCCCGTGCTTGCAAATGTACTAATTGAGTAGCTCACATGTCTATCAGCACAAAGAATCAACCCTTTTATTCTACATGTGCAAATTTGGGGCAGAAACACATTTTTCAGGCATCATTCAAACAATAAAGCTTTGGTAAAATGTCTCTTTACTGAAAATTTTCCATCCAGATCTCAAGAGATGTCTAGTAGTGACTGTTCCTGGTTGGAAACAACTATTCTTAGATCCTTTTAAAATTTCTAATTTCAAGATGAGACATAACATTTTAAATGTTTAAAAAAAAAGTGGGGGGTGGGGAGGGAGAAGAAAGAAAAAAAAGTTCCTAAAAAGTTAGTCTCAAGCCTCACTGGGTTTTTAGATTGTTTTCTTTTAACCTAATCCATGCTCATTCCTTATATTGATCACTAAAAAGCTGAAAACACCTACTGTCAGTTAAGTCCTAAGTCAGTTATCCTAAGTGGTGGTATTACCCCAATGAAGACTACTTGGGAGTTGCATATGGTTAGAGGCAGCCCTCTGGGATTTTTTCAGGGAAGAGGATGGCAAAGCTTTGTCAGGCTCTTGTGCCACTGCCAAGCAATCCTGGCAGCCAAGTCCTCTGCCTCCTGGGCTAACCCTGCTGCAGCCTCTGGCTGGCTAGAAACTGCTGGGGAAAACAGACTTCTTGGGGAAGAAGCTTGGTAAAAAACTGAGCTCAGAAATGAGCTTCTGCTCTAGGAGAACCAGTGAGGTGCTCACAGAGATAAATCTAAGCTAACTTGGTTACAGTCAGGCTTTGAACTTGACTCACAGACTGGCAGAGCTGCTTTGCCATGAAGCATTTTCATGGTTACATTATAGACAATATATATATATACAGTATATATATACTCAGTTTCTTTACCCTTCAAAAAAAAAGAAAGAAAAAAAAGAATCCTAATGAGAGAGAGGTCTTTAGAGAATAAGTATAATACTCTGAGGGACTTAAATACCACAATAATAAGGTTCTAATGAGCTATTTGCCCTTCCTTGTAAAAAAAGATTGTGTCTCCTGAAATACTGGCAAAATGCAAACTACATTTGCTCTGATTAATGAAGATTCATAAAACTTGCTGGTGATTGACTCCTATACTCCTGTCTCTTAAATGAAAATTGTAGAACTTGTTGGTATTCTTCAATGAATTCTGCAGATTGTGCTGTACAGAAGGCAAGGCCTTTTCCTTTCTGCTTTTTTATTTAATTACAAGAAGTCCAAATGATTGATTTTCAAGTGAACCTGACAACATGCTAATTTCTGAAGCCCATTGCTCCCTCTGGTAATGTACCATGACACTAATTTGAAGTTTGTGTGGCAGTGGCCTAGAAGTAATTGCTAAAGGATCAACAGCAAGAGAAGGAAATACAGCAAAAAAAATTGGAGAGTCCTACTTCGGTTGCTTAATGTTTTCACCTAGTGCAGTGTGGCAAACATGGCATGTATTCACATAAATGTAAGGGTTATTGGCCCAGGCAGACTGTAAGAAAGTCTTGCAATCAAGAGGGAACTTTAGACATTGAAAGAAGAGTGCATAGCTGCCTGGATTTCCCAAAGTCCATGTCTGTTCAGCAAGACACTTGGCCTGACCTTGGAGAAAGTAAAACTTATGTTTAATTACCAAAGAATGTCACATGGCTACTGAATAATTTTGTTTCTCATATCTTGTCTTTGTGCTCCTTGAAATACTTTAAAACAACAACACAAAACATGAGCTTGGCCCACAGAACTGAAAAGTGAACAAAGCATGTGCAGCCACAGGGAACAAGGAGTTCAATGCAAAAAATCAAGAGCTTTGGCAGCTTGCAGCTGGGACGAAACTATTGCAAGCAGGCCAATAGGTATCAGTTGGCTTCCTCAGGAAAACTGCTGTTTCCTCATGTTTCTGATGTGTTTCTGCCCTAGCAATACTTTCACTTATAGGATCGGGGGCTTGGTGCAAGTTACCAGAAGACTTTTTCTCTTTGGAACAGGGAAGACAGCTTCCTCCTCTTTCTATTGTTGTATTTTTAAGAGTTAACTGAGTATCTGGAAAGGAGACCACGCATGTCCTCTATAGTTAGCAACAGGAGAAGCTTTTCCATCAACATGTATGGACTCATTCCAGAGGAAGAACAAGAGTTTAAGGAGAAAATGAACATGAAAATTGAAAAGTGTGAAACATAGAAATTTTACTGCCTAAAAGAGTTGATGAACTTGGTTTTTATTAAGTCTGAATGGTGAACTTAAGTGAAAAATTGAGGTTTAGAGTAAGATGATCCAGTCTCCTTAGAAAGCTATCTTGTTTCTATTACAGTTATGTTTCTGGCCTCTCTACTAAGTTTTCCAGTAAGACTGAGAAGTTAGCCTGTTTCTAGCTCTGATGTATGTGATATAGCAATATTGTGGAAATGCATAGACTTTAGTACTCCTTAAAAATCTACATTCACAAGGAGCATTTCCAGACAAAGATTTAATACAAAGGCAGATTTGTGACTTGGAACAAGAAGGAAATGACAAGGATTTGTCATACACTGAGTGTGCTGGTTTATTTAGCCATTTAGCATCATGGTTGGATTCATTGATCTCTAGTTAGATGCATTACAGATAAAATGACAAGTCGTGTACAACACTTTGGAAAAAGATAAATACTATTTGTTATCTTTCTGAGGATCTATGCAAGAGCTACTTTCACAGACACTCGCTTATCACGATGCTAGATCTGATGATGTTATATTGGCATTAGTTTGGACATGACAGTATTTCATACTGAAACAGAATGAGTAAAGCTGTCTGGTCAGTACTTTATTGGAAATGTGTACAAAACCAATTTTCTGTGTGCTCTCTATGACATAGTAGCTATGCTGAATTAAATACTGCAACAATTCTGAAGAGAATTCACGTTGAGAAAGGAGAAGTGCATGTCTGATTGCTATTTTGGTCAGAGATAGACAAACAGTATTGTAAGCAAAACGGTATTTGTGGCAAGTAATTAATTTGTAAGCACAAGAATGTAATGATGTTCAAATTTTTGTGTTTTCTGTTGTTATTTTTGAGCAATAGCAACAGTAGAAAGCTCAGGATTAGGGTCTTTCTGGCTGAGCAGCTGGGTTGCACATTCCTACCTGCAGCCCCGCTAGCTTCTCATAAACCGCCGGGACATCTTGGCCGGGATTGCGCTGTTTCATGTGGGAAGCCTGGCAGCCCTGTGCGGAGGAGGCCACGATTCCCACGCAGCTGCAGCGCTGCTGTCTGCACCCGGAGCGCAAACACGGGGAGCTGGCAGCGCCCGCAGGGGCAGACGGGCCAGGGGATGGGGCCGGCAGCAGCTGGAGACTGTGGCACCTTGGTGACTTGGAGCAGGTTTCCCAGCCGGCCCAGCTGCTCCGGTGCCGTCTGGCTGCGGTGAGCAGGGTGCCTCTGATCGCGATGGCACCTCTGTGCCCCGCATTACGTGCCCACAGCTCCCCAGGCTGCAGCAGAGAATCACTAAATAACAGATACATGAATAACAGTTTCTCGTTCTCTGAACTGCTGGACAAATGGATGTCCCAAACAGATTCAACCTAATATCCAAGGAAAGCCAGGCTGGGAAAGCTCCTGCCTCTAGGCACTCTGGCTTTGCTCTTGGTCCAGATGATATGGAAAGGGCAGCGCTTTCCTCGCTGGAATCACTGCTTCTGACACAGATTTGTGTCTCACATGGCTGGGCAGTTAGAGCCCACCTATAAGGAGGCCTTTGCTTGAGAAACTTGGAACAGCACGTGGAACTGGAGTAAAAGAGACAAAGAAAATTCCTCCTAATTTAAAGACTATAGCAGTTACAGCTCCAACAGAATTAAAACTCTCTGGAATTACTGAGGATATATGGGAAAAGTAGTAACAGCTCTTCTCTGCGGGTGCCACCAAAAAGGAATGCAATAAAAAAGCTGCATTATTCTGGCATTGCTTGTTTTGGAAGCATTTCATCTGGTAAAAAAGTTTTCATGAAGTAAGACAGTAGATACTAGTAATGAAACTGTCACAAAAGCTCAGCATCTCCTACATGCATATAAAACTTGTACGTCATTTTAAAGGAAGCCAGAAGGTAGAAACGCAGAGGGATGTGAGGACAGTCCACTGCTGAAGAACCAATTTTCCAGTTTTAGACAGCTCACTCCTATACGCTGAGCAGAACAAAATTTTGAGAGAAAAAGCAATAGTGAGAAAGGTAGACAGAACTAAAGAAAATAAAGAAATGTAATCTGTGCATTGGAAGGAAGATTCAGAATTATAAAATGAAGAAACTTTGTAAGAATTTGCATGTACAAGTAAGAGCTCTGACATTTTTGGTTTTAGAGATGCAGGAGGTTACAGGAACTATAAATCTTTAAAAATGGAAGTGCTCTGTAGGTGAGAAAACAAAATACATGCTTTGCATATGAAAAAGTGCAATAATGGATTTCCAATAGCAAGACCTGGAGGAAGAGAAGAGCTACTACGTACTGAGGAATTCTTGTAGGTGTAAGAAGAATGCTGCAGCAAAAATGTTTGGACTACTTATGAACTTCTCATTTTCTGTATGTGAATAAAGCATAAAGGCCACCGCAAAGGTTTAATTTTGGAAAAAAATATAGTTATTTGATAACAATAGTTATTTGATACAGAATGTGATGAGTCTCTTACAGTTCATGACCATTCATGCTCTGAAGTAAAACCAGTTGATGGAAAGATTAAAGATGGGCAGAGAAGATCTTATCAGTATTGCAGCATTGAAAAGTCATCGAATGAATCATGCCCACAGCTTGCTTTCACGGATGCTAGTATCAAAAGGGCAGCACTTTGCCCTGCCTATTGTGGGAGCACTTTTGAGGGGATAGATGCCAAATAGTCTTCAACACTTGATATATAAGCAGAGTTGTAGCTTGTGTTTTGGGGAAAAAAAGATTTCTTAAATCTGTTTTATAGAATGGGCTGAACCTAATATCTTGTTCTCGAGATGTGGCACAAGGATTTTAGACCTGGATAATCTACCAGTTCACCACATTTCTCGAGTTTATGAACTTATGACTTTCCCTGTCTTTTTTACCCTATCTGCTAATCTTTTGCTTTCCCTCCATGCAGATCGTTCTCCCCAGAGCAGCACAACACTGAACACAGTAAGCGGGTTTCTCTTGCGTGGAGTGGGAAGGAAAAGCACAGGCAGAGAAGACACTTCTTTCCCCCCATTTCCTTTTTACTCTTCTTTCTCCAGTCCCATGCAGCCAACAGAAATGATTTAGTGTTTTCTGTATTTTGCCTGTTTGTTCTGGGTGTTATCAGGGAGCAAGTAAAACAGCCCAGTGGTCTCCCTCCCATCATTCCTGGTCCACTTGAAGGAGCAGAACAAAACAGGCATGTGGTTTGCGGTTTTAGGTCTTGGAAAATTTCTACCCTGCTGGTCAGAGGACAAGAGTATGGAAAAGACAAAATTCTTCCCTCTGATGGCTGGTAAATGGTTTGTTGCTTGATTTGAACAGGCTTCTATATTTTCACAATTTTTTAGATATTTACAATTGTCATTTTTCTGCCAAATGTAGATGATTGGTTTGTTCCTTTTTTTTATTCTGTTCTTGTAAAGTATTTCCAGTCACACACACACACACACAAACTTTAATATCTCTTTTAATGGAGATCTGAGAAACACTAACATTACTACGAAGACTCTTCTACTGAAAAATAATAAGGTAGATGGAATGGCATGTAGCTGTCTGTACCAACTCCTCTGGGATCAACTGTTTTGTTTTGTTTAAAAAGTACTTAAATACTTGAAATACTTTTTTTCCTAATATTTTAAAATTCTATTGGGGATGTGGCAGCAATTCTGTGCTCCTGCCCAATGGCTCTTGTCTTTTGCAGTGCAGGGACCTTTTCTTAAAGATCAGGTTGGAGCCTCAGACCATATTTGCTAAGTAGCTGCCTCTGCAACAGACTTCCCGTTTCTTTTTTGGGCTACTCACTGAAAGTATCATCTTTTAAAAGTGAAAGGAATTTAAATCACTTATTTAAAAATTGTGATCCCTTGTCCCTCTGATTCATTTCCATGTTTTCTTACATCTTTTACCTTGTACATTTAAGGCTTGTCATGACAGGTGCTGTCTCTTACTATATGTTTGCAGAATGCGAAGGATAATGGGAAATTGCCTGGGTGGAAGTCATGGCATACTGCTAAATTAAAAATAATGAATGAGTTTTAATAATTATAGTAGATAGCAGAGGGTGCTCAATTTATCCCCTGTTGTCTGAGGAACTGCATTTGTTGTCAGGAGCATACCTGAGTTTCTAGTCTCCTTCTCTAATATTTCACTTTTCAATACTTTCTCCATAGTAGAATCCTCTTTAATGCCCATTTTTGCCCGTTGTTGCTCTCAGATCCACATTTTCCCTTCTCAGTCTGTATTGTATCAACATTTTATCACTGTGATTATACTCAAAAACCTCGCAGTAGTTCTCTTGCCATTTTTGTGTTTTTTTTTTTTAATTTTATTTTAACTAGACATGGATTGAATTTATGATTGTAGACTGGTTCATGGTTAGAGCTGCAGGAGCAGACACAAACCTGGCTTTGAGTGAAGCTCTACTGAGAAGGAGGTGGTGGATGGCAGGCAGGCAGGAATTGCATTTGTTGAGCATGGAGAAGGGAAGGCTCGGGATCTAACAACAGTCTTTCAATACCAGAAAGGTATTTATACAGAAGTTATCCTCTCTTCACAAGGATTAAAGGTGACCTAAGAAGTGGGCACAAGCTGCTTAAGGGAAAAATTTTCTATTAAAAAGAAATTCTTCACTGTGTGGATTACTTGAACATTGGCATATGTTGTCCAGAAAGGAGGTGGAGTCTCCCTAGCTGGAAATATTCAGAATATTTGCTTTACAGAAAGCCTAACCCAAGGTTCTGCTTTCAACAGAAAGTTGGAGCAGATGAACTCCAATAATCCCTCCTAATCTGGACTTCACTATGACTCTGTGATTCTGTATTTCCATTATTCTGCTCCTGTAAATATACCCATTGTTTATGAACTGACTTCATGCCGAAATAGGTAATGATTTTTCCAATATTCTGATCCTGCATGTCAGTATACTCTATATTGCTATTAATTTTCCTTAAAAGAACTATTGAATTAACCATTTCCTCTAGAAGAAATTAGTGTGATAGTACCTGTATTTTTCTTGAAGAAGATGTAAGGCTGGATGTAAAGTCTTGCCTTACAGGCCAGGCTAAACCTATCTTTGTTGCTTCAAGCTTGAGGGGTTCTCTAAGGCAGCACAGACTGTTTTTTTTGTGTAGGAATATGGAGAAAATACTTGGATCAGCAGAATACTCTTAATGATTACAACAGCAGGTAATATAAAACACAGGTTTTGTAGCAATATTAATGCAGTAGATGCCAGGGTGACACGTTGTCATGTTAAGCAGAGAAACTGCTTGTGAGGCTTAAGTATAAGAAAGTTTTGAGGGAACGGGAGAGCTTAGTACTTTGTTTCATGTCAGATAACACCACTGCAATGGGGAAATATGTCAAGACAGGATGTTTTACCTTTGGGCAGCCTCACATGTTTGTGACATGGACTGTATTACATCAG
The DNA here is from genome assembly GCA_013389825.1 of Crypturellus undulatus. Classification (NCBI taxonomy): domain Eukaryota; kingdom Metazoa; phylum Chordata; class Aves; order Tinamiformes; family Tinamidae; genus Crypturellus; species Crypturellus undulatus. Next base: position 27,702 of record VWPW01024932.1, read on the forward strand.
CCTGTGAAAATGAGCACTTATTTTACAGCCTTCTGAAGTGCCCAGTTTGTCTTAATATATGCACTTCCCAGGTATTTAGGTTATAGCACACCAGCATCATCAGCCATGACTAATACATTCTTTATACTGAGAAAAGCTTTACTAAGTACGGGCCTGGATAGCAAAGTGTTCCTGGAGTGAAGACATTTGAAAGACATTTTAATTCGGTGGCACCATGCAGAGGGCATTAATCTTTCTTGTGATTTCCTCTATTGTAACAAAGAAAAAGATTTTTAATGTGCAAACCTCGTTAAATCAATCATCCTTGGGAATTTAGATGCACAGTGTGATAAAGGCAACAACTTTCAATACCTAGAGGCAATTTTTTCCATATGTTTTGGATGTTGGGATTTAGGAAAATAAGCTTTTTAATGGATTTTTGATCCTATTTAAAATGTAATGTTTTAATTTAAAGGTGCCCTACTTTAATATAAAGAATACAACTAAAGTATACATTTAGTACAAAGACATTTCGATGTGTGTTGTGCAAACTTGCTTTTGGTGGACTGTGAGGACACTTTTGGAGAGCCTGCTCCTTGTTGATTGTCTAGTGGTGCGGCAGTATGATACAAATTCATGCCAAATGGCAAAAGGAAAGTAACTATTTTCGTAAACATCTTTGAATTTACGGAAAATTTAAGCAAGGTTTTAAGCTATTGTGTTTCTTCTGTTCCTGCAATTTAGCAAGATATCGGTTATTTGATGATAAATTTATACACTCTTTTTGCATACTGTTTGCAAACCTGGAATGGGGTTCCTTCTCTGGAGAAAGTAGAAGTGTAATACTATTTGAAAAAGTCAATGATTATGTCATTTTGCATCACAAAGAGATGGCTGACTATGACTAATCCTCAGGCATTTGTCAAGCCTCGGCTTCCCATGGGAGAAGATTTTTACTAAGCACCATAGCCTTTAGAGCAAACTAGGACATTTGATGTATTTCCACATGGATAACAGCATTACATGACATCTAAGTAAACCTACATTATCTATTAATTGACAGCTTAGATCTGCCTGGCTCAAGGGGACCAGACAACTGTGTGAAGACTGAGGTAAGGTTAGAGGACAAAATGTCAGTTGTCACTGAGCTATATCTCATGAGACAACTAATGGTCCAGCATTGTAACCTGGATTTAGGCTTATGTCATGATCCTTTTCCATTCTGTCCTTCCGAGGGAAAAAAAAATGCAAATAGCAAAGACCATGCACATTCAAATAAGATGATCATTTTATATGGTGTGGCTAATATGATATAATTTCAGAAGATTTTAAGAGATGCTTAATGTATTTGCATAATCAGGTCCCTTTAGACTATTTTGCAGCTCTAAACAATTATTCACTCCATTGTAGAACAGAGAAGAGGTTCAGGAGGCTTTGTGTCTCTCTGCTATTTGTTTCTGTCCCTGAAACAAAGCACCACAGCTATGATACAAAAAAATGACTAATAAATTGTTTACACTCAATTTAAAATGCTTTAATTATGCTTGGTCAATTACCAAGTAGAGATTTTTTTTTGAGAACTTGGCTATTTTAGGCATTGCTTCTGCATTAAGCTAAAAGATAAACCTTCCACAACCCTTATCTTCACCACCTTGTGCATTTGCTTATCAAGAACTGTCTTAGGGGAGTAGGTGGTGTTACAGCATGAAATGCAGTCTGCTCACAAGGCTCTTTTATGTGATTTTGTAGATGACAAAAAATATGTGATAAGATGGCTGAGAAAACATATCCTTATTATTTAAAAATACATAGTTTTCTCCTGACCTTTCCACCTTTCAGCCCATCTTTGAGTCTGGTGTTCTTTCTCTCTGCTGTGTAGACTTAGGTGAGCCTGCAACCTCCACTGTGGGTGAAACCTGTCCTCTCCTCTCTCACATGAGCTTAAGCTCTCAGATCTCAGCATGGGCAAGAGCAGGGATTCTCTAATTTGTTTTGCTAGCCTCGGCTTCTGGGCCAGCCTTATTCTCAGGTCAGGTCCTCAGTACTCTGGCTTCTCCTTCAGCACAGCCCGTCCCAGGACCGGGCTGCGACTGGCACCTCCTGCTGCAGAGCTCCTGGAGAGCAAGGCCAGACAGGCAGTGCTGCTGAAAACCACTGCTCTGGAGAGTCACATAACCACCTCATCGGGAGAGGTCTGTGCGAAATCCCCTACACTGTGACAAACCTCTCTGCAAAAGTGTTAAATCATTTTCCTTGCCTGCAAATGGGGGACAGGAGTATGCATATGAGCAGTGTCTGTGAAATAGCTCATGTGTTGACAGGTCAAATGCAAACCTACCTTTTGGCTGAGCACTTGTGGGCTTGTACTTTTCGGTCTTTACAAAAGCAATACCTAGGCCAAGCCCAAGGAGAACATAATGTAGTCTCCTCCTATCTTTAACTATTAGATTTATTATTGCCTATCAACCAAAAATAGTTATGGCTAATTGTATTAAACTGAAGATTCAGTTACTTCCCTAATTTTATTTAAAAAAATCTCTTCTAAAGATGTAAATAACCATTGTCTATCTTGGAGCTGCAATATTATAAATATTGGTAAATATTCCAAGCACTTTGTAATGCACCGAGCTTTGTAGCTCAAGTATTAATTGTTGGAATATTTATATTGACTCGGATGTGAGCTCTGCAGCAGGTTTGTTACCAGAGGTGTCATAAATATAGCCTTTTTTCTCACATGACTTCCTTCACTCTCTATATTGTACAGGCTAGGAAATGCACTATTGCAAAGCATCTCTCGAGATTTATATTGATTAAACAACAAAATGGCAAATCAGATGTGGAGAATTTTAGACACTTCGGTTGTACTGTAAAACATAGAAGAGTTTGTTAACAGCAAAAAACAGATAAAGAACAAACAGAAAATAATTAATACTGCAGTAAGGTGTGAGGAAAACAAAAGCGATGTCCTTGTTGGGGAAGCAAGGACTGAGAAGGATACTATATGATAGATCAAAGCAACCAGTCACATAGAAATAGGGCTTTAAAGGAAGCTCTGGGTCAATATTTTTGAGCATACCTAATAAATTATTTATTTCTTGTATAATAATCCATTTTTGGAAAATGCATTGGGTGTAAATTAAGTTTTCTGAATGCATTTTGTAACCATTAAGGCTTGGACCTTAATTTATTCTAATATTAAAAATACATAAGTCTAAAAATGTGAGAAAGAAAGGATGCTGCTGTTTGAGACTGTCTGGTTTGTGTGTTCCTGGTGATGGATGCAGTCTGCGATAGCAAACGATTACCATGCAGCCGTTGCGTGAGTGTATTTGTCCCAGGTTCAGTAAATGTTACTAAAACCCAGCAATGCAAAGAATAGGTCACCTGGGGGCTGTTAGGGGACAGTCAGGACTTTTGCCTCGGAGGTTCCCACTCTAGCCTCCTGGGACCTGCGAAAGCAGAGTTTTGATGAGCAAAACCGTAGGCCAGGGGTGGTCCTGGACATGTCTGGACATGGCCAGGCCTGCGCAGGGCCTACACGGATACCTCATAAAGCTGAGCAAGATCAGTCCTGGTTAGCAAGCGGGAAGCCCTTGGGTAAATTAGACTGGCTAGGATTATTTGCTCTTTTAAATCCTCTCTTTCTCAATTCTCCCTTCTTGCTATTGAAATCAAATGCTCAGTTTAAGGACTCCCAAAGCTCGTCAGATTCCTGAAGAGCTGGAGGTACTGAGCCCAGCTGCCTTCCTTGTAGGATTTGAGGATAACATCTGTACACCAGCCTTTATGCCTCTTCTGGTGGAGCAAATCATAATTATTCCTCAGTAGGAAAAGAAAAAATAAAGAAAAATAAGGTGCAAGAGTTTAGCAAACTATATTTTTTCTCCCATATATAGCCAGAAATAACTTGCACTGTTTTTCCAAGCTAAGGAAATATGTACAGGACCAGCATACACATGGACACACACATCCATTTATCATCTGACTTTTTATGTTAGTTCAGTGTCAGATAAGAGATCTTTAGTAGAACTTTATCTGATAAAAAGCTGTAATATGGAAATTAAGACTAACAAGAGGCAGACTGCAAATTCACTATGCAGGTTTAGTAATTTGAAGATCCCTTCATTAAATCTTCCATTTTTTCCTGGAATTTACAGGCAATTCTAAATCTGAATTTCAGCACACATTAGCTCAGGGAAACTATTACTTTGGTAACCATGCACTGGCATGTATATTTTTTACCAAGTCAGGCTCTAATATCTTGCAGACATGTAGGCAAAACAGCGGATTTTTTAGGATCTGAGAAAGTACAAGTTGTAAACACAGCGCAGTAAAAATGCCTTCCTCTCTGTTTCCCACTGGCTGTTTGACAATTTGTTTCCTTCCCACACTCAGAGGACTTGATGTATCCTTTCCTAAGCCTGAGATCCTCTGATGCATTAGATTTGGGCATTTATTCGTCCTCTTTCATGCTGCAGCACAAATGAAGAGAGATGCAGAATGCTAACGGGAAAACGGAGCCACTAACTACCGTCACATGCTATCGCATCCAAGCATTTGTTAGAGTTTCATCGCTGTAGGGAAAACAATAAATCAACCCCATGACAAGTACTACAGAGGTAACAATTAAAGATGTATTTTTCTGGGTAGACGGTCCCTCTATTCTGAATTCAGGTTTGGGGCATATGTTTGTTTCCCTTTAAATCATAATCTTTAATCATACTAACCTCACAGGCAGCCGGTAAAAGCTATACAACTTACTGCAAATATTCAATATTGACTTTCCTATTTGTTCTTTTCCCAAAGGGGAAAAATGATGTGCAGTTTGCCTGTCTAGTGCCATGTTATTTTATTGGTTATAGAAACATGAAAGACCATATTAAAAACACAATGTTACCAGGCACAATATTTTTTTATAATCTTTCTAGGCTGTGTTCTCGTGAGAGCAAATTTTATCCCTCATATGGAGGTCCCCAGGAAGAGGGCTACAAAATTTGCGTGAGAAAATGTGCACATGCTTTACTTTTAGAAGTTGCCTAACCTACTTGGGCCAAGGTGTTTTGGTGGGTAAGTGCAGAAGTTCAGTGTTTCATCTCTTTCCTACATCCTTTTCAGATGGAAAGGAATCTATAGAGATAGGGAGATTCCCTGTAGGCAACAGTGACCTTCACCCTGTCCTGCAAAGGCCACCTCTTTACTTACTCCTTGTGCTCAACTCACAAGCCTATGCAGTACAGGAAGGTTTTGCCCTCTGAAAAACCTTTGGGTAGGTAGGGAAGACCACAGGGGTGTCTCCGCAGGGCTGTATTACTCATTCAAAGTGGCTTTTCATGGAGAGATTTTTACAAAGCCCATTGTGACTGGCCATGCCTGCCCTGTCATGTAAGAGTATCCCTCATGGGCCTTCAAGAGTTAACTTCCTCACTGCTTGAGCACACCCCACCTTGGATGCCAAAAGTGATGTTTCAAGGGCACTTATCTCAAAGACAGCAGTAGAGATCGGGATGACCCCTTAGGCAGGCTATATAATTTGAAGGATTTATTATAGGCTGTATATGTATGAAAAACTAAAACTGTTGGTTTGAGGTAGGACTTGAATGCTGGGATTTCCCTGCTTATGTTTTCTCATTCTAAGACTAGTTTTGAGAAGAAAAATACCCTGTAGTTTCCTAAACTCTGTTAAGATACCATGTTCAATGAGGCTTGCTTTATGATCATTGATTATTTGAGATAATGCCTCAGTGACTTCAGTGAAATCGTTTACACTTGTCAGATATATTGGTTCTGGCTTTCAGCTAGTTCTTGATTTAAAATACTTCTTAATAAGGAACAAGGCCTTAAAAGTGTGGATGTTCTGGAGAATGTTCTGGGAGCATTAAGAGGGCTGCAGTTCCTAACTTGTCGCAGCCCTTAACCAGTTCTATGAGAAATTTGTGCATATATTGAGCTATGGCATCAGTGTGTGAAGACAGTAAAAAATTTCTCCCTCTCTCTCTCTCTTTCTGTTTTTGGAGACTAGGACTCTATCAGCTTTGGGAGTAAGTGCCATTCACATTGTCCCCTATCATTTTACACCTATAATCTGTAGAATAGTGCCAAGGTAACATGGCTGCAGTGATGTGCAGGAAGTGGAGTCAGCGAGACACAGACACTCTTCCTCTCAGGCTATAAAGTCATTTAGCAGGTTAGACTTGCACTTAAAAGTATATATATATGTATATATAGTGTGTATGTGTGTGCACTTCTGCTTATCAGCACTGCAAAAATTCACAATCCAGTAAGCCTGATAATGGCCTGATAGTGATTAAAAGTGATATTGAAGCCTCACTACCTGTATGGTGGATTTTGACACCTGGGGCTAATGCTGTATCCTCACACATGCACGCTCCATTTTAAGCCACTCATCTATTTTTTTTCCAAGTTAGTGGGAATCAAGCAAGGAATGAAGGTCAGGGTAGAACGTCAGAAGGCCACTGCTTTCCCCAGGGGTGAAGAGAAAAAAATCATCACTTTTTTTTTTTCCCAGAAGCTTTCAAGAAAAACAAAAGCTGCAGCTTTATTTTACAAAACACACTTAAACAACCTAACACTGAATTATTCATGCACATTTTGAAACACAAGCTTTATAACCCTGAATTAATTGCCCTTAGTGGTGAGTATATCTAGTCTCATTGTAAATACTTTGCCAATTGAAATACAAACATATTCTGCACAAAAAAATGTTAACACAAACAGTGTCATATGCTTAATAGAATTGTCACCTCTTTCCTCCTAACTGTTTTGGACTAAGTCTTGCTTTTGAAGCCAGTAGACTGACTTTTCAGTGATGTAATCAAAAACATAGCTTTCTCACTAACCCTGTTTTTCGGGGAAGATCACTGGTTCTACCAGCATTTAGACATAAGAATATCGCCATTTATCTTATCAAGCTTCTTCTACAGCTAATAATTCTTCTGAAGGATCCCAAAACAGGATATTTTCCCATTCAAGTTCTATTGTTAGCCAGATAGCCACCAGAAATCTATGACAAGGTCCCATTTCTTGGAACATGTTCCTGAAATCAGTATTGCCCCAGGAAATGATGCATGCATAGCTTGATGCCTTCTTGTGTGGTATGAGATTATCTATCTATCTCTCTATCTCTCTCTCTCTCTCTCTCTCTATCTATCTATCTATCTATCAAGACTTTTCTGAAGTAAAACACTAATCTAACATTTGCTTTTTGTAGTAACTGAAGATAACCTGCAATGAAACTTCTGTGTGTATTCTTATCAGGTGCATAGCGTTGTGCATACTTATGCATAAACCTGAAGTGCAGTTATCATAAATACACAGAAACCTCTGAGACTGGCTGCAGGGGTTAGGTGATTATATTCTCAGGTAAACTCTTGTGTGCACTGTTGTTTACTAATGAATGGAAGTTGTTCAAATAAGAAACACAGAATATTTTCTTTAAAAAAAAATCTATGTCCTGATTTTTTTACGGGGATTTTGAGAGGCAAATACAAAATAAAATTCTGTCTCTCCACAAAAGTCAGTACGAGTGACATTTTGCTAATGGGCTGAATCCTCAGCTGCATGGAGCTGCTGCTCAGCACTTTTGATGTGGGTGGTGGGAGGAGAAAGGTGACTCATTCATTTCTAAACTCCTCTGATCTTGGGGCAGAAATGGTTGTCATTTAAGCTTTAAGGTCCTGCTGGCATCAACAATCCCATTAGGCAATCATCCATAGCACTGCACTGTTTGCTCCCGTCTGATCCTTTTGTGGAGGGGAGGGAACAAAATATTAGAGAGTCAGAGCCAGGGATGTCAACTGAATGTCACTAAAGGGCTTCTCTGCTGGAGAGGACCCTCAGCTGCCCCACCAGCCGGCTCTACAGGGCAGGGCAAAGACCCAGCGCTTGCAATGCTTGGCGAGCATATGTTAAAGCTGTATTTAGTGCTGCCGTACTGCTTAGCATTGGGATTTTCCTGGTGAAGCTTGTGCTGTGCTCCTCCAGCAGGCCTGCCTGCTGGAGTCGGGCTCTCCCCTGCATCGGGCCTTGCTTGCGATCCCACTGAGTCACGGCTGTCACTAAACATTCAGTCTTCGGTGCTTGGCATCTCTGTAGGGCCAGCCTTGGTTCTTGCTCCACACTCTAGAGGTTTTCCGTGGATAAAATACGAAGAGGGAAGAAACTGTGTGGTCATAAACTTTAGCTTAATCTCTGGGCAGCCAAAAGCACCCTTTTCCTGCATCCTCCCTTTTCATGGTATTTACCTTCTCTCGAACTCCTTAATTGTGCCAACACTAACTCAAATCCAAAGTGCTTTGTAGGTTCAAGTCAATTTGGGGTGAAGCTAAATTAAAAAAAAAAAAAAAAGTAAAATTAGTGCATGATGAAGCCTTAACTTTCCTGACAAGCCTGACTTTAATGGGAGGCCCATGCAAAGGTTTTTCATTCTTACCGTAGGTCTGGACAGTCAGTGGCGGGGGTCTCAATCTGGTAGACTAGCATCTTAATCCGTCTGTGTGATTTGGAAACTATAACTTTAAGCCAGTTTCTCGTGATTTATTTTATTAAGTTGGTGATGTGCTGACTGCTTTTCTTCCGTTTGTGGGCAGGGTGGAGTATTTTCCATGCACTTAGCTCACTGCGGGGGGCTCAAGGCAAGGGCTCAAGTCACACAGCGAATAGCTTGTCCAAATGCACGGGGGCACTAAGGAATGTGGCATTCCTCCCGAGGACAGGAAAGGCATGCCATTCTTTTTTTTTTTTCTTTTTTTTTTTTAAGCTGTGACATACCATATCCTAGGTGGCAGGTGGCATGACACAGATGAGAAGCCAGAGTGTGAAATGGCTTTCCTTTCACTCAGAGGCGTGACATATGCTGCGAGGTGCTGCAAACCCTATTAAGACTCTTGTAATTGTGCTACCTAATGACTGATGCATATATAAAATATTATTGTGTTTTACACAGGTACCCACATGTTCAAAAGCGACTAATGGTTTTGGACATGCAACTGGCAGCTGATCTCCTCCTTTTAAAAATCAGAATGCCAGAAAAAAAAATTTGGAGGCTAAAATCACTAGTCTCATTTGAAAATATAAGCTATTTTTGACTAGCTAGGTATTGTGGATACTGTACTTTAAGGTTTTTGTTTCTCAAAAAGTACTGGCAATTATCTTACCGTATATTTTTCTGGTAAAGGAAACCCGCACTGGATGTGACAGCCAGGTGGACAGAAAAACATGTAGACACTGAACCAGACAATGATATAGTTGTAGACCCAAAAGGAAGCAGAAATATAAGATGGAATTTGCACTGTGCTGGAAGGTCAGGAAGATATGTCTGCGTGTCACAGCAGAGTACCCAGGGCAGAACCAAGGCTCTAAGAATAAACACTGGTGTTACATATTTAAACTGTTCTGCGTTTTAATTGCAAGTTCAATCAAAACATTGTGAAAGAGCACGGTGGCCAGGCTCTTCTCAATATCAAAATGTAAACCCTTTTTCTCTCCGCTTTGTATGGAGAAACAAAGCAATTGCTTAAGATAATCATGCTTAAGGCTTTCTGTGTTGTACACTCACAAGTAATCCCCTACATATAGGCAACCAGTATGTCTAGGGAATGGCCGAGGAAGCCATCAAGCTCACATCTGATTGTGCTGCCTTTTTTATTTCTGCCATCGCTGGCTGCTGTAGCCATTGTGCATCCAAATCTGTGGCAAAAGTCTTGAAAAAAAGATGGGCTTAACAAAGCATAAAGCATGAAGCAGTCTCAATTTCCTTCTCTGAGCCACTCCAAATCACCCAGAAGGGGGAGATATCGGCCCGCACGCGGCAGCAGCTCGTGCGCAGCCTGCGTTTCTGCTCCTGCTTGAAATTTGTCTGACAGGGAGATTTCAACACAAACCATGCAATTTGGTGCTGGAGCACGCTGGACCTCATCTGCTTAAAAAGATGCACAGATATAGTCATCACACTTCATAATTTAATAAACTGCTAAAAAATTGCACACGTTTTCATTTTAGCAACTTAGGTCCCGCGACTAAACTCACGATGCTACAAAGACATTTGAATTTTTCACTAATATGTCATGAGCACTGCACCCATTGCAAATTAATGAGTCTCTGAATAGCACTGTGCATTTGTCATTTGAATTTATGCTAATGTAGCAAGGTCTCCTGATGATGTTGATAGTCCACAGCAGCTGCTCAAACTATAGAATATTACATGCATGTTCTTCCACTTTTTATTCATTTTTTCTCTTGAATTTTTTTTTCCTGCTCTATCATTTAGGCTGCAGCCCTGCAGCTGGTTATTGATAGGGCTGCTAATTATCTTTGACTTTACACTACAGGCTTGACCCCCAACACTGAGCAGAAGTAATGGATCAGTGTTGGGAGAATTATGTACATCACACAGCAGCAACCTCCGAGCGGGGGGTCAGGAGGAGTTCATTGAGAACCAATGGTATTTACAAAGAATGTTGGCATGGTAACCGATAACACCCCCCCCCCCCCAATAAATTATACCAAGTATCATTTATTTCAATAAGTCAGTCTGAGGCTAGGACTCTACTCCCATAAATTGCATGGCATGGTAGATGGCATTTGTTTTTTCTGCATGCGAAGTGGGGGGAAAAAAGCAAAGGTCTGTCACCTACCCTCCCACCCCGAGGAGATGGGTGTGCAACAGCCAGCGTGCTGCGGTGGCTCTAAGATGCTGGCCAAGGGCCAGACTGCAACCTTTGCATCCTGAGTTCAGGCAGTGCCTTTAGGTAATGAAGAACAGTGTCAGACTGAATCCACATGGGGTCCTGTCAAGGAAACAAAGGGAAAATTGGGAGGGAAACCAGCAATAAAAGTTTCAAAATATTTATCAGCGAGCTGTTGTATATCTGAAGTTGGAATATTCCAGAGCAAACTACAATCTTTACCAACTTTAGCTCTAAACATGACAATTATAGTGCCACTAATAGACCCAGGAAACAATTATTTGAGCTGCCTAATCATTTTCAAATGACTCAGAAAAATCAAGCACAGAGATGAAATAAGGAGCACAGGAACAGAAAGCGCAGCTTGTTAAGAGTTGCTCCTTTTTTTTTTTCTTTTTTTTTTTCTCTTCACTCTTCGATTTTTCACAGGGCCAGCGAGGTTTCGTAGTTTAATTCTGAAACATCTGGGAGCAGCAACACTATACAATATACTATGGCCTTTTGTTTGCAGCAGGTTCTTTTCTGGGGAACAAAGCTGGGTCGCATGAGGGAACCTGACTGAATTATCTGATAAATGTCAAAATTAGACAGATGCATTCTGCAGGCTCTTAAATACTATCAGGCAAGGGCTTTAAAAAATTAACCAGTTCATCTCAAATATTGTGGAGCAGCTTGGGAGCTGAACAATGGCACATACAAAGGGAAAAGATAGCAGACTGACTCCACGGTCGTAAAATGGCTCGGAGCAGAGCTCTCAAGAGAGCTGCTTAATATATAGATATGTCTATATAATCTAGCACCCTTCCCAGGGTTAAAGGGCCACTTCAGAGAAGCGGATTTCAGTAGGAAGCAGCAAATAGCTGCCTTCCTATAGCACTGCAGTTTTCCCATCAAGAAGGGTAAAGACATTTTCACTGTTCTCAAAAAACTTTGAAATGTAAACTTGTTCGATTGATGGCTCCTTCTGGTCCTGGCAGCCTTTTTGATAGCTGGTGCTCTTTCTGGAATACTTGTTAAAAATGTCTCTGTAGCAAAGATGTTGTTTTTTATGTGATTTTTTTTTTCAAGTCAGTGCATGGGAGAGTGGGGATAGGCTTGTCTTCTGTGCAGCAGACTGACAGGTGAACACCTACTCCCGCTGCCCTTGTACGTTGTCATACTTTGCGAGATTAGGCTCTCAGAAAGCTGTTTTTTTCAGCCCAAACCTTCCCTGCGTGCTGGATGCGGCCGCTCGCCGGTGACTCCTGGCCGCAGCGGGGCAGGTCGTGCTGCCAGCTGCGCATGGCCGGGTCACCCACAGCCCTGGGCCCGGCCCCCGCGGACGGGCGGCTCACCGCAGCCGTGCGCGGGCCGACCGAAGCTGTCGGCGTTGGGGCGACCTGGCTCTGGAAAATGCTGTATCAGGTTCTGCGCCGGGTCGGTACCGCGCAGAGCCTGATTTCGACCTTTGGGGGCAAGTGAAGCGCTGCCCCGGTTCGCTGGCCGCCGCACTGTTTGAGATAGCACAGCTCCGAACTCGACCGCGCTTGAGCGTGGCAACCTCAAGCTCCTGCGGCTCCTGGTTTTGGAAACATTTTGTTCTGCACATGTAAATCATCCCCTTGGGGCTGTCATGTGTGCTTGTTCCTCATCTCTCGCGCTGCCTCCCCTGACCCTGTGAATTCCCTCGCTGTAGCATGGTTGTGAAAGAAATGGTGCGGGCCAAAGGAGCGACCAGGGTCACACGAGTGCTCTGTACCAGCATCTTGACACTTGCCATTCTCCACAGGTCTGGGGAGGATTAAACTTGCTCCCCATGAGGAATTTTCTAAGTAGATGTAGCAAAAAATAATGCAGCTCATCGCTGAAAATCTCAGGCAGGCAGGCAGCTTAGCCTCTCTGCTTTTCCTTTCACTGTGCTCACGATCGCTATTAGGCAACTATCATCATCTTCATTGGAGATTATTCTTCCGTGTAATAGCTGGGATTGTTTACCACAAGAGTCTGCAAGTGTCTTCTGGCAGGTTTTGCCAGAAGCTTGTGCCTCGCCGCCCTCGGCACCAGCAGTCCCCGCCACCAATTCCCCGCTCTTATTTCTTGGAAAAGTCTTCAGTAACTGCAATACTGGCCGGTGAATAATAGCAATAGCAGAGGAAGTCGCTGGTGTGATCCACACCGACTACAAAGTGCTCGTAAAGAAATGCAGCTAATCCTCGTAATACGCTGTGCTGGCCGTGGCTCTTGGTAAATTATACAACACTCGGTACTCTCTCGAGGATCTGAGGAGCTCAAGCTTCTCAGAAAAGATACAAACTTTTCATGTTTTTGTAACCTTCCAGATTAAAAGATCATGGAATCATTTTATATTTCCTGGTTTGCTGCTTTTGTAAAGTAAATATGCTTTTTGTAACTACAATGATGAGTTCTCTCTATATTTTACAAAAATTTCAGATTTCCATTGAAATGACTTATTTTTTCACAAAAAAAAAAACAGTCTTGAAAAAGAACTATGAAGAATGGAGATAGTAGTGCTGATCAGCTGCACATCTTAACCTGAAAACTGAGGGAGAAAGATGCATTTGAGTCAGAGTCTGAGCATCCCCAAAATCTCAAGATCATTGGGATCTGGGAGATTGTGAGGGGGATCCACACATTATGTAGATCAGCTTAGTTCTCTTGCTTTCTCATGGCTGATTTATGGCAAGTGGTGATCTGGCCCTTTGTGTGATTTCCTTAAGGCTCCAGAAGGAAATGCTGCTAGGGGGCGATTAGGCTCCCTGCATGCCCAGCCTGCATTTGTTCTCACACCTCGGCATTTGCTACAGAAGGCTCTAAAGCATCCTGGAATCAAAGCCTCCAAATACCATTAAAATTCCCATATTTATTATATTGCTTTTAGTCCACGCTAATAAAAGCCAGGTTCAAAGCCTTGTGAGGAATTTTAGTTGATGATTCCAGTTGTCTGGATATAGAGAATAGCTGATGTCTAGCTATTACAACACAGAGAGCTCTCAGGGCCAAGAAGAGAATACTGCTCAGCACCAGAAATTGAAACTGAGGATGTAAGTTGGAGGACACAGGTGGGAGAATCTCACTGCAAGCCTTCCTCGCCTTGCATCACTGACAACTGTTCACACACACACATGTTTTAGAGAAACACCATCCACTGAAGAATAAGCTGAAGAGCCATATCCAGCCCAGAGATCTTTAAAGATGCAATTTTCTCTTTTTAGTTAAAAATCTAAGGACAAATGCATGCTGGCAGTTGGCTACATGAAGGGGTTTGGTGGGACAAGGAAGCACACCCAGATGCCAGCACTTCCAAAGGGCACTTCCAAATACCTTCTGGCTTTCTGAGTGGCACAGCATATGTACCTCAAGTGAATTAAATACATAGATAGGGAATGTTATGTAAGTATCCATGCGCTTAATGGGAATCAATCCCAGCTTTGGCCCCTGAGTATTAGAAGACTCCTTACATGACAGATTCTGAAGTTGAGATGGTCCTGCACCAAACCTGATGCTCTAAACACTAGAGATATCTCTGCTCTAAATTAAACATTTTCTCCAAAACTGTTTATTTGATTTTCTATATGCAGCATGTCCAGATGCTATGTGTGTTTTTGAAAGCAGATTCTTGCTTTTAAATTCTATATGTGGAATGAATGTTTATTAACATATCAAATTGGATAGAATTTTAACTCAAAGGGAAAAATAACATTCTCAAGAGGTGATTGTTTGAAACGCTGTTTTTTAAGCCATTAAGCTTCTCCAGCCTCATTTCTCAGCAGAATTCAATGGCTGCAGTAGAGAGTGGCACTGAAGGCAGCCCTTCCCTCGCTAAGTTCCCCAGCGCTGACATTACCATGTGAACAGTACGTTGGATCAACAGCTCTAATGATTCAAGTGCTGTCCCCAGGGATTTGTCCTTTCCTCTGCAAAATCACTCCCTTGCCTAATTCCCATGTTCTGTGCAGAGGCTCAGAGACCTGGCTGCCTACTAAACTCAAAAGCTCCATACCAAGCAATCCACCCGCCACAGTAATCAGGCTCCAAGACTATTTTACTTTATAAGGCAGTGGAATTACCACATTTACCTTATAGATATAGATCTATATAGATTTCCCTATAGATAAAAAAACCCACTGTGTTTGCATTATGTACTACCATATAGCGCAGATATTTCATACGTGTGTGGGAGTGAATCAAGATTTCTTTTCATGTACAAGCCACACATTTCATGCTCTTTTTTCCCCCCATAACCAAGCCCAGGTTGCAAAGATTTTGCTTTGCTCAGGGAGACTTATGGTCAAACTGAAAGGAAAAAAAAAAATCACACCATACTTCTTAGTAAGTTCTCTTGTCCCTTTCAACTAGCCAACATAAAAACCTTTTCTGCTGGCTTGTACAATCTTTTAAAGTCCTAACAAGTGTTCTGTGGTTTCTAAGAGATTCTTTTTTTTTCTTTCATAGCTCCAGGGTTACCACCCTAGTAGGTGTGGAAAATCTTTGTTCACTTCATTATATGACACTTTTGTATACCATCTAGCTGGATTCAGCCAGCAAAGGAGAGCAGATATGTCATATGCCAAATGCTTTTTTCCTTGTCCCTAACATCCTAGGATATTGTATGCTTTTATGTTTTAATGGAGGTTACTTTTACCAATGACCAACATTTTCCTCTACTCTAACGTTCCTGCAAGTTTCTGACCTGGTATAATTTCCCTGCCTGCAGTGCAGTTTTAGCCGATGTTCCTGTTGGGTACTGAGGAAATTAATATGCTGCCCAGAAAACCATTTTCAAATTTAGCAGATCTGTATGCCAGAGGATGTTGACTTGTGTGCACTAAAGTCTCTAGCGATCTCAGTTATAGCAGTGTGAGAAGTACAGTGAAAATGCAGGGGGAAAAAAAAAAGAAAGCAAAGCCATTGCATGTCATGGGTTTTAGTGCAGGCTTTCATAGTTTCATAGAAATCTTGGCACATTGTTACTGAGCAGCACCTTAGCCCTACGAGGTGCAAATGGAGATTAAAAAGTACCCCAGAACAGTGAAAATGAATCTGTATACTGAAAACATCACATATAATATTTGTATATAGCTATGAAGATATGCCCAAGCACATTTCGAACATGTATGTATTTAGTAACATATTCTTGTTAGGCAGTTCTGTATCGGGGCTATTTTCAGAAATTGAAAATGCTGCTTCTCTTTTAAAGCTGGCCACTTCCTTTTTGACTGTCTTCCCACTCTGAACATAAAACAGGTGCATCGGCAATATTTGGCATGCTCATAGCCAAGGATGTTCTGTCTTTAATACTAAGCATTTCATGTAGTTTGCCTTATCTCAGTCATCAGCACTGATTCAAAGCTATTGAGTATCCCAGCACTGACTCTAAGCCAAGTTATACAAGAGTCGGCTAGGGTTACAGCTGTGGGAGGACCTGTAAAGGAGGTAATAGCTGTCTCTAAGAGCTGAGAGATGCCAATTATATTACTTCCTTCAGATTTTTCATTTACTGAAAGTTGGTTTCCCCCTCTTTGTTCTTTTATGAAAGGTGATGGGGCTTATTAAGATTCCCAGATGCAAACTCACAATTCCTCGGACATCACTGTCAAGAAAAAGAAAGTGGAACCTACCTTGGAGCGAAAAGATTTATAAAAATGTCTTTGGCAATGGTTGAAAACAAGGTCTTAGGCTGCAGAGGCTTGGGGATGGCTGGGTGCAGGTGGCACTGCCTGTGCTACTGCGGCAGACGGGGGCATCGCGCTGCAGCAGCGGCTGCTGCCGCCTGAAGACCACTGATACAGGTCTGTGCTA
This sequence comes from Crypturellus undulatus, assembly GCA_013389825.1. Lineage (NCBI taxonomy): Eukaryota > Metazoa > Chordata > Aves > Tinamiformes > Tinamidae > Crypturellus > Crypturellus undulatus. The sequence continues at coordinate 44,183 of VWPW01024932.1, forward strand.
AACACCCTCTCCACGTAATACAGCCCTTGGGAAAGATGTTTTAAAATGCTAGGGTACCCGTTCTTCACATAATACAAAAGAACAAAGACATGTACAAAATGGTGTTAAAACATAGCATTTTTTCAAATATTGTTGTCAAATAAAACTTGGGAAACTCTTGCCCAGTTTCACACCAGAGTGAACTCAAGAAAAAGCTGTTATGGGCTGAATTTTTTGAAAAAGATACTAGACCTCAGCTTCCTGAGGGTCTGCAGGGAAGAATCCGCTGAACAAACCACTGAGACTGCAGAGAACCATGGGCAGTGAGCAAAGCAGAATAATTTGTGGTAAAGTAGGAAAGTGCAGAAGTGACTACTGCCTTATCCAAGGTAGAGGGAGATTTCTGGTTCCAGGAGGCAATGTTTTTAGGCAGCTACTGGCATTTCTCACCAAAGGAAAAAAAATGTCAGATTTTTTTGAAAAATGAAAATAAAAGTAGATGAGCAGAGGAAACATACTGGGGACACTGAAAAGTGCAGACATTAGTGCTATTACTGGAAGAATTAAGGAAATGTGGACCATATCCTTTGGGCTCTTCTACCATGTGTCTTATCTGTGGTCCCATCCTCACCCTATTACACAGGAAATGTTCTTCCCAGTTACAACTGCTCAGGTTTCCCCCTTTTTGCTCCTGTGATGACTTGCCTATACTTTTTTACCACCAGAAGAATGAATCCCACCTGCTTGGCTGACAGTATTTGCACAACCCTGTTACCCACAGCATGTTAGATGTGTTCTGATATGAATAAACATTTCAGAATTACCTTTTCCTTATCAAAAAAAATCCCCTGCAGCAGATTCCTCCTGACTTACTGGTGACCTTCAGCGTCCCAGTCAGTGATCCCTCCTGAGGGACTAGAGAGACATTTCTTTCTGCAGGGTGACTGTTTTTAGAAGGCTGATTGCCAGAACAGTCAGCTCAGAGAAGGACTGTGATGATGGTGGCTTCAGGGAGAGGTCAACATTTTTCCACATTGGGTTAGTCTCTCTCCGACTATTCCCAGCATCCATAATAGAACTCCAAGTGCAATCTACTTTCCCGCAAGATGCTGGTTACGTCATCAGGCGAAGGCTACACATTGTCAGAGACATTTTTGGACATACATTGACTTGCACAGCGGGCATACAAACCACCCAGTCATTTACAGTTTTCCACACTATGGGTTTCTTACACTATTTGCAGAAGACCAGTTTATTTTCTGGTTGTTAAGGGATACAACACCTCAGAATCGCATATGGGTAAATAACAATCAGTATTTTTTCTCAGAGTAAATAATTCCTATTACACCTAAAATGTTGGATGCGGCTGATCCAAGCCTTCCAGTGGTCCCATCATGTTGGATTCAGTTACAGCATTTTTGAAACTCCTCCCCTTAAAAGCATCCACAGATTCCTATGTTTTGTTCTTCTAAAGCAGAACAGAAAATGATATTCTACAAAGGAAAAAGGCAAGTTCATTACAGTTTGGGGGCAAATTTTGTCACTGGTAGGAATTCACTGATGCTCTAAAAACATCTGCATTCGAATAAAAATAGTCATGCAAAAGAGTCAGTTAAACCAGACTAAATACGATTTACTTAGGGCTAATTTCATCTTCCATGTTTGTTGATTCACCCACTCTATCCTTTAAGTGTGTTTTCTTTTTTCTTAGAAAGGACTCCAGAAAGATTCCTTTGGCAAGTGAAATGGAGGAACTATTTTGGTGTCGCCAAAACCAATGCTGTTTTTTATTTTAAATAAAAACTTCTTCAAATTTTGCTTCTTTTGCTTTGAAAAGCCCTGAACTCAGAATTCATAAGATGATAATAGCAATTTTTTGTTGTTTGTGAATTCATTAGCATTTTTTTTCTTTCCAAACTATTTTCAGGACCTAATAGTTGAAGAGAAAGCCCTGAAAATGTGAAGCTCAAAAATGGCTATGCAATTAAGAGAACAACATTTTTTTTGCAAACTTTATGATTTTAAAATCTCTTTCAAGATTTTTAGCATGAGAGTCTAAGAAATGATACCTGTACAGTCATGCTTTAGGTGCTTTGATGTATACGTGCAAGTACCTTCGTACTCTGACCTATTAGCCAGTTCCAAGCAAATCATAGCATCCGAAGCTGTTAAATATCTCTGTATTTTGTGGAAATAGGTAACAGACCATCTCAACACCCTGCCAGGGCAGTGGGGGGACAATGACATAATGTGGCATCTTATTGAACCCCTTCCTTAGACTCTACAGGGGAGAGAGTTCACACATGTGTTGGCCATGGGAAAATCTGCATGAGGAATTCACACCTTAGACCTCAAACCCAGTTGCACAAGATAGCTGAATGAGTCAACGCCTTTGGTTTCAGTACTCGTTGATCTATTTATTGAGCACTTACGATCAGAGGCACAGTTAGCTTATAAATAGGAATCAGCAAACCCGAGAAGAACGATGCACAACTACAGCCCCTTCCAAGATGGGCAAACAGCGAGTAGCCGCTATTCACATCAGACTGGGATGAAGCTGCTCTGTTTGTTTTTGAGACCCATCCCCAGGGTAAAGGCTCTGGCAAGTCCCAATAATTCAGGCACACTGCTCACAGAAATTTTGTTAGCACATAGTAAAGGCCCCCCTATGTCTTAACGCGGCTTTGCTACATCATGTAGGAGATGAGTAAGAGACAAAGATACTCGTTTTACTCACGAGGCTAAGCAGTAAGTTATGATGGGGCAGTTATTATATATCAGTTATTATATATCAGCCCTCCATAGATCTCTCTCGTGATATTAAGTTTTTATTTTCTGAACCCAGTTGCTGCCTACATGCTTTTTCGGCTTAACTCTCTCTTTTTTTTTTTTTTTTTGTCCATACTCTCCTTCAGATATGCCCTGCAGAAGCCTTAGTGTCCACATCATGCTGGAAAACAGAATCATTATGTATCTTTATCCAATTCAGAGACCCATTTGTGAGAACACGAACCCGGAGGGGGATTCGCTTAGCTCTGATTTTGCCTTTTTTTTTAAAGCCTATCTGCTTAAATAGGAGACCCTTTACTAATGTGGCTGCTTTCTTAGCAATCTCATCTTTATCTGGCTCTTTTTCCTCCTAGCTTTGATTTGTACATGTGGAATGTTTTTGATCAGATAACACCCACTGGATATGTAGCTGTCTTTGTTCAGGACATTGGTTTTGTTAGCTGCAAAGCTGATAAACACTTATATGTGCCTTGTTTCCTTTTCTGCATAAAGATTCTATTGAGACATCAGCACATCTGGGGAAAACATGTTTTTTAATATCATAGTTGTTATTCATTCCAAATTCAGTGCTATCATATTTGATGTCTGCATCTTTAAAAAATACAAAATGATGCCTTGTTGGCAATAACGAATGCAAGTCTAACAGAGAAGAAGAAAGTGAACCTGCCTTGAGGTTCCTTTGTTATAAAATTCTTATCTGAAAAAAAAAGGACCTTTGAGGATATTAAAACTTTCCTCTTTTTGCTGTTAGCCTCATGAAAGGGAGAGCTCTTGTTAAACTTGCGTTGCTTTGTTGTCTCCGTAGTTCTGATGCCTTACACAGCAGTTTTTCTTTTAAAATAAATCCTCAGGACAGAAGATAAAACAAATGCCATGCTCTAGTGACTGGCATATACCAACTAGAGGCATATTCACATGAGAAAACTGCTTGACAAATATTTCGTCTATCTGAGATATTTTCCAGCTGAGTTGCCTTGCTATTCTGTTCCCACCACATTCTCTGCATTGCACAGTGGAAAAGCAAAGACATTCAACTTCTGCACTGGACTGGGAACTTCAGATGCTAAAAACCAGGTCACTTTTTATTTTTTTTCCAAGGGCTTCTTTTTTTTTTTTTTTCAGTTGGCACTGAATAATGGAAAAAAACTAAATTTCAGCTGTTTTCTCCAAATATATCTGTATAAAAGGAGGAAATTTATGAGGGGATAGCTGTATGACTCAAAAGCCCCTGGATACAATAGCTAAAAGTTCTCATCATCTAAAACTATTCATATATTTATTATAAAATTATAAAATTATAAAGAGCATACAATATTCTCAGTTTCTTATCATTAATATAGGACTGTAACAAGTCAAACTATATGAAAGTACAACAAAAAATAAGGGAAAGCATTCGGGAAAATCTTGCATTCCAAATCTAGAGGAAAATTAAATGTTTTTATTGAGGTCACTTTATTTTAAAGCACCGTTGCAACTGGTCAAGCAGGTATTTTTTTTAACAAATATTTATACCATTGATTATGTGCTATATGCCCCTGGTTCTTTCCTCATTATGGAAAGTACACTAAGAGTAAATTACTTATTGTAATGATAAGTAAAAATTTAGAGCTCATAGAGTGGTTTCAATCTTCAGAGCAAAACCAAAATAAAAGACAGCAAAATTAATTTTGCTGTGCCTCATGCAGTTAGAAAAATTAGTAACATACCAGTCTCACAAAGAAAGAAACTAGAAGAAAGTTGTACAGCTTGTTCCAGACACTTCATTTAGAAAATAAGGCCAAAACTCCAGGTTAACTGGATGCAGTTAAGCAACGTAGATCATGTATTAGAGGTTGATTTTCTAATGTACCTATAGAGCTCTTTGTGTTCAGCCATGGCATAAACAAAATCAAACAACTGTACAGAGTGCATTTGCTAAGTTTGAATACAAGTTCCCTTGAAAAAATCACCATTTGCTTGAGATATAGGGAAAACGCTAAATTTGTTATTTTAATTATTTACTGCACAACTTTCGCGCAGCTTCGGTTATGAGTAAGATGGGCAGTGAGTCAAAACACACCATGTAAGAGAGAGGCTTTGATGGTCAATGCTGTCTTCCTACCCCCAGCAAACTGCCTTCATCTGCGTGTCAGTAAAAGTGATGCTAACCACAGTGCAGCGCGTCCGACGTCGGTGTTACAAGGAAATACTGCGTGTTTTGGCACGCTCCGGATCTCTGGCCCTGGCTCCCGTCAGTGCAGCGTGCGCTGTCCAAGCGCATCCATAGGCGCACGCTCGTGGTGTCAGTCGTCTGTTACTAATTCCACATTACAACGAATGATGGACTCCAGTTTCCATTGCTGCCAGTGCTTTAATCTTCCTAAGAACAAAAAGTGATTCAAAGCAAATTTTGCTCATGGACACTCACAGTACTCATGCTGGGTTAGGCTTGGATTTTTCTATTCTAGGCAGCCGAGGCAAATTGAGTCTAAAGTAATAGACTACTCTGTGTAACACCAGCCGCTGCGGATAGGCAGCAACTGTCCTGCCACAGATTTAGTGAGCCGCTCTCGTCTTGACTACAGTGTTCCTACAACTTAAAAAGCTTGGGAATTTATAAAAAGAAAGACAGTGATGGGAGTACTTTGAAAGCACATTTTATGTTTTCTTATAGCACAGTTGCAGGAAAAATAAAAATACAAAGCATGAGAAAGAGATGATGTTTTCATTAATTTTTTACATATAGCATCCTTGTGAACATCTAAGGGAAGATTTTGCAAAAAGAGCATGAGTCTTGATTTATGGTCCTAAATTTCTTTTAGGTTCTTAAATAAATGCTTGTTGTTTTTTTTTGTTTTGTTTTTCACTAGTGCTGATCAGCCAGCATGCCCGTTGGGGTCCCATGAGAAAACAGCTTTCCAAACAGTGAATCTGTCTGAAATGTTTTCCGAGTTCCTTCACATGAACTCAATCAGAGCTTTACATGGTTGTTGCTGTTTAAAATCAGACTGCTTATTTAGGTACCAAAATTAGGAAATCTTGCACCACAGTTACATTTCTACCTGCATGGGTCCATTCATTCCCCTTGGGGACCAAAAAAAGATGTCATGGTAAAAAAAAAACAACAACAACAAAAAACCCCCAAGCGAATAACAAAAAAAAAATCAGCTCCCTACTCCCCTCATTAATAGAGACATAAATTTTCATGAAAAAACAGACTGAAGTGAGGATCATGATATTTCACCAGACCTCAGTCTAGACAAAATTTTGAACTTCAGATTGTTAATCTTTTGCTAAAACCTGTCAGTATCTTCTTAATTAAACAGAGCTTTCCTTCGGTAAAAGTTTTTGTGTCAGAATTATACAGCCTTCCAATTCTGACATTCAGACTACTTCTTGGCTGGTGTTAATGAGGTACCTTAGTTTGTTTTAATGAGGTACAATGCACAGCTTCATTTATACATGAGAGGAGAAACAGGAAGATTCTGAATAGGTTTTCCAACCTGCTCAAAATGCAAGCAAGACGAACAGACTTTGCTACTCACCATTAATACAATGACAAAAAGAATTGGCAGCATTTTTCTACCGAATACTCTAATCTCATGTGGCTACATTTAAAAAGCGGAAAATCACTGTTATCTCATATAGATCCTCACAATGCACTGTATGTATCTAGTGAATGAGCATAAAACTGACCCTGTGGGTGTATGCTGTACATCCTGCCAGCCCATTGATTTTGGTACTATGCTGAAAACAAAAGACTGGCTTTGAGGAAGGGCCATGAACTCCCATTTAGGGGTGTAATTTTGCACAAGTTAGGACAGAGGAGAGACAAAACTGTCCTGCAGACAATAGGCTTCAGTATGAGGAATGCTAATTATAATGTTGGCAAGCTCCGGGGTCACGTTCTTTTCAGCCTTCTATAATTATGCTCCAGGAAGCGTGGCACACAAGTGGTTAATTCCCTTGCTTCCCTTTTTTTATTATGCTCGGGAATTTCATGCAGATGTAAAGCATAATTCCATAAGAATTATATTGTTGGTTATCATTAATGGCTGCTTGTTATGAAGTGCAATGTTCCTACCTTTTAAAATTCAGCGGAATTCTAGACAGGCCTTTCCTCTGTTAGGATCTTGGCCAGTAAGTGACTCAATAGGGTGCATACAGTGGCTGGAGCAATATAATAGCATCACCCTTGGAAACTCTGTGGAACAGTATTGGTAACCACAAGAGCAAAGGGGCACTTCTTCACAAGGATGTCTTTCACTGGTGCAGACGGTCAACCAGAGGGCAAAACACAATGTTTCAGGCTAGATATAGATTTCAAATGGGGCAGATATTTGGCAGGCCGGAATCATATACATAAAGCTGACTTTGAAAAAATGTCATACAGAAAGAAAGATCCACTGTTACCACAGGCATCTGGCTGTTATATAATGCTTTATTAGCTGGGTAGCATTCGGAGAGGAAAAACAAATTGAGCAGACCCAAACGACATCCTTTGGGGACAGAAGGACATCGCTTCTCTACTGGCTTCTTCTCATTCACCATTTAGTTTCTGCTGACTGCAGTTCTGGCAGCATTTCCTAGATAGGAAAGGCCTCTTTCCTCAATAGAGAGCTAATATCTGATCTCTTCATCCCTACTCAACCCATTTGGGATTTTTTAGGTAACCCTCTCTACCAAATGTTTCTGAAATTCACCATGTTGCTTTATGGCTAATCCAGCCTGCTCCACCTACCTGCTAGTCACAGGAGTTCTTATTTGTCATTGGGGCCAGCCCTGTGAAGGAAAGTCCCACGTGAGGTTCGCAGCCCTCGGACATTTTTTGGAGTCTCCTTTCAGCAGGCGCATAAAGAAGGGACACGCTGCGCGGTGCTCTCCGCGAGGGCAGGCGGCTGCGTGGCGCCGTGCGGGCGCAGCGGAGGTGACGGGCCGTGAGCGCTGGCCCCGGAGCGAACCTGCCGACCGCCTGGGCTCGTGTTTCTGCGGAGGGCTCACCGGCGGCCCGCGCCAGCACCGCTGGGGGCTGCGGTGCCTCTGTGCGGCCCCTTGCGTGCAAGGTCTAAGCTATTGATCTGATCTGTATCTGCATAACGGCAGAAGCACTCCTGAATAGCCAGAGATAGGCAGGACTTCCCTTTCACATCCTCCATAGGCTCGCTTATAGACGGATGCCTGTGTAATATTTACACCCTTAGTATAGCTCGTTATAGTCAAGGGCGACTTACGTGCCTTTAAAAGTAAAATTGCTGCTATCAAATCAGAAGTGCAGTTACTCCATTAAAAATTGAGAAGATTAGCTTTGAAAAGCCTTTTCAAAAACTCTCTACTCTGTTATTAACTCTCTAAGAAAAGATCACAAGAAAAATGGGATAATTTTCCAGACATAAAGGACAATATAAAAATATGTTGTTTATAAAAGTTTTAGACTAAACCAGGTCCTCTATTATTAAGCAGTAGCTCATATTGCATGCTAGAGATTACATGCTTTTATGGCACTTCTACGTATTAATTGTCCAATTTGATCAGGGTTGGTAATAATTTACTTATTACCACCATTGGGGTCTGAATATTTTCCTTTCCATTAAGTTTCTTTCCCAGGATTTCTTCACAGTTATATCCTCTCATCATTAATGTTATTTCTCATCACAGACAGAGAATATTCACATGAAAGATCAAATCACTGTTATTTTGTCTTATTACTGTTTTTTAATCTAGGTTGTTAACCCATCATTTTTATATTTTTTTACAGTAGTTGCTACAGTTAGAGAATACCTGCTAGTCCAATTCATTGTGAAGCCTAACTTTTTTTTAAGGAAAATTGAAAAAAAGAAAACCTCTTTATGAACTCACACATATTAATGTGAATCCTTCTCCCTTTTCCTTTAATGGTCATAATATCTGAAGAGTATTTCCTTTTTTTCCACTTTAAAGTTTTCTGGCTTTATATTTTTCAGCCTGAGACCACAAATGTAGAAACTGTACTGTAGATAGTGCCAGATTTAAATTTCACAGAGGAAGGGACAGTGATCTTATAATTAAAGTCCTGGAATGGGGAAATGGGAAAAATTGGCTCTCCCTACCATTAATAGATAGGTTCATGAGTGTTGTGGATTAATACAGATATTCCCTTTATGAGACAAATATTTCTTTTTTGTACAGTGAAGTGAGATATAGAGAATTTGTTTGACTTGGCAGAAGACTTGACAAGGTTATTTGTGTCTAAAAGGATAATATTTCTTTTCTTTTCTCCTAGAGCCTTTAATTCCCAAAGAGTTCCTTTGTGACCCTGGGATAGTCCCATCAGACCCAATCCATCTCACAGTGCCCTAGTGGGAGTTGTATGAAACCTATGGTTATTATTTGTATGATGTTGCCACCCAAATGTGTTAGGATCATTAGAAATAGTAAGATATCAAGAAAGAAACAGTCAGGACAGAAAAAGGGAAAATATTTCATGGCACTTTCAAAGACAGGAAACAGAGCTGGAGAGAAATGAAATGACTTCTCAGGTGTACACAAGGAATTTCTGGCAAAGCTGAGAATTTAACATCGATGTCCTCTCTTCAAGTTCAGTCTGTCACATTGATCCTCTTGCTCATATGAAAAGAAATAAACCCTACATTACTTGATCTCTTTATGACTCAGATTTTTTTGTGTGTTTAAAGTGAATTGAAGATGTTTTTTAGATAAGGCTGTAAAATTAAATTGGCTGACATATACCTTAGTATATTCTAGTGTCTGACACATGGACTTTGAATAAACACAAATATTACTTCAGAAGTATCTGCAGAGTGATCCAACAGAGACTGCAGACCCACCTGGCCCACTGGGCTTTGGCTTACCCCAAAATGCAGTGTAAAAGAGACATTATTGTCAGTTCATGAACCTTCAGATCCACTAGTTTAGCCAGTCACTAAAGGAGGCTATGAGAAATGCCCTGAATGCAGCGTTTAACTTTTAGCACTGAAAAGATTGATCTACCATCATCTGTTAAATAAAGATTTAAATTCTGTTTTAGATGTTCTGGGACAAAGTGTGGTGAAGTGAGGTGGGAAAAAAAAAGTCCTGCATAGCAAAGGTTTACTTAGAATAAAAATTCTCTGGGGACGTGAATTCTCTTATGTGTTTGTACAATATGTCTGTCAAGCACAATAGATATTTGGCCCAAACATTTTGCAAAAAATATTAATGATGTTTGTGGAGATGGTGTAGCTTTACAAAACCAGAAGAAAGTCCTGGATACCCATAATTTGCACTCCTCAACATGCAGAACAGTAAGGTGAGGTCAGTTGATTGAGGTCCTGCTTTTGGAAATTAAGGTTGATCCAGCTGCAAAAGTGTAAGTTGTGTGGCCACATACCCTCAGCCATACAGTCAATGGGGTTTGCCTCTGACTTTGAAAGAGCAGAACTGAACCATGAATTTTCACAGGGAAATATTGCAATTATCTGTGCAAACTGGATAACTATACTCATAACTGGCCAGATGCTTAATTTTGAAGACTGGTTTTGAAATGTTGAAAAAGTAAATGATAAGTTAGTATGTGTAACTGATTCCCACCACAAAATTTTAGGTGCAAATATAAGGCCGTGTGTATGGTTCTTAATTTATAAATGTTTGGTTTGGAAGAAAAGATATACTTAGCTTTAAAATACCAAACTTCCAAATAATTAAACAAATGAGTGAAGATTTTATATATGCAGCAAATACTGTAAAGGTGCCATAAAAATGATGAGTGGAAAGTCTACCTGAAAAAAATAGCACCAAGTCAAATTAGCAGTGATCTGATCTACGTGTGAATATTCATTTCTGCCTGTGAGGAGAGATAAGGAACAAACTTAATGTAAAGAAAAATGTTTTTCAGAAATCTGTTGCTGATAACCAGTAAATTTTTACCAACTCCAGTTAAATATGATGGTGGTCATGCGAATCCCTGACTTGAGGCATGTTGAGCAAGTGACCCAAATTCCCACTGAATGACGAAGGGGCTCCTAACCGAGCCATACTTTGCCAAAAAAAGTTATGATCAAGAAGTTGTCCCTCTGTCAAGGACACTCATTCAAAGAAATATTATTATTAATATTAAAAAAAATCCACACGGTTCATTCTCAGGAAATCTCACAGTTTTTATTTTAATGCCACCCCTGTCTGTTCCATGTTTGGTTCATGGGAACCATCTCAGTGTCTGACTTCCTAGCCACCGATGGCTTTAACTACTGGAACTGATTAGGCAAATAAAAGACTGAAAAGAGAATGATTTTCTTCCGAACTCCCTCCCTCCCAGCCCCTGGTGAGAAGGCACACTGTGCTTCTGCGTTTCCGTCCTGCATTCACCTCGTACACGCTGGGCCATCACCCCGCGACAGCTTCAGAAAAGTGAGGTCCTGGCTCTGCTGTTGCCTTCAGGGCACAGATAACCTTTGTGCTGTCTTCTTGTTTGCTTGTGTGCATCCGCCTAGGAGCTGGGGTTTAACTCTTCGCAGCTAGGCTCACTGTTTTGCTATTTTGAGTTGATACTGCAGGAGGCCCAGGGGCTCTGGCACAACTGAGCTCGTCTCTTGGGCAGAGCCTGCAACCCTGCAGCTTGTCCTCAAAGAGGAGCGACAGACACCGCCCCTTTTCTGGTTTGGGTAAAGTAAAAATCAGTCCATGAGGAAAACTGCTGATTATTTCACAAGTAGAATTTTTGCAAATTAAAAGACTTTGCAAACCTGTTACGGAGGCAGCAACCCAATTGGTATCAGAAGAGCCTCATGTCATGGTGCTGCTTGTGCAGCAAGGTAACAAGCTGCTACCTTCCCTGCTCCCACTGCCCCCATCAAGCCACGCAGTCAGCTTATGAAACACCAGCACTGAAAGCCCGGACCTGTTAAAAATGCTTCTTGCTGCCAAACAAAGCAAAAATCTTTCCACTTTGGAATGAGCAACTTCTGTGATCAACCAAATCTGTTCTCTGATGGAAATAAATGTAGGCTTCAGATCAATGAAGCGTGTGTGTGAGAGAGGGAAAGAAAGAGAGAGTGGGCGACTGGAAGTGAGAAGTGGAAGGAGCGGTGTATCCTTCAGTTTCCATATCTGCACATTATAGCTAATAAAAAATATAATAGCTTGTAGTATTTCCAACAGAAACGGGAAGCTGTGACTGTACAGTCTGCAGTAAGCTTGAATCATGTGCACCAAATGGGATATCCTGTAGGTTTTCTATGGAGCTGCTCTGTGCACACTTTCCAATAACCTTTAACAAAAGCAATGAATCGCTGCTGCTGTTATAAAAATCTCAGTGTGCTTTCCTAACATGATACTAATGAAAAGTATCTTAAAGAACAGAAGTTCAGATTAAAGGAATTTCAGTAAATAAATCTCATCATTCACCTGTATCATTTTACCAGAATTTTTTTTCATTGATTTTTAAAGAGAAGCAGGTGTGTGGCAGGAGTGACTAATTCACGCTGCAAAACCAAGACGTTGGGTGGTTTGCTGCTTCTGGGATCTCTCCTCCCCACTCTCTGAGCTCTGCCATGCTTTGGCAAAGATTCAGTTCCTATATTAGATAGCTAATATAGTTCCTCTATTAGAAAGACGATTATGTAAGGTGAGAAGACAAAAAAGCAGTGACACGAACTCCCTGCAGAGCTCTGTTACCCAACTGCTCCCCCAAACGCCATTAGGTTTGGAAGAAAAGAACAAAAACATAATGATTCAGATGGGCTGCTGAAGGCTGCTTAGGACCTGCTGTTACCAGTAGATATTATCTGCAGGGCTGTCCATCACTGACCTCTATTCTGCCTGTGAGGTATCTTCTCTTGGCTAAGTCTCCCATGTGCCAGAAGCTTTCATGGCAGGGGGGTTCATGGAAGGATAAGCCCCTTTTCAGGCCGTAGCTCGTTCGCTTGAGCTCCATGCAGCTGAGATGCAGCTTGGCCTTGTGCTAGGAAATTGTTAGTGTCTTGGGCAAAGGGAGACAGGGCCTCCTCTCATGAACTTACTGGCATGGTCTGAGCAGGATGTACCAGAAATACATGATAAGCAGTATTTAACATTTAAAAGTTTGGTGCTTGTGGCTTGCTTTTTATACTCATTTTACAATCAGTAATTAATTTTCCATTGACTTTGCAAGCTGGATGGCACTGGCCATGTTGCAATCCATGTCCCATGATTTTTGCCGATGAGTACATCAGGATGGCACAGATATAGTGATGTTCTATTGCATGAGGTAACCAGGCTGGTGTTGTTTCAGAAACTGGATGGGGCAAACAAATATTTTCCAGGTTTACCATGGGTCTTTACAGAGTCATGGCGCCTTGCTGGAGGAATTCGGCACAAATATGTCATGGTTGAATGTGTGGCTGCAGTCCCATCGTGGGATTAGTCTTTCCTCTCTCAGAAACAGTTAAAATACTGTTGGTACAAGTGCCTACATAATACAATTCTCCTTAGATGCTTATGGCTTTTTCTGTCTTCTGTCCAACCCTTTTTCACAAGAACATATTTCATCTTCCCACACCATGCTGGCAATACTAGTTACTCTGAAGGGGCCACTGTCTTTTACATTTCAGAAGCTTTCACATTGTTCAGTTATCGAAGAGTCCTCAAACTATTAAAGTTATATATAAGGGAAATTCTGGTAACATTATTAATGCCTGTCATTTTAAAGATAAAAGCATTTCCTCAGTCTCCTTGCAATCTGATGGATTTACTGGCATGTAAAATTAGTACCTTTCAGTCTTTGAAACCAAGTTATGTCTTAGTGACCCGATTCTCCCCAGATCAGCAGACAGCCCCATGCAGGTGTGAATGCTTTAAAGGGACCTGATTCTGTCATGGTGATAGCTGCTCCTTTCACATGGGGAGAGAGGGAAAAAAAAAAGGCTTCTTGAGGCTAATGGCTACATTTTCAGAACTTCATATGGGCAATTCAGACATGTAACTCCCCTGTTTTAACAGGATGACAAAGCTAAATTGCCACTTTCTAACCTTAAGTGTTCACATAACTTATACTACAAATGATATGATATCTTGTGGATGCTTCTGTTTTCATTCCACATTATGTACTGTGAGCACTTGGTATATCTGAGTGTCCCAGTCTCATTATGGATGAGTAGTAGCCTGAAGAAACCATCACTGAAATATAATATTATTGTACTGTCATCACGACCATTGTTATGATTCAAGAGATTCTTTTACTTTTCAACCTTTATTTTCAGTATGTTTTATAGTAAAGTTCACTTTCAGGCTAAAATTTGACATTTTTTCTAAGGCCAGAGCAAACCAAAAATAAAACAACTGAATAACAACTGAATTTTTTCATTCTGGAACAATAAAGCCAGAGAAATATATATTTATACATATTTACCAACTAAATGTATCTTTTTTTTCCACTATAGACTCTCAAAGAGGGTTTGAATGTAAGGCTGTAAACTTGGCTTGTACACAATTTTCAATGAAGATCACATGCTTTTGTACATTTGGAAAAAATGGTTAAGCAGCACATTGCACACACAGCATATATTATTTTTCCATGCCATTTCATCCAGCTTAATCCTATGGGACACTGAGACTGCCTGAGAAATGGGCAATGCCGTCAATTCCCAATGAAACCACTGCAAGTAGAGAACTTCTAAGCCTCATGGGATACAGAGGCACAAACTTAGATGTTCCTCTCACCTTTATGATGGCTGTAAAAAATTAAATGTGTCTGTCACACGGAAATGAGGATTTCTTTCCAGCTGCATTTGCAGGAACCTATTTTGGCTACTTCTTGTAAGGCCTGATACAGCTTTAACTCAGCACTTCCCATAACCACGTCACAGCCCAGCAGCAAGCTCACAGCCTCTCGTCAGCATTGTCCCGAGGAGACGGCATTGTTCCCTATGGTCCCCATCATTCCCACCACGGTGGGGATGTGTCCTACAGCTTGGGAAGAGCTGCCACCATGAAACAATTTAAAGCTGAGGAGCCAGCAGGGTTTGATTTATGGGGAAAAGCAATAAACTAAATATAGCTTTGCTACCCGGTGAATAAGTTGGGATTGATAGCTTTATGAAAGTAAGTGGAATGTGTGTGCACCAGTATAAAGCAAAATATTAGGGTTAAACAGGAGCATAGATCAGAACACATGGAGGTGAGACTAAACTGAGCACATTTCCCGGCCGCAGCCCTCAATACAGTTCCCTTTGAGGTGACCAAGGGTGGGAGTTTTTGCCTGTCCCTTCTCCCCACGGTGCTGAGGAGAGAGTCAGCAGCAGGATGATGCACAAGCTCCTGGAGCGCTACCACTACACGTACATCCCACTTCAGGCTCTCTTGTAAATTGGCAGCAGTCCTGGCACTGAATTTGACATGGTCGTTCTCAGATGGTAAATCCAAAATACTCAGCTGATAGATCTAGCAGGCTGTGGATTGCTCAAGGCAGGTGTTGTTGTGAGGCCTAATTTTGCTGGCTTTAAATGCCAATTCATATTTTCGAGGGGAACTAAATTGTGCTGTTTTAAAACAGGAAGTCTATGTTAAAAGCTGTGTAAAACCATTATATTGTAGCCAACACTCCAGGCTTTTCTAATTAGGTCATTTGGAAAAAAGATGACCTTTTACTTTCTGTGTTGTTTTTCTAGGGTCACATTTTTCTAATTATCATTTGTATTCTACTTTGCTAACGCTGTTGACAAGCTGTGACTCTGTGTGTGCGAGGGAGAAAAAGGGGATAAGGAGAGGCAAGATCCATGCTTTATAAAATTTCTGTCTGGAAGCATTCAGCAAAGATGGAGGGACAGAAACAACAGGCTCACCAAATGTTCAACTAAGTTGTGATGGAGAAATCCACAGGAGTTTTCCAGTGTGTGACCTTCTGAGCCAGCTTCTCTTGGACTTGTCCGAAGCTCCTTCATAAGAGCTTTTTTAAAGTCACGATGTTGCTTCTGCCAAGATTAAAAAGTAAGGAAAGAGACACTTGGGAGATTTTGACAAAGAAGCAGACATGTATCATGTATAATTTAAGCAGCACTCAATATTCGAATCTCTTGCATTAGAGTCGGGCAGCTTCTTTCTCCTCCATTTGTTCTACTGCTTGCAAGCATTGGCACTGTGCCCCCTGAACCACAGACTCACTTGGAAGCTTTGGAATCAGAACATTAACTTGTTTAAAAGGGCATCATTGCTCTGTCCCTACCACAGCTGAGAATCTGCTCCTCAATTAGCAGCTAGTATATTGCATATCCCTCCTGGAGGTGCAGCACATAGTAGTAAGTTTTGTGGTGCAGTGAACTGCCGATAATGCAGAGGACCTTCTGACCGGAGTCGCTGTGCGTGGGTCTTGCGTGATTATCTCACTGGTACAGTAGCTGAACAGACGATAACAAGATCCTGGAGATGTGACACAGGGTTTGTGCTCACTGTTCCAGAAATGTATTTCATCTCCTCGTTTCTTATAGGAAAAATCTGTTTACAGGGAAGACTGAAAAGGGGAAAGAGTTCCCATCTGTGAGTACTGCTTTATGAAGATTATATTACAGTTTCCTGTGAAAGAGAGAGAGAGCATGTTTAATTTCAAGAAAATTCGTTAGGAATTCATCATTAGAGTGTAATTTGACTCGCCATTTTTTACTGAGGGTACATCCCAGAAATTAAGAACTCGCAGTGCAGTAGCAGCATGGATGAATGGCTATCACTGCGAATCACCCTGATTCAGAAAAGTACTGAACAGGTGCTTGATGTTAAACTAGAATTTTTGGATGACAGTTTTGAAACAAGGCACCGATATTGCAAAATCACAGGCTTTCCAACTGTAATCTGAAATGTTGCTATGACAGTTCTCAAGGTTTCTTTAGTGCTTGGCTATCTGTGGGTGGTTTCCAGGAGGAGGCACAATTCAGCAGTTGCAGGAAGCAGAGTTACCTATAAATTGTTCCTAAAATCTACTTGGTATTTATTTTTTATGTGTGAGTAGTTCTGTGTACACACACACACACATATATATTTATATGAATTGCTAACTTTCCCATGGATTGAGTGACTAGCAGTGTTAGACCTAGCATCAGCACCGTGAAGTCTACATAGGCATTTCATGGACAGCAGGCAGCAAGAATATCCAGTAAAAGTGTCCAAATGGTGAACCACTTACCTTGTAAATCATCATGTGCAACACTGACGTTATGCTGCTGCACTCGGGTGCAGGGTTATGTAATGACTTGTACACTCGCTTTGTGTCTGGCTTGCTGAGTAGCCACCTGGATTTCGAATAGAAAAAATAGACAGGCCTATTTCCATGAAAAGATAATATTTAATGAGTGCTACAATGGCAGAACCAAGCTGTATATCATAAAAACACACACAAAAAAGAAAAAGCTTTTAAAATTTTCAAAATTGCTTGAAAAGTAAACTGTAAATTTAGTTACAAATCTTCTATCTGGAACAATATAACAATAGCACATTTTCAAAACCTTTAGTTTTCCAGAAAATAGCAGCTCTAGGCAAATGAAGCATCTGTGACTTTCTTATCTTTGAGACTAAGAGCAACATTTTGGTGGTAATCAATGTGTGTGGACACTTTCGGATCAAGATTTTGAGGATTTTGGTAATGAGCAAGAAAGCAAACTGTCACTAAGGCCCCCTGCATGCTGTATTCCTGACTGCACAGTTGTCTTGTGAAACCAATTAAATCCTATTCTCTTTGGGGATCTGGAGGCATCTTAGCTTCACTAAAACCGCTTGTGTGCTTAAAGTGACTCACATGTTCAGGCACTTCATTAAGTGTATCAGTTATTTTAAAGGATCACACCTGGGCCCAATTCTGCTTGCTTCCAAGGAAAACAAAATCAAGTGAAGGGAGACAGTGCTTCATGTCACTGATAAATCTGAATGCTAAATGTCCCAAACCAATTTTTTCAGTGGTGCATCACGAAAGGCTACATGCAGCTGTTCCCCATCTTCCCTTGCTCCTTGTGCACCTAAGACTATATATATTTATCTGCAGCAAGGTACAGAAATTGATTGTATTCCACGATTTGTAGTCCCCACCATGAAAATCTGCTAGTGTTAAGAGTCTGATCTTGCCTAGACAAATGCGAGTGCCAATGGATCTAATCGGACCTGTTTTGAGCATGGTGGATGAGGTGGCCTCCACGGGGTCCCTTCCACCGTGAATTCCTGTGGTGATCCGTGTACCCGCGGGGTTGTTCCTTCAGGCGCCGATGAGGTGCTTGTCCACCTGGAGTGGCGCAGCTGTGATCTGGAGGACAGGGGCTGTTTCCGCTGGCGGGTTTTGCAGCCTGCTGCCCTGCACATTCCCAGAGCTGTGTCGTTAGTCCTGCCGTTTCGAGGTCTGTACCGCAAGGGTTATTACAGCCAAGCAGGCGGTTTGAAGGCTCCGCAGCAGCAGGGGCGGCAGCTCTGGTCTGCACGCCGGTGCTTGGGTCAGAGCCTTGCTGCCAGTGTTACTCACATGAAGCGTCACCCTGAGCAGGCACAGGAAGCAGTAAGAAGTTGCTGAGTTTCTAAATGTGCTTGCTGAATATCTGCTAAGTCTTCCCCATTCTATTTCCTACAGAGAAGAGGCAAAATATACCCAAAGCACAAGACTAAAAAGGAAAAAGAAAAGAATGAAAGACTAGAAAGAAATAGTTAAATTGACCTACATACTAGCAATTTTGCTGACCAGATTATTTAAAAGGCTAAAGGGCTGCAGATGTCAAATCCATATATGTATCAGTAAAATGATCATGATAATCACAGCTTATAAAATAGAACTGAAATGCTTCATTAGGTACTGACAGTTTCTAAACTATGTTGTCACTTTCTGAAAATGTGTCACACTGGCATTTATTTTCTTTCTAAATATGGAGAGAAAGAAATAGAGAATTGCACTGTGAAGCAGGGATGAGCTGAAAGCAAATCAAAAAGGTCTCTTAAAGAGATCATCATTCTCTTTCAGCAAAGCAGGACAATGTATTAAATAAAACTGCTCTTAACCTGTTGGGCACTTGAATCCCTTGGGTACCCTGTAGTTTTCTATTGAAAAGAAGTCCTAAGAAGTATGGATTTCAACAGCTTTTCAATTGCCTGTGGCTCCATGTAAGGAAAAGTAAAATTTAAAGGTAAAGTGTATTCACTGCTGCATTCGCGTTACAGAAACTTACACTTGGCATTGTTAGGTTTTCAAAACAACTTGTTCTGGAATTTGTGTCTGATACATTTGGTTTATGTGTTCTCCAGTATAGGCTACCTATTAGTTTTAAAGATACAGAGTAATCTGTACTTCTTTTATGTACAGATATGTCCCATCATTTTATATGCATAATTCTTGGTGAAAAAGGAATATTTCACTTAGAAACATCACATATACTTGTGAGCAAATATGCTTTTGTGTCATAAAAAAAATACATGTATACATGTACGCTTAACTCCTGCATCCAAAATGCAATCTAAGTGATACTTTAGTATTGACTCTGCCCACTTCTGCATATTTTTAAAAGGATGAATTTCAAACAAGTACCCTGTAATAAAGGAAGATTCCCATTTTGATTCTGCAAATATGCAGCACATGAAAAGCTCCTGAAGGCTTTCAGTGAAGTCCCTCCTATGGGAGATTTCCTAGCAGGAATAGCTTTGCAAGTGATCCAAACAGACTGATAGAAGTGGCTTTAAGTATCCAGTTTCCAACTATTACATGTAACTGCCAAATCATTCACCCTATAATGTAAAGTAATCACCAGGGTGCTCTAAATTACCCCTCTTTCATTGGCTTCCTAGGGTTTCCCACACTCCCATTTTTCTCTCCTTACCTCATGGTCCCTTTGGCATTTCTCAGGGTGTAGTTCTGGGAAGCAGGCAGTGACCTGGCATAAATTAGTTATGGATGTATCATTCTGGGGGAATCTTCCTCATCCACAGAAAGACTGCAAAGGCATTTTAGCTGGGCTTGCGTATCCAAAAAGAATTAAATAGGCCCCAATCCCAGCTGCTGCACTACAGTTTTTCAGATCACTGGTGAGTTGGATGCTCAGCATCTCACTTAAGGACCATAGTACCTGGTACAAATAAAGGTAGTAAAGATTTGCTCTGCTGATGGACAGCAAGCGTTAGAATAAAAATAATTACTTGTTCGGTGGTCAGGGATCATCAAAGAGCCAAATGATATCATCTTATATTTTAAGCTATTAAACGAAAAAGAGAACATTTACTTATTAAGATCATTTCCTAATCATTCTTATAAGATTTTAATGAGTGACAAACTGACTCTGGATACAAATTTATGATTTCCCAAAATAACAATTTGATTGGTTTGAGTGATGTCTTGCATCAAGTAATCACAGTTAATTTTTGCTTCTGAAGCGAATTGACTTTGCCAGTCTATCACATCTCCAGTGTGTACAGCTGTATTTCCAAAGCTGTATCTCTGTTCTTGGATGTCATTCAGGATGTCTGTGGGGAGAGTCTTTACTAACCCATTTTCCTGCCATACACACGGACCAGCTCATAGACAAATGCTGCTTGTCTAGTTATTTTCTCCATTCTCTCTGAAGTTTTCTCATGCTACCTCTGTAGACTTCCAACCTTGTTGAAACTTCAGTTTCCTAAAAGATTGGGAAAGTAGAATTAATTGAAATGAGAGTACCAACGGTAGGAGGAAATTATGTCCTGAACAGCTTTCCTGATAACATTGTCAGCAATAAAGAGGGAATGGACAAATGTACCTGGATAAGAGGCCAAACTGAAAAAAATGAATTCCTGTTTTCTTACACCTCCACATGTAACTCGAGTCTATAACTTGTCCAAGCAATAGTGTTAACATGCGTTTCAGTACTTACATCTTGTATTATAGGTTGCAGGACTGGAGCCATGGTTTTCTACTTTGATGCCAAAGCTAGGCCTGTGGACTGATATTATACACCTAGATCAGTATGGTTTGCTTTGAAGGGAATCGACAAAGGATGGAAAGGTGTTCAGTTTTTCAGATAAAGTACTCGTATCATATTCTAACTGAGACGCTTACTGACCCAATCACCTTGGTTTGGCTGGGTGTGTAAGGATGTGTGGCTGAAGGCTGGAGCAAGGGGGGAGGCAAAGATGAAAGAATGACAGACGTGTTTCTGTCTGGAGGAATGAACCCATTACCAGGGAAGAGCAAAACCATAAACCACTCTGCAGCGATGGCAGAGGAGAAGCTTGCAAGTGTGGGTGCAATTGGCTGACTAGCAACACCAAATCCAACAACTGCTCACCAGATGTGCTCAGCTGCGTGCGTGCTACCATGGGTCTCTGTGCAGTCCATCACATACCACAACTGCATTATTTTGGGTGGGCTCTGAGAAGCAGCAAGGGAGGCCAGAGCACAGTTGACATTTTTCTTCTTCACTGTTTGTTTTATGTCCTCCCACTCCTCATTTTCTTCCTCCTACACTCGGGTGCTGCATACTGATGAGAGAATACTTGGTTCAGGCCCAGGCCATTATTTTGGGTTATTAAGGTTGGTGCTGACTGCCCAACCTACACTTTTTAACTTGCCACAGTTGCACGGGGTGGTTGGTTTTGCTTGTCAGCGTTTAAGAGAACATTTAAAAGCTTTATAAAAACAAAATATACACACAGATACGCACATGCATGTAGGTATAGATGAATGAACATACACAGCCTTCTATACTATATATTGAATTAGACAATAGCGATTGTCTTCTGTCTGGTCTCACAGATCTCTTGGCCTTTCCAACTCTTATCAGCAACATCTGTAAAAAGGAAGAAAAATAATAAAGGAAAGTTTTGGATGACAAAATGAGAGAGTGTACAGCTAGGAGAAGGATACGCAACCAACAAGATACAGGGACAAACATTATTACAAAGCGTATCTGGAAGCAAAAGTTTGACCCAGGTATAAAAAGTAAGATGGAAACTGGCAGGGAATGGGAAAATCTGCCCTTTTGGCCAGAGTGTTCTTCTCTAAATCAACACAAAAATATATTAGGGAAACAGACTGTGGGATAAAGTGGTGCAAAGAGTGAGTTTCAGGCTGCTCTGTCACACAGAGCATGAGAAATCAGTGTAAACTCCAGTCACTCACTGCATGAGGCGCTCAGCCTGCTTGCTAGACTTCCCAAACATCCTGTAATGTCATCACAACAGGACTCACTCACCAAGGGAGATTCAAGCTGAGCCTGTTCTCACTAATATTTGCCATTTTGCCTCTCTTGTAGAGGGTGAGAAAAGAGCGGGTACACCTAAGGGTACCTGCCCTATGCACCATAGGGCTTCCCTCGGTCTGTTCCAGCTGGTGTTGTGCCGAGCTGTTTGGGTGGCGATGCCTGGCGAGCAAGGGGCACAGTGCGGGGAGCTGGGATAGCTTGTGCTATTTCATAGCCATCCCATTCAACGATCGTTTTCAGTAGCCTTCCCAGCCTTGAGGCGGTTTTTCAGATAACTTGCTTGAAAGGATTTCAACGGAAAGCTGTCAGATTGTCAGGTCTCATCATCTTCCCACTAGAGGTGATCCCTGCAACAACCCTGGGTTCCGGCAAACATTATGTCAGCCCACCTTGGTCATGCTAGGAAGCAGCTAACCGGTAGCAAATGAAAGCAGTAATATGGGCTAACCTGTTACAGTAACTCTTATTGTGATTTGTTTTATGCAACCTGCCTGACAAAAAAGCTTGGTCAGATCTCGTTTCTCTTGCCAGCTCCCTCCTGCAGTCATAGCGCAGCTGTGCTCCGTCAGCAAATGCAGTGTGTGTCACAAGCCTGGGCACCAGCAGCAGCACTGCCTGTTAGACATGTAGCTTTAGGAAGAATTGCACAGGGCGACATGCTGGTGCTGGTGCTCTTCATGCCCTTGGATAAGAAACGCACTGGGGATACCCACTCTGGCAGCTGAGCATTAAGGCTGTCTGGGTTTAGGCGTCTTGCTGGTATTCTTTCACATTTTCATGTGCTGCACAGCCAAGGAGCTCGTGCATCCGGGGGTGTCAGTCACTTCACATTACAGGACATGAGCCAGGAGGCAGGCCGGCGTGCCTAGGAGCTGCAGTGGGTGACAGCTGTGATAGCAGCTGAGTGGCCGTCCTCCTGGCTGCAGGAGGAACAGCCTAGGAAAAGGTCACCGGTTCTGCACGAGGAAGTCCTCGTGGGGCTCCTTCCCATGTGCAGCAGCTGGTTTCTCCGCTTGATGATTGGAAGTTGGGATTTGGGTACACCTCGCTCGAGAGCAGCATCCCAGTCATCACTGTGCAGTGAGGATCAAGCTGGGGAGGCCGATGAGCCATTAACCTCTGAGCAGCTATGGAGAGCAGGCAGAAAGTACGACCTTGAGCTGAGGGTACAAATATAGATGACCAGGTCTGGGTAATGAGGGAAATAAGCCCTGAGGGCAAATACTTGGAGGTCCCATATGTCTCTCCTTGTAAGGTGTGTGGTTCTGCCCGCATAATGAACCAATATTTTCCTCATTCTTCGCTGACCTGCAAGAGCCTCTGCTTGGCCAGAGGAATCTTGACAACACTCACACGCCTGTAAACACGAGCAAACCAAGTACACTAAATCTATGCATGGCTATTTTTGGTAAGCTAAAGGAAAAATAGCAGGCTGCATTGGGAAAGTCTGGGAGTCTGCCAAGGCCATGATGTAAAGCTTTCCAAGTGAATGCTATGGCTGAATCAGTAAAAGCATGTCTGAGTCAGGATATGCTGTAAGATCTTGCCTTCTGAAATTAAATCCCTCCTCTCACATAGAGAGGTAATATTTCATGCTGTTAACCCTTTATTCATGGCACAGGAATAAGCTTTATAGCTGCCCAATTCAAAAGCTTTGTTTAATTTAGGAGGAAATGCTTTGTTTAGTATTTAGCATTTGGCTGCTAACAACAAAGTCTGAATCTACTAACGAAGCCAGAAATTCCCAATGGATAAATGATGAAAACCACTGGTATTTTCCTAGAGTCTTTTTATTTTTAAAGTACATCACTGGATTTGTACACAATAGTCATATTCAAATAGCAGCTAGCCTTGAAAAGGCAGAGACTTTGAAAAGTATATTTCTACATCCCCCCTCTAAATTTTGCTCTGTCCTCTTTCAGTTAGGCATGCGAGTGTTTTTTTTTTCTTCTACAAGATACAGATATAGAGCATTATTGCAAGATGGGATTGCTGACAGCATTGCCCACTGAAAGGAAAAGGATTTAGCAGCATAATACATTTCCATATAACTGGAATATAAATTATTTCCTTCTTGGCCCTCTTCCCAACACCCTTGAAATAAAAGAAATTCCAGAAACTTTCTGGACTTTGATAGCAAAGATTTTTTAGGAGACAGGAAACAATATCCAATATGCAAAAGCCCTTTTCCTTAATAGAAGTGATTCACACACCAGCTCCTAGGATCTCTTTTGAGCCAGGATTTTTAATGAGAAAGTGATTAGTAACAATAAATAATTATCAGAATTACCTAAACCCATCTGAGGTGTATGAAGCTCTGTGAGTGAAGTACACTGACCCATTTATCAGAGTACTCATCAGCTGCACTCTGCTCCAAACTCAGAACATGTTTTTTTAAACTGAGAAACTTTGCAGTTCTTCCTATTACCTGTCTTGCCCCTTTTTCTCTTCTAATATCTGTTTTCTTCTTCTTTATGCCTCTTCCCCTGCTTTTTTTCTCATCCTAAACCCTTCATTTACTGTATTTCCTGCTTGCTACTGCTTCTCTGAGTTTTCCTTTCCCCATTATCGTCATTTCAGGTCCCCATCATACCATTTCATCTATTTAATTTACGCCATTCTTCTACTTTCACTTTGGTATAAGGCAGGATCTGGTAGGAAAAAACAAGGAAAAGCCAATCTCATGCTTGTATGAGTTTGGGAACCTGCTGAGAGGCGGTTTCATATTCCTGTTGTTGGGCTGTGCTGGGAGGAGGAGAGACATGCTTGCAAGGATGTAGAAGTGATGCTATGATGAAGGGAGAAAGAAGTGGTGCAAGAATATGATTTCTCTGGAAATACTCAGAGGTTTTGAGCCAAAGCTAAAAGCGAAGTTGCGCGTTTTATGTAAAGCGTCTGGTGACTGGTGAGGAGCCAAGCTCAGCAGGTAGAGCATTAAGGTTTTGGGAATGATGATCTAGACAGAGCCTTTCTGGGTCCTACACCTGGTGCTTAATCTCCTAGGTACTAATTCATGAAATACTCAGGGAATATGAGATGCAAATATTAATAAAGAATTTGTGAATATAAAGAAATTGATTAAAAAGTTTTCCAGTGATATAGCCCTAAGCTACATTGTCCACATCTACATCCAAGCTGTTATTAGAGCGTACTCCTCTCAAAAATTTACATAGCCCCATAGCTTATGCACCAGAGATTTTAGCACAATTGAATATCCAATATACACTAATAGAGAGGAAGACGTGGAGAGGTATAAAATATTCCATACCTTTAATTATGAAGTAGCGTTGTTAGCTCAGGCTTGGCAGCATTGCCAGAAGTAGTCCTCCCTTGCCTGGTTGCTACCATAATCACAAAAGTACCATGTTTATGTCTTCAGCTGTACAGGTAAGATTTGCTAATCAAATCGAAAAGCCTCTGAAATTCTGTGTCCTTTCAGGTATTCCAGCTTGACTAACTTGAAGAGCCGAGTGTTTAAAGCACTCATGCTAATTTGGGACAAACCACGATAATTTTAATATTAAAATTGCAAGGTACAAGTTTAATGTTAGAAAAACAGTGGGAACTGGCCCACTGCACTGGTTCAGCAGGGCACTGGCATTTGGATGTTGTGCACACTGGAGCTGCCTCAGCACAGCAAGTCTGGGAAGCCCAATTCTGGAGCCAGCACACAAGCAATAGGATTGGCATGCTGTTTTTGGAGAAGTTCCCCCAAAACAAAGCATTTTCCTGATCCATTTCAGTTTTCGTGTGTTCCACTGGAAAATGCCTCAGCGTGCCCCAAGCTGATCTTCAGCTGGGCAAAATGGCTGCGTTCTTTGTTGCAGTCCTCTCTGCCCACTGAGGAAATAGGTTATTTGGGAAGTAATGTTCCTCATTTATCACTTGCGGAAGTTTGCTGTATATCTTGCGCTATCCTGGAGTATTTAAGTCAGTGAAATGGTGTGGGAGATAGTTTGTATAAAAGATGCAACATGAAATAAAGTTGTATTGTACTGAGTTATTGCACCTCATGACAGCTGTTTATCCCCTTTAGCAGTCTTTCTGCTGCTTCTGTTGCAGGGGCCATTTAAATCTTTGGGGCATTTAATTTTTTTTTTTTTTTTTTTTTACTTCTCTCAGCTATAGGAGAGGTCTCCTGTGGCTGCTTACCCTCCTGACTTTTTCACATTCAAGGCTACATTTTTGGCCCAAGCTGTTCTTCATGTGTCACTCTTCCATGAATCTGCCTTATGGCTTCTCACTTGGGGGACCGGCACTGACACATATTTCCTTCTAGCAGCATCCTGTTCAATTAGTGTTCTATGACAGGTTGTGATCCCTACTCAGTAGTAGCTGGGGAGCTGAAACATAAGCCTGTTTTTCGCTTGGTAGCCCTACAGAGGCTTCTCCATCAAAACCTGAATCTCTGGTGAACAGCTGAATCTCATTCTATGCTCATTTGCATTTTATGCCTAGCATCTTGCTTTGCATTCATCTATATTTATGATACATCGCAGTATACAGGCAACTCCTTTCAGAACAATTTTCTTGATGTCATTAGCCTTACTGGTAACTTGCTAAATGAATGGCAAAAGGGTTTAGGAGGATTCAAATAACGATGAGATAATTATGTCTACAAGAAAAACATGACATTTTGTAGCTAGACAGGGGAGCTGAAAAATGGTGCCAGTGATATTACCAGAAAGAGGTTCCCAGTGAATATCCAAAAGTTTAATTGATACTTGTAACCAGCTGAAGTCCCATCAGGCCCCAAACACTCCTTATCTAGCCACAAGACTCCCACTCAATATTTGCAATGCCTTGCTCTCCACACCTCTTTCCTGCTTTTGATGGCAAGTCAAGGCCCTCCACAACACACCTGCGGCCTCTCTGACCCCATGCAGAGCTCCCTTCTTAGCCAAAGCAGGCAGCGCACTGCCCTTTACAGCTTTGAGATATGACAGTGGGTTGGGAAAGTTCCTTAACCATGCTCAACGTAAGCTACCTCAAACATATTATCTTACTCGTGTCATGGGATTTACATGATATCCATGACTAGTTTGCTTAGGGCAAATTAAGTGGGAGGGAAAGAAATACTTCAGAACTAAGTGTGCATTTTTATCGATGAGTTTAAATGCCCTTACAAAGATTGCAGCACTAATTGTAATTAAATAGTAGCGACCCTTACTATTGTTGTTACAAATTCCTGTAAAATTTCATGAGAAACTCCAGAGCAGAGATGGAGCAGAAAAAGTGTAAAACTTTAATATACATGTCAAAACTTTGTGGGAAAGGACTACTAGCACACTTCACTGGGAAGGCTAAGGGAAAGCAGGAACAGTGTTTTGGGGCTTTAAAGACTACGTTACAAACATGAGAAAAGGCTACAAAAAAGTTGCCTGAAAATGCAGCTGTTGAATAAACCTGACCTGGTGCCCTGTGATGCAGAAAGCTAATACTGCAGTTCATTGCCACTTATGTGAGGTATGAAGCCTGGGTGTGAAGAAAACCATGTGTAGCAGCTTCTTGGTGCTGAGGATCTGAAAACTGACTTCCTCTCAGGGAATGCTGCTGCACACGACATATGTTAAAATAATGTCCATTTTCCTCATAGTAAGTTGGTTGCCAGAGTCGCAGTTAACTCAGAAGAAAACACAGGACTTTTTTCTTCAAGTGGGAGGCTATTTCAATTCATAATTGTTTTTTAGGAGTATCTAGCTAAAAGAGCTATACTAGGAGTCATATTCCAATGCCAGGAAGAAATTGTATTTTCATATCATGGAGGTCTGATGTCAGATTCTGAGTGTTTGGTTAGAGAATCCATTAAGATGTATAAGCTCAAGATCATAACATAGTTGGAAGATATGTTTAAATAGATGAGCCTGTCTCCAAGTGCAGGTGAATTCCCCAAGGAGACTTCTTCATCGCTAACCCATTCTCTGAATTCAGTGCAATTTGCACAAAATAAGGAGGGCAAGGACAACCTGTGCACTATAATAACTGTACCTACAATTGTAAAGGTAAAAGCCCCAACGCAGTCAGGGAACCTCCCGGGTAGAGCTTTGTACACAAACATAAGCAAATGAGGAATCAAACTGCAAATAAACTGTCCCAATTAGCAGCGTTCACTAGGAAAGATGAGGGACCGGGTTCTCAGCCACTGGAGGTAGGAATCCTCACGTAGTGGCAATTTCAGGAGCACTTGATAAATAAATCTTGAAAACCTCTTGAGATGTTTGACTTCATCTTTAGATACAGAAGTATTTTAAAGTATGGTCTATATGCTTGAAGAAGTTCATTCCCATTATTTCAGTTTTCCATAGGTCAGGCCAGAATAATCAATGGGACGAGGGCCTTTAAGGGTGGTCTCTGGTTGCTCATCAGGTGCGCTACCACTCTGTGCAATCGAAAAAGGTTACCAAGTAAGAGTCCCCCTAGTCCAAGGAGAAACTTAAAAACCTCTTAACTGTTCGTATGTGCCTAGGAAGGAAAAGGGCATAGAACTTAATATAGAAACTTCCCCTCCCTGTTGTTTTTAAAAGAAGCTGAAGTGGGAACAAGTTTTTATCAGCACACAGATTGAAACCAAATAAAATAAATCTATGCTTATAATATGAAGGATCATGCTGCTATAGAGAGTTAAAAATGGACCAAAACAAGTAGTATAATCTATCCCAGATTTCCCCCTTGACTATTTAGCATATTCCAGTGTACTAAGACAGGATACAGAATAAATCTTTTTTTTTTTTTTTTNGCAAGCAGTTAAGATATCTCACCAGAAGCTCTTAACCAAGTATTCCTGTGGTTTAACCTGACTGGTGCAGAATCCTGTCTGTCTGTATAGAATTTCATCTAAACACATCTGAGGACAATTTTGATACACAACAATGAGAATTAGAGGATTATGTCTTAAAGACATAACAGGCAGAGAAACAGACATCTTGGAGGGTATAGAGATCATGCTGTTTGTCAGAACTGATGATGGATCAAAAATGATTAAACTAGGATATTCTTCTTGCAGTTATTATGACACTTAGTATGACCCCATTCTGGAGGATTCCCCCAAAATGAACAGATTAATAGTAAGGAAGAAATATTGCTTTTCTTAATTTATGGCCTGGGAAAGGAAGACAAAAGAAGAATAAAGGCGATCGTGACAGCATTGAGAACAACAGTAAGGACTCCTTTATCCCTTTCATGTCTTCAAACTTTCATTTATTTTCTATGCTCATGATCTTCTGTTTAGATGTAAATGATCCTGCCAATATATGTATGGCTGCTTCACTCAGTCTGAAATCTCACTAAATTACACCAGTGTTTCTTGGCAGAAGGTTCACATCTTCTATTATAATTTTGTGAAAAACGGAGTGTATTACTGCAGTGCTGCCAAATTCACAAATTAAGCAATATGTCAGGTGATCCAAAATTATGAGATTGCTGTAACAATTGTGAGATGATAGAGTGAAAATGTTCAGGGAAAAGTTTCTTAACCCAGTGATTTTGAATTTTCCATGTACATTAAGGAAATTTTCTTTATTTTTTATTCCACAGTGTGCACTAGAAAGATGTATCTCCTTAAAAAGTAAAATAATAAATTCTCACATGTATTCATAACTCCAGAAGCTGGGGTCCTAAGGGATGAACTAAACACTGCAGTATGAACAATAATGCTGTAAGCTGCCAATGCTGCTGATGACACCCAAGCCTTAACAAAAAATAATAACATAATTTAGATATCTTGAAGAGAAGTATCTTCCATCTGAGCAGCGTTAGTTAAAGGTTGGACAGCTATAAGTGTGATAAATATGTGCTTGTTATAGGCGGTTGCATCAAAGAAATCTCACATAGAATTGAACATCTGCAAGTGGTGTAGCAAATAGTATTCATCTGACAGACCAACTAATTTACCACCGTTAGTCCAGGAAGATTTTACATCCAGATAGCTGGAGTTTCTGTATAAAATGTAATTTACTGCTGAAATGCCCTGAGAGGAAACTTCACAATTCAGTCGTGCCATTGAGTGTTTGCCAAATAGCTCAGGTCCTTAAATAATCGGGCCAAATTTCCAGCTGGTGTAAATCAGCGCACCTCCACTGATGTACGTGGAGCAGTGCAGATTTACACAAGCAGAGAATATAAGCATCTGTGTTTATTCATGCAAAATAAATGATTCCGAGGAATAATTACAAAACAATTAAGGCTGCCATTTATTGGCATCATCTCGCTGCATGCCAGTCTGTGTAACTGCAAGTACAGGCAGAGACTTACAGCAAGGACTCAAGCTGAATATTCAGCTCAAGTTGAATTCATAATAGATAGCTAAAGCAGTAGTGACACCATTCCCTGTTGAAATGAAATTTAATGAGGATGATGGAGAGGAATAATTCTGCAATTTACCTTACTCTGCTCTTAATTTAACCAGAAGCTGAATGCTTTGTGCAAAGTTATAGCTACTTAGTCAAATGATTATTTGTCTTTCCACCTTTTTTCGTTCACTTAAAACATAATGTGAGTTAATTCGTACAGATAGTCCACTGTAGAATTACTTTTAGACAAAACAGGCAGATGGACCCTCTCCTCCCTGAAGCCTTGTTAAACTAATAATCTATAACATTCATTCTTTACCTTTTAATTGCATTTCATCAGCTAGTGTCTCCTAGTTTACACTTCAATTGTAAAATATAGAAATACATTATATATGTGTACAAGACTCTTCAGTTGAAAATCTCAGTGGGTTTTGGCTCTTCATCTGTGTGGCTGTGATTCAGCATGGCAGGGGTTAGTTCTTAGATGCCATCATACTCCAGGGAATTGGTAGTGATGATTAAGTTGAGAATCCCAGCCCTGATAATTAGCTCGGAGAGTCTGGATATATGCTGTGAAAAAAAAAAAGAAGAGAAAAAGAAGAAGCGATTTTTAGAGCAGTTAGCCCTAAGGAGTTGGCTAACCAGCTGTCTCAGATTTTATACCTGCCAGCAGCTGGTTGGTCAAAATAGTTATTAGATGGAGTGGGCATGTTTACTGTCTCTGCCTTGATTTACTAGTTTAATATGTTGCTTTTGGAAAGAGAGAAAGAAACAAAGCAAGAAAGGGAAAGAAGGAAGCAAGCGAGGGAGGGAGAAAGGAAAGGAAGAAGGAAGGGAGGATGGAAGGATCTCTACTTTTTCATATATGTCACCATCATTTCTGAACGAAGAAAGAAGAGCAAACCACATTACATAAAGCAAAGTAGACTTACACTACAGGGTTTTATTTTTAGTTCTAAAGGGCTGGAAAATATGACTGCAATTTTCTTGAATGTTAGCAAAACTAGAATTTTCCTAAAGGCAGATAGGATTTTACATAATTGTCTTTTATTTGGCTATAGCATGCAAATTAGGGCTGCACTTCTTTTTGAAAGGGTATGGGATCATACCAGGAACAACTGAAACCTGGCACTCAAAATTATTATCCATTTCTTGAGCTTTTTGGGTCTAGAATATATTTTGATCAGAGGAACCTGCTTAAGCTTTCAAAGTGTTTAGGTTTGTTTTTTTCCAGAGAGAGGCAACCGAGATCTTTGTAGCTGTTACCGCAATGGTATGTTGCACTCTTTGAGCCAAAATGTTAAATATCTCGTTAGATCTGCTTTCTTTTCAAACAGATTTCTGTTTGTCTTAAATGTTGAGTTTGCAGCTCAGGAGTCAATAGAGACAGGTCAATCAATCAGATAAACCAACGGAGGAAAAGTCTGACTAACACATGGATCTGAAGGACTCCTGATTCCCAGTAGAAGCACGTGCAATTAGTCAAGTTTTGCTTGCCAAGGAACAAGTAGCAAGGAAAAAAAAAAAAACCAACAACAACAACAAAAAAACAGAAATAGTACCTCTGGCGCTGCCTACAAAAAAAATTAGGTTTCAAACATCCATAGTCAATCGAAACGATTACAAGTATTGATATACTTGCATATTGGTATAACAACTACAAGTACTAATATAAAAAGATAGCATGACAGTCAATCCCTACATAAACAAGCAGTGATAGTGGTGATTATAGCATTAGTCTAGGTGTTTGGAAGCACTGGACATCTGGCACTCTTCTCCAAGGAGGTCGATTCAAGCAGACATCCAGAGTGCCTGATGTATAAATAGGCAGGGACAGATGCTCATCTGTAGAAAAACCATGCTGGGAAGGGGTGGATGTTTTGGATGGGCAAGGCCACGTGACACAATACTCTGTGTGCCACAGGAGAGCACCAAAATGTGGAGGGGCTGAGTCCCTTTCTCTGCATTTCAAAGGCACAAAAGTGCATTTGCTTGTGTTAGCTCAAATGGATCTGTTACACAGCAAGAACAATAAGGAACAGTGAATTTTGTGACATTGCAGAGGTTCTTCTCAATGTAAAAAGATGGAAGATCTAGTAAAAAGCCTGTTAACTCAGTGTAAAGTCACAAAAGAGTGAAATCAGACGTTGTGTGTTGCAGACTTAGAGAACTGAAGAATGACATTGTCCTGGGACGCCTGGTTTCCTGTATTTTCTCATTCATCCAGAGTGATTCACACAAACAGAAAAACAATTGGTTCTGATTATGAAGGCAGTGTGTGTATGTATATAGGGGACTTCTATTCATTTCACTGAGAATTACGTACATACAACTGAGACCATAATCAGGTCCCTGACACTTAAAAGGCCATAGGCCTCTAATTTTTCCTGCTAAAATCTGTATACTTTTAAATACTGTAAAATTTATACCCATGGCTTTTAATGAGGAAAGGCACCATATAAATTTTGAACAATCTTTTCAAGACATGTAAATTAATTTCTGGAACAAAAGATGTAAACCAAGAGAATTTTTCTGGATCTAGCTTTCACAATAATATGGATAATTAATCTTCTTTCATTCCAAAATTTCTCTGGGGAAAATGGTAAATGGTTTTCATTTGTTGCTAAACATCAATCTTAAACAACTCTAAAGACTGTGCCTTGATTTGTCATGCAACATGCTGTATACTCCCCAGCTATTGAATGAGAACATTGCAAGCCATATTTTAAAAAGCATCGTGTAACTATCTTCCCTAACAACTTCAGAATTAATGCAGCTTTTTTCCCCCATTCCTGTTCTTCTTACTAAGGTTAGATTCCGTGTATCAATTTTATATTGATGTTGCATTAGGAAAAATTTCTGACATAAAATACTTTTAAATCATGTAATCACACAACTGTCTTTGGCTAGATAAGAACTTCTGGAATTTAATTTTGTTTCCTTTTTTCCCCTCTCATCTCCTGAATTGATTCAGATTTTACTCTCACTGGGATGCATTTGAGGCTGAAGATAAGAAAGCTAGTCTACCTTTACTTGATCGGAATATTATCTATTTCAAAGTGGATTTGGATAGCATCCAGCATGCAAAAATGTAGCTGAGAAAGTAAAATAGTAAATATTTGAAACTATAGTTTTCTTTATTAATGCAGGGATGATACTAGGGGAATAGAAAGATAATCACAAGCTTTTTCTCTGGACTGGGCTGGGGTCTGGCTCTGGCTCTTTGGATTTTAATATAAGCAGGAAAATGGACAGATATCTGGGATGAGCAATTCTGTGAATACTTGTATAAGTCACTTCTAGATATCGATGAGGAATCTATCCGCACCTGGAAAAGTCACTAATATCGATTTGCATCATAGGCTCTTTTATTTAAATACAGAGACAAAACAGTTTGAAATCGTATCTGAAAGGCATGCAGTAACTCTTTTATGTCTTTTTTGTATTTAAGAAAGTAATTTCAAAGTATGATATCTTCAATGGCGTATGTTACAGTTTGGGCTTCTTGTTTAGTGTTCCATCTCATTCTTTTTCTTTTTTAGCTGATATTTAAGGTAGTGAGAGTCCTCAGAGACCATCCTGGGTGCTAGCCGAGTCCTCTGCTGAGTGTTGCTGAGGCTTCAGGGGCAGAAGATACCATTCCTCTTTGGTACCTCACCCTTCAGAGTGAGGTACCGCAGCCTCACTTTGGAGTGCAGGGTGGGATTTCTAAGGACTCTTAGCTTTAGGTAAACTCTTCTGGAAATATCAATGAAAACTGTAGGAAGGACAATGAAGGGAATTAAAGCATCTCAGAAATTAATCCTCTGAAAATACCACCCTTGATAATTACAGTGGACTCTATTCAAGCCGCTTATTATGGATGCCTGACTCGGGTGTCACCTTGGCTTGAGGTGGCCAGATCCTGCTGTCCTGTCCAGGTGGTGAAGAGAAGCAGGGAGGATGCTTAGTTAGGTTTTTGTAATAGGTGGTCCTGATTGTTCAGTTTGTTCCAGCACTTTACCTGAAACACATCCCAAACACACCCCATATAACTACAAGGCCCAGGAGAAGGACTAAAGAAGTAGTAAAAATCTAAGTGCTGGAGTAACTGAAGGGGAAAGGATGGGAAAGAGGGATTAAACCCCAAGAAATTATTCTCCAGAGTACCAGTCTGATTTTCTCTCTCTCCAGTTGCAGGACCCAGAGATCATTTGAACTCAATGGCAATGAGCAGAAAACAGGGCAGCAGGCCCCGAGCCATGGGCAAAGTCTGAGGAGGAGCAGCTCTCTGTGCTGCCTGCAGCACCGTGCCATATGCCCCTGTTTAGATTGCACCCTCTGATACAGCGGGAAGGTCGTTATTTAGCCCGGGTTGCTGCTAGAAACCTGAGTGAGGAAATCTATTTCTGCATGTCAGCAGAGGCTGGCAGATCAATAGCTGATACTGTCTATGCTGAGGAAGTCTGGGAGCAGCCTTGCTGCATCACTCGTGGTTCCCTCTGAGCCCCAGACCAGGGAGCAATCACCAAGGCAAAGAACAGAGACAGTAAATAGAGTGAAGCACACAAGGTGCTCACACCCCGTGAGTGGAAGTGGCTCTGGGTGTCAGGACACTGCCTCCCTTACTCCCCGTGATGCGTTTGAGCGCCGCATGGTCCCTCTTCCCACTCCCTCAAGACTCGGTAGCTTGGGAGAGAGGCTTTCTGACAGACAAAAGATAATCTTACACTTGACTTCCAATATCAAGGCTTTTTAACTGGCATACTTTATACTGAATAATTCATGGGTATTCAAGCTTTACTTCACTTCACAAAGAAAGTGCTTTCTCTTAGCAGCGACAGTAGATATGAGCAGCTAATTCATTATTTAAAGAGATTAAGTATTAGCAACTGGTATGGGCTCTTCAGAGCTCTTCTTATTCCCTTTGCTCATGTTATCCCCTGCCACTTGCCTGCCTAGTACAGATTTTAGATTGATTTTACCATATTAAAATTTTTTTTTAACAGATCTCTACCCTAAAACCTCACTATTTCTAGACCTGCATTGTCCTATTTTAAAAATGTAAAGCAATAGGTAAAAACTAGCTGGTTAGCAAGCTGGGTGCACGTGGGAATGCATGCAGACACAGCCTTTTCACTCTGCTTGTTGGAAAGCCAGGCAAGGGGGACGTGGGGTCTGTGTGTGTTCCCAGACTTCTCATGACGTGGGACAGGGAAGAGAGGAGGTGGGATTCAAACTCATCATTAAGCTTTGAGGAGCTGCAGTTGTGTTAGATCAACTCCTTGTCCATGGGGATTAGCTGCTGAACATATTTGTCCACTCTGGGGTGCAGAACTTTGAATGATGCAACCAGGTGGGATTATTATTATTATTATTTTTAGTATTAAAAGCTCTGCTGTCAGATATTACTTTGCAGATAGGTACATTCCTTTGGACCTGAGAGAATTATGGTCATTTTCACTTAGCAAACCTCCTATGAGCAAATTCTCCTGCAGGTTGAAATTAAAGAGAAACTTTTCCTTTGACTGTTTGGACTTTGAAGCAGCCTTTAGTCTCTCCACAGCTTGACGTTAGTTTTGCTGCAGATTTCTAGGAACCCAGTCACCTGTGGTGACCAATATGGTTTGGTAACAACAACAACAAAAAAAACAAACGAGAGAGAGAGTAGATTCAAGCAAAGTAGAAGTGGGGAAGATTTTCTTCTTCTTTCTTTTGCCCTCAGGCAAATGTGCCCAGAAAACAGTCTGTGGTGGCAGAGACACCTGTTTTTGTCCTACCTTGGTTATGGCTGTTGGCCACATATGTGAGAAACTGGTCCGGCAGCGACACCCATGTGGCATGAAAAATGGTGCTGCATTCGGGTCATCGCCACCGATGATGTGGTGTATGGAAAAGAGGGCAATGTAGGGAACTAGGAGCAAAGTCACTGGCTGCAGGTTTCTGCTATCCCTGGAGCACAGTGGACGTGCCATGAAGCTGTTCACTGCCTACACCACCACTGCTGTCTATGACAGAGGAGACTTGGCTTGGGCTTCTGCTGCCATGTTGTAAAAGTAAGTAACATAACAGCCTTAAAGGTTATATGGAATTACTCAAAAAGAATAAAGGCAGCCCCAGGAAAACACTTCACTGTTCAGAGCTAAAACTGGAGAGCTTTGCGGGCTGGTACCTGCAAATGCTGTAC
This sequence comes from Crypturellus undulatus, assembly GCA_013389825.1. Taxonomy (NCBI): domain Eukaryota; kingdom Metazoa; phylum Chordata; class Aves; order Tinamiformes; family Tinamidae; genus Crypturellus; species Crypturellus undulatus. Next base: position 80,521 of record VWPW01024932.1, read on the forward strand.
ATCTCCTTAGCAGCCTGGGGACGTCGGCTCCATTGCACAAAGGGAGCTAAACCGAACATCGTCAGCACGTGGGGCAGGCTCCTGCCTCTGCCGTCCAAGCTATGCCAGGAGCTGAGACACGGCAGAAGATGGGAGCCATCAAAGTAGTAACCATCCCATCAAAGCTAAGGCATCTGCTCTTCAGCTCCTGTTGCACCACCAGCTCTCTGACCTTGGACTGCCCGCTCACAGTGTCAGTGATGTCCCTTGGCTTTGGTTTGGTGCTTCTGCTTTCATTGCCTAAATGAGTAACAGAAAAACTGCTTTATCCTCACCACAGATTAATTGGTGCCTAGCATATAATTCTTGTTCCTTATACATGGGAAGGTCTTTCATTTGTACTAAAATACATAACAGAAGAAAAAGAAAAAACATCATGAGATTTCAGGGTCTGCTGCCACTCCTCGTTCCTTCTTTTCTTCTCTCCTGCCTCTTACCTAGCTTCATTCCTAACTTTGTTTTTTTCCCTTATGCAAAACTGCTGGTTAGAGACCCTGGTTTATTCAAGCCTTCACTGAAATTTTAGCCAAATAACTTGCAAATCCCAGGCTTTACAAGGAAAAAGAGCAATACCTGTGATCACAACTAAAACTTAATTCAGACCACTTGTTTTAAGCTCCATTTAAAAAGCTCATAATTTTTTTATTAAAAGAAAAGCTATATTTTCATTCCACTGTTTGGACTGAACTTAAGGAGATTTGATATGATTCTCACAACTTAAGCCAAGCTTAATCACTGTTTTCAACTCAAGCTGGTGGCTGCCTGAATCAAAGCATTGTTACAGGAGAAAGTGCAGGGAGCACAAGGCTCTTTACCTTATGTAAAGCCACAACTCTGGCAAGCGAAAACATTTTCCAGAGTAACTTCAGGTACAAGGGCTGGAACGTTCACTTGGAAACATTTTTGGTACAATTGGTATTACTTACAGCCGGAACAAAAGAGGGAAGAAAGGAAACGAGTTACTTTCCTTAACCCTGACAGTTCACTGCTCCAAAGGCTGTAAATATTTCATAGGCAAACACAGAGAAAAGGGATAATATGGTGAAATAAAACACAAAGGACTGCAGTCTATACCTATGTGGAGCTGCTGGCTGCTTCTTTCCAAACGGCTCTACTAAAGCCAGTGGGATTACTTGCAGAGAAGGTACAAAATCTGAATCTGTCTCTAATTAAGGGACTCAGAGTCAGAATGTTTTGGAGAAATGCAAACATTTGCCATCCAGATTCCATGTCTCTTTTGGCAAAAATACACAAATTCACAAGGAAAGTAAAGGCCCTTTTATTGTTGTTCTGTCTTTGCTATTAGGGAACCTAATCTAAAGCTCATAGGAATTCAGGAGAACCCTTTGTACCACTTGCAGTGGATTTTGGTTGAGAACCATCCTTGCCTGGGTAAAACTGGTCTTAAATCCACTTCCAAAGTTGCTAACCTTTCCCCTTGCTAGGGACTAGCAGTGAATGGGAGTAAATAGTAATTACTTTATACAGGACATATCCCATTTAACGCTTAAGACTAAGTTAAGCTTAGTGCTGTGAAGTGCTGCAAGGCTTCCCTTGCCCCCAGTAATCTCAAAACTCAACACTTTCACAGTCACAAGGGTGATTGGGATCACGTTAACAATAACTCTGATTTTTAGTTACCTAAAAAGAAGGCAAGTTGATTCTAGTAAAAGTATATATTTTCTTGTATCCTTTTCTTTCATAACGTTTTTTGCTTCAGAGCAGATTTTGACCTCATATCAGGTATTAAAAGATATGCAGCACTAAAAATAGATGACATTTCCCTTCTAAATTGGAGGTCTGCTTTCAGAATACATTAGATGTATATTTTTACTTAAAATTGGTTTTATATCATGAAAAATAATGACTACATCATAGAGTGGACAAAAGAGCAGGCTCAAAAATTCAAAATAGTCCACAAATAGCTCATGTTTTTTATTGGACAATCCAAATGTGTAAAAAGGCAAAAGCTTTGTTCAGTGATTTAAACGTATCTTGGTTTAAGATTATTAGCTTCCATAGCTTGCTGTGTGGGTGGTCTAAAACTATGTCAAAAGATATTACATTTCCCTCAGAATTTATACATTTTTCTCTGTTATAAAAGACAATCACGTTTACTAGGCAAAGGTAACCTAGCCTCATTTTGTGCGGAAATAAAACATAGGGTATTAAAATCTGTGTTCATAGAGATAAAGCATACTTACAATGGTCCTTAGATTCTCTCTGATCCAATCTCTGTCACCCAAAATTGATCTTCCTAATTTATCTGTCCAATATTAGGAATTTATAAATGACATTAAGGCAAGCTGATCATCTATACAACAACATAAAGCTGTCCTTATAAAGTGTCTCCCTTTTCTGCCCTCTAATTATTGTAAAGAGGAAAAAAAATACATTTTTGCATGTATTATAGGTTATAAATTGTATACCCATTCTCTTCTCTAGGATCATTCGGGGCTAGTGTTGGCAGTAAACATGTGTTCAGGTAGCCGGTTGTGTATCTAGTGACAGTATTGAAGGGTATTGTGAAACTCTAAATCTAATGACTGATGGGAGTTATTTATCTCCCAAGAAAGTGCCAAAGAAGTGAAGTGTGAACAAACTGAGCATGGGCTATGGGAACTTTGAGCTGAGCGCTTTTGCAGTAGGATATCCATTGTCTCACCATTTTTCAGTTGCAATAAACTGATTAGGTCCATGATCCCGAAGAATCATTCCAAGAATACAACCCATCTGCCCAGCCCTGGTTCAATTACATTTACTTACCAAATCATAAAACTGGCCTTGACTATCTGTAATTCAGTAGCTTTCTGCCAGCTCAATCTGTAAAACTCACTTTGGGCCAGGGAAAGGCAGATGAAAACATTATGCATTGGCAATACCATTGATTCATCCCCAGAAGTGACACAAGAGTTTAAGGATAAAGAGAGGGGGTATCAGCATCAAACTCATGGATGGCCATGCATCAACTGACCTCTGCTTTGAAGCCACAAGTTTCCAAGGGAAACTTCATCAACAAGTCTTTGTGAATATATACATATTTACACACACACACACACACACACACACATATATATATATATAAGTATACATATACATATATATATGCAGTGTAATTTGCCACTAGAGAGAGGCAATTTCAGTTCCCTTACTGATGCCCCAGTTTAGGTCTTGTACTTCTTCCTCGTCATAACGTCATCTGTGTCATTCTTTACTTTGTACTCCACTTTATGTGCTGGCCACTCTGCTTCTGTTGGTCTATTCAGGGAATTTTTGCTTTTCTCTTTCAGAAACCAGTGAACTGTTAGCAACAGCTTTTCAAAAATACAGTGTTTCATTTAGCATTAGTTAAAAAAAAAAGCAGTAACAAAGCATTAGGGAAAAGGGGATTTGAGACAATAAGCAACACACAGTCTCATGCGTGGACTGACTTGGCGTGTAGTTCTTGTTTCAAACTTGGAAAACATTTTTAGGAAAATAGGGAGAAAATACAGCTACAGAAACACAAACCTATGTCCTGCCCGTTATTGTACTTTCCTTGAGGCATGTAAACGTGATTAAGTAAAATGTACAAAAAAGGCAGGAACTCATTGACTGCATGAAGTGAAAGTGATGATTACCTAACAGACTGGAGCTTGATTAGGTTAATATTAAAGGTATTCTTAATTGCTAACATACATACATACATACATACATACATAAATGATTGCCTGCTAAAGTGTCTGAAATGATTAGAGGAATATTCTTGGAAGGTGGTTCAAGCAAATGCTACATGTTAAGTGAAATACTCTATTAGTAAGTAACTGATAAAAAGGTTAAAACTGTTAAAACAATAAATAGGCTGATGGTTACAAAGAGCACAGAGGGAACTTTAAAACAAATATCTGATAAAGTGAGTGTTAATTGAAACCTTCTGGACTAAATAACAATTTTTATGAGTTCACATAGGTCGTACAAAGTAGATACAGGGCTTTTTTTTTTTTCCTGTAGGCAGGCGAATGTATTTGGCTTTATTCGAGCAATACAATTATGGAGAATTACCTACAAGTTAACTGCTCATTTCCAGCAAGCATTTTAATTGACAGATGGAAACAATATATTTATTTTTTTTCAGTACATTAGATTATATTGAAACAGATTATTGTTTTTTCCGCCTGTAAATATTCATAGATGTCTGGGGATGGGAATAGAGTAATTTGAAAAATTAATCTTTTTTAAAGTGTTTTGTGCGGGTGTATGAATTAAACAACCTATACATGTGCCTCACGGGGGGCGCAGAATGAAACCACTTCATCCAGCAGCCAAGTCAGTGAGAGCGTTGCCTGAAAAGGGATTTGGGGCTACGCTCACCAAAACTGTGTCTTCAAGAAAGCACATAAAGGCATTTTTTGCCAATAAAGAAGTTTGCACAAGCGTTTTTCTCTCTTCAAGCGCTGGAGGGACGGTGGCTGCCCCGGCGGTGAGGCTCGTGGCTGCTTCCCCGTGCCGGGCGCGTGGTGAGACCCGAGGCGGCCGCGCGCCGTCTCCCGCAGCTCGGCCGATGCCGGTGGGGCCTCGGCTCCCTCATTAGCATTGACGCCACATCCACTCCTGCTGTGTGCAATTAAATGGGAATTGAACCGGGGAGGAGAGAGTCAGTGTTTCCCTGTTATTAAACACACAGTGATCCATGGAATGCTTAGCTTTGGCCGCCCTTGGCTGTGGATCGCCACGAATTTGGTGCGAGGATACTGGGCACCATGTGCACCCACTGTTACACTGGGCTGAGGGGAGCGGGACCTCAGCTCCCCCATGGAGAGCTGGAGATGCCGCAGAGCAGCTCGTCATGCTTGACCACTGTGATGTGCATCTGTGATGGGCGTCCAGGAAGGGTCTGCGTTTTTTCGAAGGGGATGTGGGCACTCACTCTCTGGAAAATGGATTTGGAACATAAAGACTACAGATGATAGATGGGGAAATCCTCACAGTGATAACGCTGGCCACTTCAGTGTTGTCCTGCATAGGACTTACCCGCTGGAGAGGCAAGACTTAAGCACTCCTAGCACAGATATTCTAGAAAACGATGTGTTCTTACATATATTATTTAGCAGCTGCTGTGAGACAGAATTTAAAAGTCTCTTTTACAGTCACTATAGATGTAATTTAATGGAGGTACTCTGGCATGCATATACATCTGTCCGTCAGTCTTTATTACACATATGTGCATGCGAACACACGTGCACACACACACACATCTTCCAATCACTTTTCAGGTAACACAGTTTCCATTCAACAGAATTCACAGTAAACCTCCACAGAGAGGGTTTTGCCTCTTTAGTTTAATATCTGTATTAGAAAGATAAAATAGATACCTAGAGAAATATAACACTGGTTGAGAAGTGTCTACATTGTACATGGAATTATGTGAAAACAGTTAGGTTTATATGAAGGGAATTTCCATTGATTTTCTTTCTCTGTGTAGGTTTCTAAGTTCAAAATCAGACACTGCAGCTCCCTTAGTGTTTATTTTGACCCATCTAGAATTTGTCTTCTTAAAAGCTTCCTTAACTTTTTGGGATTTTTGTTCCTGCCCCCTCATTTGAATTTCAAAGGCTGGTGTGTGCATTATCCTCCAGCCACTCGTGAATGACTAGTTTTTCGTTTTATCCAGGCAACCTTTGTTTAATATATGCCAGATGTTTGCTTTTCTAACATGTCGCTTTACATCTTCTGTCTGGAGTGCTTGCCTCACCACCTATTGCATGCATCTCCCATCACATGTACACTATTTCTGTATCTCACACCATGTTTTTATGTACTTAAACCCAGTTTCAGTGTTAGAGTTTCTCCCGTGGCTTGACCGAGGTTCAAGCTTTGCCTTTAGTGTGCACATTCAGGTTCTTTTGTTGTTTATGGGAACTGCACATGCATCTTCGCTTGGGAAAAAAATCTTTGTTCTCTTGGGAAAAATCTTGAGCTGCAAACCCTTGCCAGCATCCATGTATGATCATCTCTAACAATTGTGCATTCCTATTTCTAGGGAAGTACAGCAACATCTACCACACAACCTAGCTCCTTATTTCTTGCCTAGCAGAGGTGAATATGACATAAAGGGCACTTTGCCTGCCCACATCCAGAACTTTCTCTTCAGCTGAAGCACACAGAAAACATTGGATATTTTGCCTGCATAAGGATTCACTTTCATGGGCTTATTCTATTCATTAAAAAGATAACCTTCAGAAAATGCAAAAGGTTGGATATGAACATCGCAGATTTGTGTCTATTTTTTTCTGGGTTGAATTTGCATACTTTCCTCATGATAATTCCTGAATTCAAAATAATGATATTGTTTTCTTGGCCCAAGAGATAACTAATATTCAAAGCATTGAAATGCTGATTCCAACAGGAGAAAAAAAAAGAGGGCAAGAAAAGAGGTATTTCTTGGTATAAAAACCTGGTTTGGTACACAGTAGAAACAAGCAATGGGAGGAGCTACCTTGCTTGTGGATCTGAGTTTGCCTTTCTAGGAAACATCGTACCCAGAGATGCTCTTCTGTTGGCTACACTCGTTACTGTTTCTCACCCTTTTCCGGAGCTTGCTCCTTGCAGCCGGTGGCCCCACGGAGACGTCCCGCTGTGCCCAGGAGGGACCCCATGCAGCTGCCTGCCCCATGTAGGGCTGGCGCCGGCAGAGCTGCTCTCGCCACGTTGCTCAGGCCCCGGGCTCTTTGCACAGCTTTCGCCAGCTGAATCATCTTCCAGTTTCATAATGTATTCACTTTTTTCCTCTGTGAGGTATTTTCATGTGAATTAAGATCCCACAGAGTAAATAGAGAAACTGGTAATAACCCCTCACCGACACCATGTTCTTGACAGTCTGTGAAACAGTTCGAATTATTGTCAAGGAAAGAAGATTAGAAGAAAAACATCTTCATATTCAGACATGAAACAAAAGGCCTTTTAGAGTTAAATGGTTACATTAGTCACATTTGAAAGTTAAAAATTGCTTCTCTGAGGCCCTTCTAGCTGATGGTATTGAAGATAATGAAATTGTGGGAGCCAATACTGAGGGAGTTTCACTCTTTGGAAGTGGAGTAATGCAAACCAAACACTGCACAGATTCTGGCTCTGCAGAAGGTACATAATGTTATATTCAAGGGTATCTTAGAGTTGTATTTTGTGCCTTGGAGAAGTGCCAGAGAGATTTTTAAATTATCTAAGTTTTGCCTCCTCATTTCCTTTCTTTACAATGTACAGTATATGCCTGTGCTTTTTGATCTTTAAACAACAAAAACAATATGAAAAAAACCACAGGGGCACAGCTGGGTACCAAATAACTGTGTTTACTAAAAATATACAAACATGCAAGGCCTAGTTATATGCATATTGCTGCTCTGGCTGGTTTCTGGTGGCTCTGAAACAAGGAATACAGTGAACAGCACTAGGAGGTTTGCAAGCTATTTAAAGGGAAGCTCCTCTCTGAATATACCCTATACTAGAAAAATAACATCTGGGAAAGTTATATTGCTATGGGATTTTTCTCTCACACATGAGCTATGTCTTTCTTATATTATTTATATATTAGATACACACACACAGCTCATACACGTACCATGTTAAAGAGCATCAGAGAAGCGAAGTTTGCAGGCTTGCCTCCCTAAAAGCTTCTCCACTTCTTCCAGATACAGCGTCTGGCCCGGTGAAACACACGATCTCTTCCGACACATCCAGCTTTCCCTATCGCCTTCGCTCACTATGGCTACACTGTCACTAAGACAACATTATTAAGATTGCAAAGCTAGGCATTTGAAAGTGAGGAAACAGCAGAAAAAAAAGATGCCTACACATTATTATTCAGTCTTAAATTATATGATCACATCCTAGTCTTTTCAAAGGTGCCTATCTCATTCACTGCAGAGGATGGCTGGTGATTAATGATGAGGTATCTGATATTTTGTTTTCTTTCTTCAGTATGTCACCCTTTGCTTTGTTTAAAGCTTTGCTATAAAAACAGTGTTATTTACTTCTTAACAATCTCTCGTGTGGCTCTCATCACTTCTTCATGCAAAAAGGCTCTAAGAAGCTGTAACTAATTATCCACACATGAATATGGTGCAGAGAGATGCCCAGTCAGATATGCATATTTCTGTTATTTTAGTTGTCTTAGTTTCATGCAGCAGTTCATTCAGATTTCACTGAATTCCCTTTCAGCTCTGAGCTGTAAAATCGGCTTATGCTTTTGTCTAAATTTGGGCAATTTTTCCCAGGAATAGCAAAAGCCACATGCGATGCAAATGTTAACCTTTCTCGAACTTCAATTATGTTGTTTAGAAATTGAGTAATTAGAACTTTTTGGAGAAAACACCCGCATGATTTCTTCAATGAAAAACAGAAGAAAATAAGGTCATTTTCTCACTATTCTCATTTCAGATATAGTTAATCCCCTTCTGAAACACTCCCAAATTGAGGCACACAACATTGTGAGATTTCTGCCCAGATAATGAAATTCTCTCAAAGTTATTAGCTGATGAAATAAGACTTGGCTCTGGGAAATGTAAGCCAAGCAAAATATAATGTCACTATAAAATAGGTGATTCTGTGGTACGATTTGCAAAAATCAAAATGTTAAACAAATTTAAGGGTTGAGAGCGTAATGCGATTTGGTCCTTTGTTCCCATAAAGTTTACCCTGCACTCATTGCTGTGGGTGTATTCTGCTGTTGTAAGTCACATGGCTGAGAAAAGGCAGGAGCTGACTTCAACTGTTGTGGCATATCTGTGTTTTATTATACAGTTTATGAGTCCACACTCAGAGATGCACTGTATCGAAAGATTAATGGTTATGGTTTGAAGACTGCATGTGCTGAACTATTTTGTTCCGTAGTGCTGGTACAGCATCTACGTCTGCCTCCTTTGGCTTTGTTTGCATCTCTTGGGAGAATTTTGTAATGTTAAAATAAAATAAAAAATGAAGAACAAAAAAAAAGAATCAATACTGTATATGTTAAATTTCCTGCGTCCTTATCAATATTGTGTTACATCTCTAATTGTAACCAGCTAGCAAAGAGTAAGGATTATTGATTGAAAAATAGGATTCATCTTGCACATTTTTCTTCCAAGAGTTCCTGAGTATAAATCCCAGATTAGGTGAACAATGCAGGATAAATTCTCTTGATCAAAGTAACTTATCAGACTTAGCTTTTGGGTAGGTTTCTAAAGGTAGAATAGTAGTATCTATACTATGGAATATCTAAGTGTAATAAAATAAACAAGTGATCCAAGATATGAGAAGATTAAGAACACCATGTGCAACTTTTATTTCGACGTAGAAAAGTGCACAGTTCAAAAGTGCTCTTCCAAAGCAAGCTCTGGGGAGCAAGTTCTACTCAAAGGGGCAAAACAATGAAAGAAGCATGAAAGCATGAAACCTATGAAAAGAATTTATTTTGCAAGATTGAGGGTCTTGCACTGTATAAACTCACCAGTGTCCTTTGGTGATTTTCAGATGCACAGAGCCTTTTGATTAGTTTAGGAGGGTGCAATTTCCAAGAGGAAATCTTAACCTTAAAGAACTCTGCAGTGAATCAAATAAAGTTAATGCTTGCATGATAAGTCATTCAGCCTTAAGTGATTAGGTATAGATATTGTAGTCACTTTGGGTATGACTTGTGATATAAATGAAAGCTCCAGAAGACCTAAGCCTGTTGCCCCTCTGCTGGTAACACAGCAGCACATAATTGAGGAGAGGAAGCTCCTCATAATTGAGGAGAGGAAGCAGACATAAGCTAGGTGACCAGCTCCACCAAGCATGCTCATCTTCGGAGCAAAGCCCTCCAGGAAATACACTAGCCGAGTCCCTTCCTACCATACTGGGAGCTCAGGGCATGTGCAGTCCTGCTGCTGAGAAACAGGATGCTCTGCTGGCTGCTCTTCCCATTCCCCCAGCTCGTGCTTGACCTGAGACTTGGGAGAGATGGACTCAGTTCCCTGCTCTGGAGGGAGCACAGACTGGAGACAGTGAGGCCTGGGCAGCTGCGCTTTATTCTGAACGCTTAAATGGCAATAACGGTGTTGTCCTCCCGCACAGGAATTCAGTGGTGATAAACACATGAAAGACCTCTGAGGTTCTCCAGTACTACAGAGGCAGATATGTTCCAAAAACAGACTGAGAGAAGAGCAGGTTAATGTATAAGGTCCAGAAAAATTTTGCGTTCTGAAATCCAGAAATCTACGTTTTCTTTCAAAAATCAGGGAAAAAAATCACATTTTGCCTCTAATAAATCTTTACTTTCCTTCCCATTTTAATTCCTTCCTCCCTTCTTTTCCTGGTATTTATTTTAACGTGGAATTCGAAGAAGATATAGAACCCCAATAATTTCAAATAAGAGTGTAATCTTTTTACAGGAAGCCTTGATTTATAAAGCCAACTCCCTGAGGTACAGACAGGTTTATCATTCTGCTATAAATGTCTGAATGCATAATGGAATGCAGACTCTAATTTCTATAATGTGTTTGGATGATGCATTGCTCATTGAGAGCTGCAGATGAAGCCAAAGGAGAAATCTCAAACAAATTCTTTTGAAATTTCGGTCATCTAATGCATTATTAAGGATTTTAGATAACAGGCAAAAATGCCACACAATCTTGTGAAGTCGGAAGAGAGTTCATAAGTTAACATTTGACTGCTATTTAATCTAGAATAATAAAGTTGCTTTTGCTTTCAAGAAGTTACAAGTACCAACAGAAATGCAGATCCCAATGGCTTAGATTGGAGTCAGCTTTTCATGAGAAATAGGAATTATTTATGATTATGATATTGTTATGTTTGATTAACAATGTACATAGACACTAGCCAGGTCTAACACAAGGGTAACAAAGGTTTGGTATGATATTTAATTGAATGCACACTTTGGAGGCTCTGTTTTCCCACTGAAATCATTTGTACAAATAAATCTTGATTATGATTGGATTTACACCCACTATTAGAAACCCATCCAGATAGCTTCTTTCTTCTATTTTTTTCCTTTCTTTTTTAAGTGCTGAATTGTTTGAGCTATTTCAAACAAAAGAAAGTAACTGGTTTTAATTAAAGCACAGTTAGAATATAAAATGTGTTAGTCCTATTAAAGTGTCTGGGAAAGACTGTTTCAATGTATAGATGCTCTTCCTTTGTTGCCAACTCTTGTGATGTTATCAGGAGTCTGGTAATATTTGATGTTCTTGAAATCCAAAGTTCCCTATCTCATGTAGTATTTTAACAATCTCCATTTTCCTTTCAAAGAATAGATTCAGGTCCCCATGTTTGATGAGGACATTTTGAAAGTTTGATCTCTTGTGTACCTTAAAGACCACAAAGCCAGAAGGCAGTTAAGAGAACCCAACAGTCATTGTTTTAAAGACCGCTATTTTAAGACGATTTCATGGTTTATGGAGCCTGATTCATGAGCCTGGAATGTCTGGGTTTGGCCATCTTGCCTGCATTTTACGATTTCAAACGATCTCAGCATCTGTAGGACCCTTCCAGCCTGCTGCCTTCCCTGAAACAATCAAGTAAGGACAAAAGGTTTGGGACTCAATTGCCCTGTTTGCAAAAAGTCAGATCCTTAAAACTCACTGCAAAGGGAGAAACCTTGTCCTCCTACACGTGAGAGTGTCCTGAGGTGACCGCGGCTGTAGCCTGGGAGCTGTCCTGGGAGCAGTGGCCATTTGCTTTGGACCCTATGAAATGCTCCAGTGACAGACCAGTCTTGATACACAGGCCAGACACACACATGCCCTGTCATTCAGTGCAATAGGATCAGTTTTTCTGCATATGCCTTTCATGTCTCATACTCATGCAACACCTGCGAAGTAGCTATTTAACTGAGAAGGATGAAGGAAAGGACAGTATAGACAGAACTGATCTGACAAAATTTCTACTTCTTCCCCAACTCCGCTAATTTTCTTTCCACCCCTGAAAGCTACTGCAGATGACTGACAACATACTTGACAGCTTTACCTGACAGTTTAAATGATTCAAACCTGGACTAGGCTTAATGTCCACCGGTTTACAGGCCTGCATTTGGAAAGTCAAATGAAATGAACTCTAATTGCAAATGAGCATCTCTGTCGCTTTTAGTGGCAGCGCTCCCAACACCTGGTGTATAAACTCTGATTAATAATAAAGAAATGGCCACGTTGCTAGGGACGGGGCATTATTTATTGCTCAGGTGCTTCCACTTAAACACTGTTGGTTGTTCAGCTAACTTTGCTTCCCTGAGTGTGAAAACTGTCTATATGAAAACACGCAGATGTGATGCTGCCAGGATGGAAGAGAGTTCCCAATCCCATTCATTTGCCATGAGAGCCACGTGAACTCCTGGTTTGTCTTTTGGTGCCTTACATCTTTGAAAATGATCCATAAGTCAGAAATAAGACAAGTGTATAGCTATTGGCTCTGGGATACCATGCCGAAGAGATTCAGCAAATTCATAGGCCTCACTAGCCTCAATCCTCTGTGCCTGAGAACCACTTGTGTGGAGTCTTTAACCTCAGTTCTGTGCCCTGAAAACCATTTGGTAATTCAGGGGCCTCTCTCTGGATGGTCAAGCTTGAAGAGACAGCAAGTAAAAGGCTGCTGGAGAGCCTTGGAGTAGTTGGAATAGCTGTCACAGTGCTCAGCAAAACTAGTTTTGCACCTCTTCCCGTTTTGCATGGTATGTCCAAGCAAAATACATGGGTTCTAGGTTCTCCTTATACCCTAGAAAGTGTTGCTTACAACCCATAACTCCAAGGGATTGTCCTAACTATTGGCAATCTGGAGAAAAAAAGACTTGCTCACTCCTTTCTTTAAAGCACAGCCTTTGTGGCAATAGGAAATTTCACACTACAGGGTCAAAAGGAGAAGAGGAAGCTTGACCAAAATATCATCTGAATGTTGAGTTTTTGAGCTTGTTCCTCTCTTGAAAAGCTTTATACTGCTGCTATTGGTGTTTACCTTCAAAGAAGCTTTTCTGAAGCAAAGAAGAACAGGAGAAGCAAAGTCTGCTTCTCCAGTTCTTCTGAGAATAAAATGACAGTCCTCAGAGGGTGGCAAGTGCGAGAGGCTGGAAATTCTTGGAAAATACATGTCTTCTTTGGGAATTTAGATCTTCCAGAACATTATCTATCATTAAGAAGCTTACTTTTAGGAAGTAAAAATAAGGCAGGACCAAGGCAAGAGTCTTCTCTGGGCCATGAGTGCTACCACCCTGTCTAGCTTAAGATTTGCCTCCTTCCTGATCTCATCATGTGGTACAAAGGAAGGAAAGCACCTTGGACACCATTCCCCGTTGTGTATGCTGTCCAGGAACATAAAGAGATGTCCGCTGTTCATAGCCTTGGTGGTTAGCCGACCTCCCCAGGAAAAAAAGCAAAGCTGCTGCTGATGGTCCTGTGGCCAAAGTTGCAGCTCTTTGTCCTGCACTCTTAACAGATGACCCCAAGAACCACGCTCATGTATGCGCTCCCTCATACGCGCTGAAGTATAAAGGAAAAAGAGCACAAATAAGTCCATGTAGTCTGTTTATGTAGCCCTAGAGATTCAGATAAAGAAAAACAAACATAACCTTTTCAGCTGTTCCTCACAAGGGAAAAAGAAAATGAAACATTTGATTATAATTGTTTTAATGAGCTTTGATTCAAAATGAAGTCATAATGGTCTGGTTAAAAAATATGCTGTTAATGAGCTTATATTTCTATCAAAGTGTGCAAGATGCAAAATTCTCTGAGGATAAAATTAAACAGCAAGCAATATTTATTCACTGATAAATAAAATCCTGCTTATTCTTTGAAAAAAAATAATATTGCTAATAGTAGTGGTGGTAGGAGTAGTAGTGACAATAGCAGTGTCAGTAAAACGGGTAGGAGCATGGTGATAATAGAGTAACCAGATGGTTTATATTAGAGTTCCCCATAAAATTAGAGAAATGGCATCTACAATTCCTGCTTCTGCAGCTCTTAAGCCTGAACTTAGAGGTCTTGCAAAATCAGACTTGACTGTAGTCCACCTCCCTTAAGTTTCTTTTTTGTGGTAAGGTATTCCTTTAGCTTCAGAAAAATTGACTGGTAAAAAAAAATAAATATATGGAGGGCTGTGGAGGGGTGAAAAGTGGCCATTAGGGGAGTGATGTATGTTCCTATGATGAGCACTAGCTCTGGAAAAGGGTGTCTATATGTATCGTACATTTGTTTTGTTACACTAACTATGACACAGCTTTCCATGCCCAGATCCCACGCAGGAACTCAGCTTGCCTCAGACCTTGGAGTCCTGCAGTGATTCTGCCCTGTGTTTATTGATGGGATACCCGTTTTTGGCAAAGATGTTCAATATAATGATGATTTCCCTTCATGTGCTGCAGAGCATAATAGGATATTATGCGAGAATACAAGAATATGTTTCATTCTGACTCAGAATGTTTTTGTTCTGATTCAGATCTAATTTCTCTCCTCTAGATTTCTGTATTGAAGTATTAGTTAGCATTACCTTGTGTAATGTGTTACCTCTTCAGTGCAACCACTCACTCTCATGTGAGTTGATTTGCTTAATCAGGCTCTATCTAAACAATAGAACTTGTCTTATGTAAAGAGAGACAGTTACAATCTGTTGTGTTTGTAGTTTCTGTTGTAAAATGGAAACAACAAAAAGACACAACTTTAGCAGAATGGATTTCATTTAAAGACAAATTCATAATTACATTAAAATATAAAATTTAATTAATGGAATGCAGGAAGAAAGCAAAATTCATCTCTGTGAATAATGTCAGTAATGTTACAGAAATATTTGCTATAAAACCATAAGAATTAAAGGGAATGCCATGACTGGATTACATAGATAGAAGAACCCTCTCAAAAAACTAACTAAATAAATAAGGCATGAAAAATATTTAATTGAATTTTAGCTGCCCCAAATCCTGAATCAACATGACCGGAAAGAGGCTTCAGGTTACAAATTTAGAAGTTTCTTTTACTTTTTTTCTGCAGACATATTTTTTGGGGGGGTATATTATATATATTCACAATACGAGTTACTTAAAGCAAGAAAAGAGAAGCTAGAGCTCAGTGCAGGTACATGACTCTCTTCTTAGCTCACGAGGAAGCACATTTACAGCAGAGCGTTCTGAAGTCCTGCTGTGCTTGACTCATCTTACCCTTAATTATTGCCTTTTGCAGTGCCCAGTCCTGTTTGTCCCTCAGCACCGAGGAACTTTGGGCTTTCTGTTTCTGTTTTTTGTTTTTTTTTTTTGTTTTTAAGTCTGCAGCCATATCACTTTCCCCTTTTTCTTTCCCACCTGAACACATTGTCAAGGACTATTTATCGACTCAACTTCAACCAGCCATTAACAAAAAGAACAAGCTGCTCCCAAAATGATAATTCTACTTAGGAATGGATGGATTCTCCCCAGCTTAAAAATCTGAAAGGTGCAGGAAATGGTCTGCTCTAAGCTACACGTTGCCATGGTTACCTTCTTCTGCGGCTCAGATGGGGGATAGGGGCCAATTATCAAGTTTTGTTTGCTTGATTTTAAGTAGTTTGTTACCTGGATACTCAACAAATAAGAAAACTGAAAAAAGACTTGTTTTCTTCTTCCTTAACTGAGGAAAAGAGAAAACAGTCATACCTGGATGTTAAAAATTCAACAACATTCAGATTCTTAGTTACACAGTGAAAGCACTTTTGAACTGTTTGCTTTAGAGAAGGTTAGAAAGAGGCCTTGAATAGATTTTCCATTCAAATTATGATGTGAAATTGTGGGAAAAGCAATTGATCACATAATATCAATGCAAACCTCAATGCAGGACTGAGGAGACAGGTTCAGGTATGATATTATTTATCTTTATCTAAACAACAGGGGTGTTTCTTACAAAGATCACTAGGGTATTCTCTTTAATTAGTAAAAGAAAAGACCCTTTTTGCTGGGCTGTCGCACACTGATGTTTCCCAGTGTCATTCATATTCCTGCTTCTTAAAGAGCTTCTGAGGATGCTGTGTTTGGTACCATTCTCCAAGGCTTAATCAGAAGCTGCGATGAGACAGTGAAGATGGAAGAGTGAAGCAGGGAGGAGGACGCGAGGGAGAACAGGACAAAATTAAAATACTATCCTGTCAGTGTCCCTAATAGTTTATATGGGCAATGACAGAACAGTATTTTAATTTTTATCTTGTCTCCTTGCTTCTCATTTATTCCATCTCCTGCTTGTTATCGAAGTTTCAGATTAAACTTAAAGATATGAATGTATTGCCATAATAAATTTATAAGAGGATATTTAAAGAGCAAAGATTTGAATGACACAAATGAACCTCAGTGTAGCAGAGCTGCAGAAAGGATTTGCAGAGAGATGCCACAGCAGTCAGAAATGACTGCTAGGATCTCCTTAATTAAAAAAAAAAAAAAGGGACTGGAATGCAATAGGCACAGAAGGTGTTTCATATAATTTTAGGTTTAACTTTTTAACTTAAAATTATTAATGCTATTTTAAATAATCTTTAAAAAAGGTTAAGAAAAACTAGTCTAATGTACATTATTGAAATGTAAGCTCATTATTTAGAACATGAGAAAACTCAGGTGTTAAAAAAGGCAAAAAGATTTCTAATATACACCTAAATCTTCAGTTGTTTTCTCTCCATCTGTGAAGCACCACTTATTTCCACAAATGGCATGAAAAAGAATGGTTTTTTGACAATGCAGTCTTCAGAGCTGATATTGTTTTCTCCTAATGAATAAACTAAATCGCTTTGAGCAAAACAGGGAGCTGCTACTTGTAGGCAAAGCCTTTTGGTTCTTGCTTCCTGAAATGGGAGGTGGTCCTGTTTATGAATAACTAGTTTGTGATTTGTTTAAATTACAAGGGGCAATCACAGAACATGGCTTTTCTTTGCAATGCAAACAAAATTGATATCCACCAAGACAGCTGCTAGCATGAAGCAGGATACAGCAAACACCCGAGAACTGAGTGAAAGAGTGATAAAAAACATATGTGAAAAACAGGATTCTGTTCTTGTTACTTTTGCTAAGACTGATTGGTAATTTATTTTAAAAACGTTAAAAAGTTATTATCAGTCCTGTCCCCACAATCTTCCTCTTCCCTGTAGGTTGATAAGGAGGTGTCAGACACAGAAAATCTGTTAAAATGATAACACAAATAGTTAACATTTGTAATAAATAATATTTGGAAGCAGGTTATTATATAACAGCCATATTAAGGAGTTTGAGGAAAGTGAAGAGAAAGGATAGCTGCAAATACAGGAGCAGAAAAGAATATTGAAACTCAGGGAAACTCATTCTCCCAGGGAACCATAGACTGGCACTTAAAGAGCTGAAGTGGCTTCTATGGGAAGAAATAAGCACTCAGGGAAGGGAAATAGCCTCACTGGATGCATAGTACCTCCAGGACACAGGTACCTTAGGGAAATTTACTAACTGAGAGGTGAAGCTTTCCAAGCTGTTGGTAAGTGCAGTGTCCTAGGCATCTCAGAAGCTGCTGAAAAGGCGGTGGAGGTGTGAGAAGTGCAAAGAGGAGGCACAAGAGCCACTCTGGTGGAGGAGGTGACAAGCAGGTGACAAAGAGGGACAGGAGAGCAGAGGACAGCGTAGTGTGCTTGTTAATTTCATACACTGCTTTCTGTGACTGGATTAAATCTTTCCAGGTTCTTCATTTTTGTTGCTTTTCCGGGCTGAGGACCTCTGAGAACTACTGGCAACCCAGCTGGTATTTCATCCTGAGGTCCAGGGTGGCAAACAGAAGCCTAATTCCTGCTCCCTCTGCAGCCCTCCTTCCCAAAAGGCTCTGTATGCTCCCTGGCCATGGCCTGGCACCAAACACCCGAAGAAGCTGGCAGCAGGATCAGTACTCAGGGCGAGCCTCGGTGATTAAAGAAAGGTTACTTCCTTCTCGTGAGTGTGCACAGAAAGTGGAAATATTTTGTGAAGGAATCAAAAACATCTGCTAAAGGACTGAGAATGCAACTGAGAGAGAAAGGGAAGAGCTCACCAAGAAGAGTGAAGTGAGAGCAGACACACAGGAAGAACAAAAACAATTCCTGGAGGAACTTCATGTCGGGTGGTGGGAGGGTGACTCAATGCACTACTGAAGATCATGACTGGCTTGCAAGGTCTTTACTTCCGAGTGGAGCTTAGAAACCGCTCATATTTGTAACAGTGGCAAAAAGAGTGTGAAACTTCATTTTCTGGAACCTGCTGAGGGCATTAGAAAACAAAATGTGAAGGGGAGACGTGGAATAAAGGATTACACTTCAGATGAAAACTTAAAATTCTTCACTGGAGACCACAGAACGTTCTACAATATTGTATCTGTGGATACTGTACTTTGCCTGGAGCCATACATATATGTATATGCATATGCAAATACACAAGTATCTATAGAGAGAGAGAGCGAGCAACACTGAGAATCACTGACCCATTTATTTAATAAATTGCTTCTTGTTACTTTAGTATCCTCAGTAAAAGGTCTCTTGGGCTCTTTATATTCATTGAGCTTTCCCTGCCTGTGACGTAACTTTTAAAAAGACAACATAAGAAATGTTTATGTTCAAACACTACAGCTACAGGAGTATGAGATAGAAGCATAACCCTTTCTTTCAGTTATACAGCCATTATTCAGACTGAGCATTCAGCTGCCTCTAGCCAAGGACTCTTATCATGGGAGAAAGCAAGATTTTACATATGAATGCTGCCCTACAGCTACAATGATACTGGTAGGCTTCATGCCAGATCACTACAAATAAACACAGAGGTGATATTAAGATTTATACAGTTAATATTATGTCCTCTTCTGAAGGGTAAAAATACCTATTCTTTATTTACTCTCCAGTGAAGTCAGTTGCAAAATTCATTCTGGAGGTCAGAATTTTGCTTATCAAACTCAGAGTATCTATCGAGTCAGTTGTAAGGCTTCCAATATACTTAGGAGAGAATGAAATTACAAGGCAAAGAACAAGCAGAGAGGAAAGAATATAGTAAAGAAATGAAGCAGATGAATGACTAGACACTTCACATACAGTTGGCCATCTACTGCCAGCTTGGTTTACAGGAGATGGAAATACATAGTTCAAACATCCATTTAATAAGAAAGAAACAAACAAACACACTAGAAATCAGCCCACGGAGTTGGTGCAGGTATTTAGCTCAGAAAGAAGAGGTGTTGCTAGATGCAAGTTATTTTTGTGAGCAAGGAAGAGCGAGTGTTTGCAAAAGCTCAGGTATCGGGAAGTCTGTGCCTAGCCCCATTCGGAGGCGAGCGGACGTAGCAGAGGAGCAGGGCAAGGGGGAAGGTGGGCCACTGATGGCCAAACACAGAGATCGAGGCTTGGTCTCCCTTCGAAACAGAGACGAGCCCAAACCGAGCTGGAAAAAATGCGTCGGCAGCCGAGGCGGCAGCCAGGAATGTGCAGCTGTCCCCAGGCTTTTGCAGGCTGCGGAGTAAGCGCAGAGCATTCCTTGGGATCGCAGCGCGGGGCTGCGGGCAGGCGTCGCTGGCCCAAATAGTCTCTGTGGCTTGGCTTTTGCTTGGCTTATAGAATTGAGTCAGAGCCTCGGCTTGCCCTGGATCAGCTTTACCTTTAAAGTTGGCTTGCACAACTCCAGTGGAGAAAACCAGATGTAACTTGTAACAGCATAAAAAGTCCAGGAACTCTGCAAGGATATAATTTTCTTGAAAAAACAGAACCTGTTTTCCATAAAAATAATTTTAGAAAAGGCTATTTACCTTTAAATAAATAGGTATTAATTTTCAGGGATGTAATTAGCATGTGATGACCCTGGGGTAGCCATTTAAACTGGTCGAGTTTGTACCGTGGCTTAATTTAACCCAGAGTGTATGATAACTGATATGTGCAGTGATCATGCTACTCCTGAGGAAAAGGATGTGGCAAGTGTATACACATACAGTGCTTTTTCATTTCTAATTCCATCTCCTCATATAGTGCTTACACATATTTCATCTGCCTAAATGATTACAAAACTGCTGTTAGATTTTATGTCTACTGATTGTATTCAGGCTTAAGATCGGGATGTTCAAAAAGAGAAGCCTAGGCAACCCGTTTTTCCCATTTTGGATGTTAGACTGAATGACTGTACAGGAGCGCTGCCGACTCCAGTTCCTCACTTATTAAAGCCCACACAGTATGCAGGGTATATACGTTTTTAAATGAATTGGCCCATATGGCTGCTCTTGCCCACGCACCCAGGCTAAACCACCTGCCAGTGTCCACTACAGCTCCTGTGGTGGGTGCAAGGCGCTTCTAGTAAGCGCCTCCTTCGATGTAGTGAAGAAAACAGACATCTAAACTACAGCAACTCCGGCTGCTCTGCATCGCGGGTGCCCTTTGGCAAACTCATCTCCTTTTTCTTATGCCACATTTCTTAGATAAGCAAGGATAACTGTTTGGATGTGGCATTTCAAAGCTAGTCCACTAGGGACTCAAGGGATAGTCCGAGGAAGGAGGCAGCTGAACTGGAAAGAAAATGGTTGATGTCCTCTGTTCACAGGAGCCCCCTGGCCTCTCTTGCATGGTGCTCCTGACTGACCAAAATTACGGCTGTCATTTCATTTCATTCACTATCCCTGTGCAAAGCCAAACAGAGCAAAGCAATTGCTTGGCTATAAAATTAAACTCTAAAAACTCTCCGTTACAGAAGCACATATCATTATCTGTATTAACATAATTACCGGCCCACGATACCACTACTCCTGACACTAAATTAGTGTACCTTCTTCCGTGACCTAGAAAGGGGGAGAAACACTTATAAAAAGCTCTTTTAACAGATGTTTGTGACTTTGTGGTGGAAGTTCATAGATTCGCACACAACATCAAGGAGACCCTTTCATACGTTACTGGAGCGTGACTGTTAAGAGTCAAGGCTTTTGAATGTCTGTAACCAGGACAAGGCAAACATATTTGTATTTAGGAGACAAACTGAAAGATTTTCAGAATTGCTGGTCAGGTCCCCTGGCATCTGCTTCTTCATAACTTTAAGTCATTCTGCTTTCACTTTGTAAACGTACTGACTGTGCCTCATCTACCCCCAAATGTAAGTGTTAATCATTGATATATTATTAGTATGAACTTTTCTTTTTAGGGAAAAACTGACTAGGTAGGTTCTGTAGGTAACAGAGTTGGAAAAATGGAATCATCTAGCAAAAGCCCTGGATGATCCTCCCAGAAGAGGAGTTTTGAGTCAATAATAAATAAAAACTGGGTTTCCAATTGTGAGAGAATGTCTCTGCCAGAAACAAAGAGGAAGACAGAAGAAATTTAGCCAAAAATTGAGGTTTCTGAGGTCTTCTTAAGATCTGACGTGTCTAACATTTAAAAAATGTGGCTCCTCATCCTAATTTGCTGTCCTGGTGTAATGCCAAGGAGCAGTACAACTCTTCAGGTTGCTGGTACAACAGCAAGCCATGACTGTTGTGACTTCCCCTGAGCGTGTTGTTTTCTGAGTAAACAGCAGAGAGAGGATAAATCACTGTCCTTACTAAGAGCACAAATCACTGCACCTACTACAAGGGCAAATAGGCTTGCAAGTGTAGTGTATGCTGATACCTCTCAGCAAGTCGATGTCAAAGGTGAATTTCCCTAGTTAGTTTGGCTCTTGTGCATACTGACCAGACTTGGGTCCACAGCCTGTGGAAGCTGCGCAAGGACAATGCAGGCAGAGATGTGTCCTTTCAGCACAATTTTTGAGCTACCTGTCACCCGAATATCTTGTGTACAGATTTGGAAAGTTCCATTTTGCACCTGTATTTAGGTATGTCTCCCTTATTACTGTAGTTACCAAGGTCTGCATAGTATGAAACCTAGCCAGATGAAGAGGAACTGGGAAGCAACTCCTTTACTCAGACGTTACTCATTCGCTTCATTAGAGATAGCAATGGTTTAGGTGCCTGTTGCCTCATCCATGGAGCTGAGGTTATAGTGTTGGTGCAAGACCCTTCAGCACATCATTAGAGAAAGATGAATCGTATAGATTAGATTATGGGGCAACATTTTCAGAATTTCCTGTAGGAATGCAGGTACTCAAGTGCAAGTTTCCAAAGTCTTTACTGTTTCTTCAGTCAGATGGAGGCTCCTAAGGGATTTAGGTACTTCTGAGATTACTGCTCTGAGTTTGTGAATTTTAACTCTGAAATGTCCTCTAGCTTCACCTGAATTTCTGAAATGTAACCACACTTGCTGGTTGTCACAGCATGAAGTTCAGCCCAGCTGGGTAGGGCTTCTTCAAGCAACACAAATGCCGCAATGTCAGAAATACCTTCATGTATTAAGCCCTGTGCCTTTAAGGAGGGTGCATTTGGCATTAAACAGACTTTCCAGCTAATGAATTTCTCAAGTTACAAGAAAAATGGCCTTTTTAATCTTAGCAAGAGTAATTAAACAGACATTTGTTATTAATGATGTTGTTAATGGCAGCAGATATTGAATTTTCACTGTAGATATTATACTGTTATATAGTGATTTTCTGGAGGTTTTTATTAACTTGATTGGGCAGTGAAACTAAAAATGTACATATTTTTCCTGCTTTTGGAGGTGCTGATTTTCTCCCTGTGTCTATGAACTTCTTTGTCTTCATGTCATTCCTTCTGGAGATTCTTACCTTTAACTCTAGTCGTTGGCCAATGTGACAGCAAAAGGAGAAGATCCTGTCTTCTGGTACCCATGAACTGCCTTGAGTGATTTTTTCAGAATGGGATGGGGAGGTGAATCTTTCTGTAGCCCTGTAACATGCTTGTTGGGGCTTCCCATCTGCGCTTCACCACAGAGAAATATGAGTTACAAGTCCAAGTACAAAACCTTGAGCCTTTTAATGCTGAAATGCAGCATCAGTCAAGACAGCAGGTAGATGAGTTATTACTTGTCTCTTCTTTTCTGGCTGATATGTTCTCTTCCTGGCCTCTCCAGTCCCATGCAAGCTAGGGACAGAGACAGTATGGTTGAGTCTTAAGCTAGGATCTCTTGTCTTGCACTGATGGCTGCTATAAGACTGCTACTAGACTGCTACTATTACCTTTAATGAAGCCTCTACTCTGCGTTGAGAGCAATGCAAATCTACACTCTCCCTAGTTCTCCCACCTGCAGAGAGTGTATCCAGGTTTTATAAGGATGCAGGACATACTCCACAAAATAGCTGTTCAGCCTTGCTGATTATTATGGAGTTAGTAGCTGCAGAGGTACTTCTATGAAGAAGACTCTTTCGATCTGTTTTTTCCCAATCGGTTGATTTTCCTATGTTAGACTTTCTAATTTTTGCTTAACTGAAGTTTCCACATATGACTACCTTTGGTTTATCGCATACCAATAGTTATTGAAATGGTAGCATCTTATTTTCTTTCTTATTGTCATTTATTAATCCTAGGAGTAATGGCAAACAAGATGTGGGTTTATTGCTGTGTGAGATTCTCAGACCTTCATGATGGGAAGACAGATTAATCGGAATCATTTTTCCATTAAATGAAGGTCTTTTCTGACCATGCTCGGAAACGTTTTTTGCTGTGACACGGGACCCTGCTTGACTCCTTTTGCCTTTCACATCTTTATTTCTCCTGAGAAAAATGCTTGNCCATTAAATGAAGGTCTTTTCTGACCATGCTCGGAAACGTTTTTTGCTGTGACACGGGACCCTGCTTGACTCCTTTTGCCTTTCACATCTTTATTTCTCCTGAGAAAAATG